>JASCZW010000101.1:0-366583 GCA_034211315.2 Aedes japonicus | reverse complement strand
AGTTACCCGAATTGACGAGATCAAAATGGTGACGAAATAAACTTTCAAAACAACCTTAATTTTTTTGGATATCCGAATATCAAGTTTGACGTTCTCATCAGACAACTACTAGTTTCAAAAATATAAAATATGCAACGTTTGCATTCAAAACGGAAATATTCAACATTAAACTGTTTTACGGTATAATAAATTACTATTTGAAGAATTTTTAGCCGGTCCAGTGGTGCCGAAAAAGTTTCATACACAGAAAAAAAAAAAAGCGTTCCTGAAAATGGAAACGGACCTTGAACTAGTTCACGTTTTCAGGATGTTTCTCTTTAACGTTATTTAGTTCATGATTACGTGATTCATTTCACGGTTTATTTTTGCTTGTTCTCGAACTCATGACTGCAGTTCACGGATCTGAGCCCGGTTTTTTTTCGTGTATGATGACCCTAATTCGGTAGGACCGAGGGGCAAATCATTACATATATAACTGAATCGAAAATGTGTAAAAATTTGGGAAAAATGCGTTGAAAAGTACACCAGCGCATTCAATGCGCTAAAAAATGCACGAATAAATCAAATGCGCTCAAAAGTGTGCAATGAATGCGTACTAAAGTGCGTCAATGCGTTGAAAAATGTTCCAAAAATGCCTCAATGCACTTCTTAATACGTGAGGCTGAATCGAAAATGAATGAGTGATTCTCCCCTCGGGTAGGATATTGCTGCTTGTCGTTATGCTAAATTTGCTTTGAATTATATAACTTCGGTATAACTTCGGGAATATTATTATTGTGCCAAAGAATATGAATCCTCGATTTTGGGTTCTAATGAAAGGGAACGTCCATTAATTACGTCACGCAAAAAATTGGCTTTTTATAACCCCCCCCCCCCCCACCCCCCACTGTCACGTTTTTTGTATGAGCCTTCAATTTTTTATGTATGGATCGTCACGTTTCCCCAAACCCCCCCTCCCCTACCACGTGACATAACTAATGGACCTTCCCAAAGCAGATACACCAAGTAGAGGATCGCTCTGCACACTTTTCTCCTGCGCTATTTTTTTTTTTTGAATGTGTCTACACGCGTTGCAATGTCCTGGGAGTTCCCTTAATGTTCCGAAGGTGCCGAAGTGTTGATAGCCCAAATTGTTATTTTCTGCTGAGCCTGGCAACCTGGCAATGCATATTGGCAAGGTTGCTGGTTTCTTATTTCTATAAGCTCAACTGTCAAAAGTGTTCTTCGGTGTGCCACACATGTGGTATGGATTGAAAATTGTAGTGCCGTTGTTATGAAACATATTCGTCTGCACGACATGGTGGCTGGCACACTGCTCTAAGCGACTTACCCTTGATATAAACATACTTGAAAATTATTTATTTGAGATGCAATTTATCTTTGACAAAAAATCGTAGAACGCAAATAAAGACTTCATGTGAAATTATGACCTAAGGACGCATGCATGTATCGGTCTCTGGGCAACGACGTTCACATGACATTTTCATAGTCCGTCACAGTCCAACACAATCGAAACATAGAAATATAATTTCAATTAAGTCTATGCAAATCTTTACATTACATTGATAAGATACGACCAATGAAAAAAGAAATCGAAACATGTATCAATGTGTTCCAATTCGCGAATTAATTTTTATTTTACTTAAACTTGACAGATGGGGAATAATCGATTAATCGATTAAAATCCCTATGTTTTTGATCCATAAACCTTCGATAAGGTGTCTATCAAAATGCACAGGACTGAAGCAGCTGTCACCCACGAACAAAAATCGTGAAGCTGAAAACTTGGTACTGCAGTGTGGTGCTGATTTGACAGCTCGATTTTATTGGAGGCTATATGCAGCAAACACAATATTCGCGACGAAAGTTGTCGTGTTTTGCCGTTATTTGATTCGAGAAACATCGTCCGTGTTATACTAAGTGGTTATTACAACGATAGTAGTTTTTCATTGTTTATCAGCACAGAAATATAATGTTTTATATAAATTCCTGATACTAGTAGTTTGGTAGAAGTAAAAATTGTAGAGAAATATAATCTATTGTGAACCGAGCTTAAAATGTTAAAATCGTCACTAGCGCCACACCAAAAGTGGCATGAACTAACGCTTTCTTCAGTCCTCCGTCAAAATTGAGTTACCGTCTGTCAGAAATATGTCAGCTCGAGTGGCAGACTTAATCGATTATTTTGCATCTGTCAAGTTTAAGGGAGAAATTAAAATTAACTCTCGTATTGGAACTAAATAATAAGTTTTAAAGTTTGAAAGATGTTTACTTAGACTGTTTACCAATTCTCGAATTAATTTTAACTTTAATTAAACTTGACAGATGGAAAATAATCGATCAATCGATTAAAATCCCATTGTTAATGATCAATAAACTTTCGGTAACGTGTCTGTCTAAATTGAGTTCTCGTCAATCAGAATAAAGTCAGCTCGAGTAGCAGACATAATCCATTATTTTCCATCTGTCAAGTTTAAGTGAAAATTCAAATTTATTCGCGAATTGGAACACAGGCTTAATATTGTCAAGGTCAAAATATTGTTCTGATGAAATAGGAGGCGAAAGTACAGAATTGATTATTTCGTGAGAGTACAGCAGTGTGAAAATTGTGTATAGAATGAGGTTTAAAGCGACCAAGGACAACTTTATGTTGACAGTACAATCAGGCCACCATTTCTTTTATATAACTCCCAGCGGTATTCGAGGAGACTAGGATACATGTGGTGATGTATAAACCAGTACAGGAAAAGAAAAAATATTATATTTAAAAAATCTGATATTGATATTTTCAATAAACTGAAGCGTACTGTTTCCTATGACAACATATAGTATATTAGTATACACTGTCACACCTCATTCCATTCACCGTACATTGAACTAACGACCTGCGTGAGCTGGGAGCCAGAAACGTCTCAAACCTGACCGGCTCATATTTAGACAAGACAAGCCACCATCCCCGAAGGTGCACAGTGCAGCGAGGTGCCAAAACCACCAATTTACTCTAATATCCAAATTATTCAAACCTGCTGGGCCAGCCTTGTACCAATCACATCCAATCATCGTCGAATGGCCACGATGTTTAGCTGGTTATTGCCTAACTATTTGACATTCAACCTCTGTGCGATACAGCATCAGCATCAAAATTAACAACAAAAAAAAGCAGTTTTGGAATGCGCGCCGTGTCCAGCTCATAACATCCTTTCTATCCTGCGTCCAAAACCATATGCTCGCGCATGTCTAAGACCCAAATTGAATTAATCAAGATCAAGGCTCGCTTTTTTTTCGGCGACCCGTACTCCCTTATTGGGAAAGCATCTCGAGTGAAGCCTTCGAAGTCACTTAAGCGTCAAGAGTGCCAACCGTTCGGTCCTTTCCAACCCCGGATACCGCAGCGCAGGGTAAACTGCCTCCATTCGTGTTTCCGGAGAAGCACTGATGGACTTATGTTGTCAGGTTGTTTGGGCTACCGTCATTCCGCCAAAGAATGCTACAATGGGCGCGTTCAGAGCATGAAGTAGATTATTGCAAGTTGACATAATCAGCACGTCCTTGCCCAGACAATGTCATCAACATGAAGACACAACCCGAGGTATTAAGATACTCTATCATTACAGGGCACAACATTGAAGTGCTTTTAAGCCAGACGACGGAACGGAGCATATTTACTGGTGATGACCCATATTAGTCATGTAAATCCGCGCTCGTCGATCAACTTGCACCATAAGCAACAACAAAAATAATCAACAATAACAAACGGATTTATCACCCTGTCACGATTCGTCTGGCCCGTTGGTCGTAGGACCCATGCGTAACCAGTCGTGCATGACCTCGAGAGAGCATGAGGTTTTCATTTTGGTTGCTTCCATCAATTCCGCAGAAGAAGATGATGTATTCATTCCGGAGTAAAAAGCATTCCTTATTTGGATCGCATCGTCAATCGGACGCCACGCATTGATTCAGTGTTGTTGTTTTTTCCCCTTAAAAAAAACTGTTTCAGAGAGAATTGAATCCGTGCGTACACCTATTGAATGCAAATGAGCTGATTCTTGTCGATTATCGCGCGACACTTTTGGCTTGTTTCTGGCCGATTTTTGCGCTGACCCAGGCGGTTTCCTTTGACGGTTTGGCTGGGAGGAAGAGGCCGGGGGGCTCGCTTGCAAATTGTTTTGTTTTGTGTTTTTATTTACCTTTTGTGTGAGTACCTCGTTCTGCGAATCGGCGGACTGTGGCTTTATGGTGCGAAATGTTAAGTCAATTTGCTAGATCTGCGACAAATTGCCATTTTTGGCCAATTTATGGAACGGGTCAAGCAAGTCAAGCGGTGGCTGACGGACGGTGTCGCGTTGACAGAGAGATACGCTAAGTGGTGTATTGATTAATGGGGTTTGAAGGCATACAAAAAGCCTACTGTTATTTTTCTGTGAGTCTTTAGGCGTATTCGGTTTTGGAACAGCTTTTGGTTGGTCTCAGATTATTTCTGTTATTAATTTACAGCATTCTATACCAATCCATGCATGTACTTGTGTATTGTGAGAAAAGCATTAACATTTTTATGTACTCTGTCAATTCGAGAAAGAATTTTACCATGACTGACAAGGATGTCCGAGAATAATAATCTGGATAGAACTGGTTGTTATCTAGTAAAGACTTGTGAACTCATAGCCATAATGCATCTTGAAGATTTTGAGATTATTTTCTCTAGATGATAGTTTCTGTTAAATTCTGATTCTTGGGAAACGCTATGAAGTAGATAATCTTCGTTTCACCCCTTACCTAATTCTGTAAAGCAAAACAAAACCATTTATTTGCATTAATTTCTTAAATTTGCTGAGCTAAGTATGATTCTTGGCATACAATTAACCCAATTATAAAAATGTTGTGGGCCACAAACATATTAGAACATTTAGCTGAGAGCCTGCAATAATCGGATTGCTATGAGAAAAAAGGCTTAAAGCTCGGTTCAAAGTAAATCTGGACGCACGGTTTAATACACCACAGCGTCCCTGGTGGTTGGAACAAAAAACGTTTGACAGGCATTTGTTGATGTTTCATTGACGAAGAAATTTTAGGTACTTGAGAAAAGAAAATTAATTGTGCACAAAGATCTAGAGAATCCTTCGTGTTCTGCCTCAAAAATAGCAAAAGTTTTAAAATTCCCAAAGTCAATGGTGTGAGTCTGAGTGTGGAAGAGCACATCGCATCTATCACAAAAGTGGCACTAGACACAAAGAAATACGATTCCACCTTTTCCATCGTGCGTAACATCCTTTCAAGAGAAGGATATAAGTCTTTTTGTGCCAGTAAACATCCGTATCGCTCCCTGAAACCAAATTTAGGGGCCAAAAAGCGAGCACGATTACTATACGAACGCGTTTTGACGAAATTTGATGGCTGTATTTTAGTGGATGACGAAACATATGTCAAAATGGATTATAAACAAATCCCCGGACGGAAATTTTACCTGTCAACTGGTCGTGAGGATGTCCAATCCAGCTAATAATTGCTAATTAGTTTGCTCGGAAACTAATGATTTGACAAGGAATCTGCAGTTGTGGCCTTTAAATCAAGGTTTTCATCACATCTCACACAATGACGTCGAAGGTTTACATTAAAAAGGGTCTGAAAAACCAGATTTTACCCATTATTTGGCAACACAAGACTAACGTTATGTTTTGACAGGATCTATCCAGCTGCCACTACTCTAAGGAGGTAGAATGGTATGCTGCAAACAATGTTAATTTCGTCGCCAAAGAGATTGACCCTCCGAATTGCACAGAGTTCAGACCGATCGAAAAATATTGAAAATATTGGTAAAGAAGTGATAAATGCACAACAAATGCGTTTAAAGTGGAATAAGTTCACCGGTACAGTGTCATCAACGACTGTGCAGATCATGATGGCATCGATCACAAGTAAAGTGCGACAGTTCGTTCGAAACGGTAAAATACAATAATTTGTTATATAGCTGAATAAATACACTTTTGTTTGACGTTTTGATCAACCGTGTATGTTGATTAATTCTTGAGTTATTATCACTTGAATATGTCCAAATTTACTTTGAATGGGGCTTTAATTTCTTTTAGAATATTTTTCTTCTTCTTCTTCGTGCTGAATTTACGTGACTTTTAGCCTCTTGGGCTTGATTTTGGCGTGAAAACGACGGAGACGATTTGGACCCTACAAATTGAACACAAATTGAAGCGATTTATACGTGGGACGTTACCTCCGGTTTTACTTATTCAGAAATACCATGGAAAAAATATACGATCTCTCAGAATTTTATAATAATTGGTAGTTATGTTGCTCATCAAAAAGTATATATTAGACCCGTATTATTTTTATTGCTCAATTAAATTTACCCTTTCAGATAAAAGGGGGAGGGTGGAGGGAGGAAGATTAAAATTGATTTTTTTAAATTCTTTTGACATTTAAAGAATCATATCTCTTGCATTACTAACCCGGTTTCTTAAATTCTTAAAAACTACCAAGTGTTATAAAATTACGGGCGCATCCAGACAAGTCCCACAGGCGAACCCCCAGGTGGATCGCAAAACAGTTAGAATAAGACAATTCGACCGTGTTCCGTGTGGTAAAATCGTTCAAAGAGATCTAGACGACCCAGCGGCAAGCTGGCAGTGAAAGAAAAGCAAAGACGACCGACCCCGTGAACGCAAGGAAGACGAGGGATTACTTCAAGCGCAATCCGAACCGTTCAATTCGATGGCCGAGAAGGTCAATTCTTCCGTCTGGGTCGTCCAGCAGACAATGAAGCGGGCCGGACTTCATGTCTTCAAGATAAGGAATGCGCCTAACCAAACAGATAAACAGAATACGGAGGCCAAATTCCACGCCAGGAAGCCGTATTGGGAGAGGTTGGTGCAGCCGAAATTCATCGCAATGGACGCCAAGTCTAGAGTTTTTCATCGGCAAGTTCCGCCTGAATGTTCAGAAGAAGGTCAACAAATTTGCCACGAAATACTTGGTGTGGCAGGCGATCTGGGGCTAGGTACGGCAAATTTAGCAAGCTGTACATAACGACCGGCACCATCAATGGCCAAATATATAAAGAAGAATGATTCAGAAGCGCCTGCTGCCCTTCCTCCGGCCCCAAGAAGGTTACAGTCTATTTTGGCCGGATCTGGCATCGTGTTATTACGCGAAACCGGTGATGGAGGGGTACAAAGCCAAAGAAGTTGTTTTTGTGCCAAAGGAAGCATATCTGTCAGACCGGCCAGAACTTCGCCCAAAAGAAAAATTCTGAGCGATTATGAAGGACAAGCTGCGAAAAACCGGAAAGGTCTTCAAAAACGACAAGGATTTGAAGAAAGAGTGGATTAAAGTGCATAAGAAGCTTTAAGTCCAGCGGGAAGTCTGCTTAGGAGAGGAGGTTGAATAAAACGAGTCATTACAATCTTTATGTGTGCACTTCTCGGAATCCCAAACACATGACTGGACAAAAGTACGTAGTGTAGCCAGGCTTTTGTCACGAGAGAACAGCCATTGTGTTGTTTTACGAAGGTTTGCGGGGATTTCAACTCACCCTGCTACAACAAGCCACCAGATAGAACATTCCCTTCCGGTATGATTTTACAGACCTGGGTAATCCTTGATTGTGGGTACATTTTCAACAACATCGTTTCCCGGATTCCCGAACACATCGCCAAGCGGAAAACATGGATTGTGCAGCCGGAAATAAAAACATCGCTTCTAGTTCTTCAGAGCATATGAAGTATGATGCTGATTGGGTAATCTCGTTTATATGCGTTCATATAAATATCCACTAAATACTCTTCTAAGTTTTACAAATACTCGGAGCGTAAGGTACGGTATGTCCACGCATCCTTCCTCCCCTGTAGATTCACAAAATTGTTCAAATCTGTTCATTTGAATCCAACTCATTTTACCAGGGGCCTGGCAACCTTTGTTTGAATAAGGCCCGTCTGACGTCACAAACAATGAACCTTTTGATGTTTTGATGTTTGAGATGTTGGCTTCAGCAAAATGACTGCCCACCAGGTCCCTGCATTTTACAGAATCATCTTCGTGGTTAATGCAACGCAGTAGGCCTGGCCGCTTTTGCACTATTATCATGGCTTTGAAATTTCAGTTTTGTTACTTTTGACCAAAAAAAATGTACGTCATCTATTCCAATTATTTCCAGGATCCTTTCTTGTACTGGCTGCGTTTCTATTAGATTAGTATAACAAATGCATATGAGTTTCATAGCACTAACAAATAATTTTCATAATACTTATACCACAGATGAACAGACATCCAAGTTAAATTCAAAAACTGGTTGTGACAAAATTCACAGCCATTTCATAATCGTAATCCCGAACTAGCAATAAGCGTGACAACGTTGACGATCACCATCACATTGACCAGCATTGAAATCTTATTCATCAATCTAATTGTTTATGCAGTTCAGTTCTTTCAAATCGCACGATCAACGATATCTTACCCATAGTTTAGATACATAACAACCGCACGTGATTCACAGCCGAGAGATGCGCAATAACAGTATTTTAATGTTTTAATAATCCTTATCACAAGTTTTATCGTTGTAGAAATACTATTCTAGTTTAGATGCTCTAGTTCTCTGTGTTGTATGCTGTTGTCATAAGCCCATCCTCGACTGTGACAACAATCATAGTATTTCATAAGGTAATGTTATTTATTTCATACCTTTTCCTTTATCTAATTTTCATAAGTTTAATTACTGAATTATAGAAGGTTTTTTGCACTAGTGTTCAAATAATTATTCTTATAAAAATAATTTCCGCTTTGGAATCATGTTTGACAGAATCTTCTGATTACGTCGAAACATAAATTTTAATAAACTGACTTGAGGCAAATAAGGAATATTAAAAAGAAAACACATAATGCAGGAGCTACACAAATAAGATTTCATATGAGCTATATTAAAAATTGATTTTTTGAACCAAAACAAATATTGTTGAAATTTTTTTAAGTTCAAACAGCTAGTTTTACGCTACGAAATACATTAAAATTTTGTGTGCTATAATCCTCGAGACGACTGAGAAGAATCGGTTCTACTCTTCTTGCTTAAGATTTAAGATAACTGATTATATACACATGCGAACTTGGCTCTGTATAGTTGATTCAATTGATCCTGTACAATTAAATGAAGTTATTAAAAAAAGAAAAAACAATTTATGTTGTTGTTTTTAAAATCATAAAAAAATAAAAAAAAAGCGGACTAGAAAATGAGAAGAAAGATTAGTAATTCCCATTTAGTTCGTATTACCGGTATTGCCTGTCTTGACTGATATGCGTATTTCGTATCTTATGTGCAGACTTCTTTAGTGGCTTGTACTAATACTCGACTTTTTTTTTAGTACACGGCACTGAGGTCTGCACATTGTAGACAAAATACGCGTATCTGTCGTGATAAGCAATAAAGGTAGTTGGAATTGAATGGAAAATACTAATCTTTCTTCTCATTTTTAGTTACAGATATTCCACTAACAGCTCACACTTTTCAGGATTTACCTATTCTATGTAAGCCAAGCAGAGCCCACTCTTAGATGAGTATTTTCGTAGCATCGTGCATACATCTGACATGTTTGTTCGTTTAGATTTATTTGCTCCATGTTCATCTGTTTATTACAATCGTCAGAATTATCGAGGACGACTTGAAAGTGTGTTTTTAAGTGAGTGTCACTATTGTCAGCAGCCTCTATTTTAGTCGGCTCCATCTGAGCTGCGTGTGAAAAAAGTGTTGCCCGTAAAAAAAATTCTCATAGATTTACAATTAAATGTATTGTAACCATACGATAGAATCAATCGTATGTAAAATTTACTATATTGTTCATGACGATAAGATAACAATAAAAGTTATTGTTTCCACAATAGAATCTAATGTAAATTGTGACATCGACAATAGAATCAGGGGGTTTTTATGTATCTTAACTATAGAAAAAATAGTTTTTCTCCGTACAAATTTGAGTCAATTACTATTGATTTTATTGTTTCACATTTGTTGAAAATTCTAGCATATAGGGTGAATAGTAGATCTATTGCAATGACAATATTCATTTTTCATTCATCTGATACATGAACAATAAGATTCATGGTCGGCAATAGATTTAAATGTTACTTTATATTATTTTATTGTAATTGTATGGTTCTTTTTATCCGGGTGTTCTATTATATACAACAAAAATACTTGACAATTACTTCCCTGGAATTAAATTGAGTAATTTTATGTAAATATGTATCCATATGACTTTTTTGCCATTACGATAACATCCCCGAGTGCTGCAATATAAAAGGTGATAAAACATATGCACCTGCGGTTCTGAAACTAGAGTGGCAGACACTGAAATCGATTATTTCAGAAGAGATAGAATTGAGGATTTCAGGTTTTCCTTCACCGTTTAATAAGTAAATAGAAGTTGTAAAGCACATTCAGACTCTGCGAATAGGTCTTCACAACGCCGAAACTTCAACCTACGAACCGTCATTCTAAACTGTTTTAACAATTTGTATTTACAAATGCTATTTATTATCCAGTATTCAATCGTGGCTAACCTCCTACAGGACAGAATGAGTAGTGTATAATATATATTCCTAACATTTGAATACTCAGGAAAATTTTCAGCTTACCCTCGCTACTAACATAATTCCACCTTTCCCATGGCACTTATGAGGGATCGTGGAGTTCTCCACATCTCTCTTAATTAAGTGTCGGACTAACATTCCTTCCTTATCTCCCCCAGTTGCAAGGACGTGGCCAGGACAGCTCTGGTCTGTTGGAAGGCGATACACCCTTTATCGAAGAGGTACGGATTGCTCACAAATCACTATCTTACAGTAACCGAAGAAGGCGCGTCTCCCTCTTAACAACAGTTCAGAGCTTGTATCACCTACGATATTCTGCAACCTGGTTTATGCTATGCTGTGCTATGAATCCTAGTGACTTACACAAAATCCATAGAAACTATATTAGATGTCTTATTTTTTTACCTTTGTAAATAGAAAATAATCTTATATTGAATCTAAAACTATTTAAAAAAAAAGCTTTTGAAATAAGAGTGACCCCGGCGTCGTGATTAGCATGCATATTGTTTACACCACAGTCGCGAGTTCAAATCTCGCCCCCAAACAAGTCACAAAAAAACCCCAAAAGTTGTTTAAGTGACGGGACGGGCGATGAACTAGGCTGTGGCTGAAAATATCTCGATTATCAAGAAAACAAAAACTTTCGAAAATGTTAAATTCAGTTCATTGGTTTTCAAAAAAGGTCCTGTTTTCGCTTTGAATACAAATCTAGGAACTTTTTTTAATAGGGCGAATCTAACAATGAGAGAGTCTCTCAATGTTATATTCGCCCTAATCAAAAAAGTCCTCAGAAATATGTGTTGTTTCGACAGATTTGAATATTTTTCTAACAACAATATTTTATATACTGTTGAATTTAACCTTAAAAATTATGACCAGAAAAATGATATTTTTTGTTGTTGTTATCAATATAGAATTTTATACATTTACCTTTCGCTGGGTGTAGGCGCCCATTAGAGTAAAATTTATAGTAACGCTTGTAGAGTTTTCTATATATGTATACATTAAAAACAAAGGTCTCGTCCAGGCAAGAAATAGAACAGTGAATCTGTGGGTTATTGATCTAAATGTTCGAGCCTATGGATAACAATATTGCGTTTTCTGAGTTTACATAGAAAATCACATTATTTGAACATAAAAAAGTCAGTGAAATATTGACAAACTCCTTTGAAATAACAACTCTATACGTACAAAACAATTGGTTTTCTTGAACTGTTAGCTTATCGTGTAAATGTTACTTTTAAGGGACTGAAAACATCTTCGAAATGTATGATTTTTGTTAGAAAATCGTAAAATTACTCAAAAGTTATCCAACAGAATCAGTTAGGTTATTTGACTTCGAAAATGAGCACACCTAACAAAGGCAGTCAATATATTATGACTTCATCTGTCAGCAGACTACATCGGTTACAACTGAGCTACATAACAAGAATTTAAAAAAAACATCAATGGTTCCGAGCATTCCTCCTCGAACAGGCGGTAGCAATGAGGACACCATCAACCCACTCGATAAATGCCAACAGCTTACAGAAAACCACTACATATCATCAACATCGACTTCTCCCACAATCATCCCCCGTTTCCCCACCTTTCGGGTTGCCAACGCACTTCCATACGAAATTGTGCGCACGGCGCTTACCCAAGTCATCTGTGCGCGATGCGGTTGAATTTTTCCCGGCGCAAACGCAGCTCGGGTGTTTCCTTAAACGAAGACGAACCACACGAAAACCATCCGAGACGAGGATATTTAAAAATAGCCTACACCAAGCCACACAAACTATCAACAGGTACCGAAATTCAACACGACAATCACCAGTTGACCACCGACGACCGGCGGTGCATGTGGTGGTCCGCTCTGAGGAGTCATGTACGGGCTTCAATCGGGATCATGTTAGCATAGATGATGCAAGACAGCTCTTATTGCACCAAGGTTTCCGATCCTGGGGAAAACAAACAGCAGTGTGTTCAATTTCATCATCCATCACAACACACGAGAGCGCAAATGGATTAAACACAATCTTGGAGATTGAAGTCAGCATGAGCTGTAGGCTAAAAATAACTCTTAAGTTTCGTGCCGGACCATATGGCTTGGTGAAAAAAAATTCTGACTAGACACTGATTTTTACATTCCGAGCACGAACCGACCGACCAAAGGTCTGTGTGGCGTGCGAAGAGAGAAATATTTAAAAATAGTCCCATAAATCCTGACTCTATCGAGGTTCACACACGGCAAAACAACTGACAGAAGGGGCGCGCGTAAATTTAAAAATACTTCCAATGTGCAGTTTAACCGATCTGGGTATTTTCTCGTTGCATGCCAATAGCCCTAACGATCGATGGCTATGATTCAACAGTGGTTCGACTAAGCTCTACATAATTCATTCACCCCGA
The DNA here is from genome assembly GCA_034211315.2 of Aedes japonicus. Lineage (NCBI taxonomy): Eukaryota > Metazoa > Arthropoda > Insecta > Diptera > Culicidae > Aedes > Aedes japonicus. Next base: position 353,608 of record JASCZW010000101.1, on the reverse strand, counting down.
TGCCGATCAAAATGCATCCACAGTATGGTCTCTGAGCCCGGTTGCGAGAATGTGTTAGTGTTTTGCAAATGATACCAATCCTTCCGATGTCCTTCGGTGGTGAAGTCCTGTTGCGCACAATCAGCTGATCGGCATGCAAAAGTTCCACCGTTCGTCTCACACAGAACTTCACCGATAAGTCACTTTGCACTCGTGTCCCCTTCCTGTTCCACTTTTCCACAGATATCTTCACTCCAATCTTCCGCTCCAGTACTTTCAATCACAATTCAATCATAAATCTGTCACGTTACACGAAAATCAATCAAACTTTCAATCTCAATCGAACAAAATTTATCCAGAAAATCCAATTCCCGTACACCAAATCAATCGTTCCGTAGAACAAAAAACCACGCACTCTCGGTTCTTGGACGGAATCCTCGAGCAGCGAGATTTACTTACGCCTGAATCCGCGAGGTTAAACAGGTTTAAAGGCGAACTGAGAAACGTTCGCAAGCGTTTTGATAGTGGCACACGGTTTTGCGCGAAGTTGAGACCGCGTGCACCAACACATCCGTGGCCCGGTGCGTGTCCTGATGTTGCACAATGAAAGCCGCGCGAGCAGACCCACACACGGGCAGCCAGCGATGTACGGATATGCTGCCCACTTCGCGAAACCGAACGCCCCACCGCCATAGAACGGGTAAGGCCGAGTAGCCAGACTCGAGTCCCCACCACCAGATTTTCCGAGTCGAGGAAAATTCCCACCACTTTCGAAACGAAACACCAACCGTGTTCCTACACTATGCCTATTAGTATGAATTTCGATCGTCGTGAAATGCACGATCACAGCCAGTGAAGTAATACCGGATGGAGATGATGATGGGTGGTTTTGGGGTGGCCGGCGCGGTGCAGCCATGCTGTAAATAAAGAACACCATGGCAAAGACAAGTGTTGATTTGCGATCATGTAGCAATAAAATGACGTCATATGGATTCCTCCGGTCAGGCTGAATTCGTGTGCTAAAAAAAATGACATCAATGTTCGCTCCAGCACAAAATGTGTGCAAATCTAATTATAAGTTAAAGAATCAGTTCACGCTGGTTTTACAGTTTCAATTATGAAAACTACAACGTCTGAAATAGATATTAAAGAACATTTAAATATCATAATCAACTCATGAGTTTTGCAATCAGCATTTCTTTAGATATCGTCAAATCTTCATCAGAATTGTGGAATAATTGATCATCTATTCCAACCATACATTGCAATTTAATCATTGTCCCTAAAAGTGAGATACGAAATTATGTTTGAAACAAAGCGCATACAGTAACAACTATGCTGAGGATCTGATCACTGTGCCACTTATAGTTGCTAAGAGAGTAGGCATTGTTTATAGGGATTGATAAAATTAGTTATTCGACCATTGTTTTTACAAATTTGACATGTTCAGGCCACCCGGAGAGCATTTGAAAATATAACAATACTGTGACATGTTGATGAGATCAGCCCAATCACCAAACATGCATTGAAAATTTGTCAGTCGTCAGAATTGGAAAATGCGAATTTTATTATTGGGTGTTGTGTGTTCGAATAAGTGCTTGATAGAAGGCATAAAAGTGGATAATCTAAGTAACATACCTAGATGATTTCTATTGACTACACAACACAAGAAGCAAACCAATAGGTTGGAGTACTACTTCGGCCGTGGACTAACTCCCGTCAACTTAACTCAATGTATTGATAGTTTGGACCAGTATAATACACACCTACTCCAATAGGAAAACTTGAGCTCAAATTGTTGCGAACTCGAGCTGCACTGACCTTTTGAAGTTTCGATTTGAACTCCTATGACAAATTTCACGCCAACTCGTCTTCGTGGTTGGCAGCACCCTCACCGAATCCACTGAAATTTGTGAGGTTTTCCTTACATTTTTTACTAATTTTGTGTTTTCTCAATCCACGCAGTGGGTAATGTTAACAGCGTGTGCTGCCACTTACGAATCATTAACTCCCATTTACATTATTAGCTCATTAACAACATCAAGTCCCAGAAGACTTTTATTTTATTTTTTTTTTTTCTATATGTTCATTTTCACGTATAAGTAAACACAGCTTCATATATTTAATTTATTAATCTTTCTCATACAAAGTTATTTTTCTTTTGGATTATCCTTTGAATCTGAAAACCTTTTTGCTGAAAATTTAATGTCTGAAACAGGTACAAAGCAATGTAAATTCGGTGTACCAGGTATTCTCTTTACGTGGCTATATGACTCCTCAAGTTATTGTGCCATTTTTGTATACTGTACAACTGATATGAAGCAGAAGTTCAGTTTTGTAATAATTTTATTTATTTTTATTTCAACTGCACAGTCATATAGTTCCCGAAGCGTTTTGATTGTTTTTGTTTAATGAAATCCAGTAATTTTGATATAAACAACTCAATAGCAGAGTCATGGATTAATACTGCAGATATTATGATATAGCTTTTGATTTCCAATTTATTGTCCTTCTTGTAATATACTTCAAACGGGTGTATAGTTGCTAGACTATGAATTAAATGGTAACCCTGAGCTGCATTATGAATAATAAAAGAATAATTTTCCGAAAAGTCACAAATTACAATTATTTCACCCTCTTTGTGGATCAAATTATGCACTATTAATCATCAATTTAACATTTTTATGAATAGTGAGAACACATACATTATGTGTGCCTGTATTATCCAGAAGTATGCAATATTTAGGTCTGAGTGACGTGGATGAAGTAAATCCAATTTAAAGGTCTTTGCATTTTTCTTTTAAAATCATGTTTGTTTCTTTAAAAGGCATCATTAATAAACGTTTCTGTACATGCTCTCTCTTACCATTCCGGATTTCAGAAACATAATCACTAGTTCCTGATTTCATCGCTGTCGAAGAATTGTAAAACTTTTTGCCTATCGCCATCACTTAATCCATAACCACTTCGTGATTCAGCAGTACAAGAGATAACTTTCACAGGGCTTTTCATTTGTTTAATTGATGTGATGCATTAAACTCACTAACGATTTTATTCACTTACCATGACTTCGTATATTCCTCGACGAAATTAATGATATGCCCACGGTTTGAACTATGGAATTGAATTTATTCACATTATGTGGACCTCGCAGCTCATCCACGGATGCGATTGAGTCCAATGACTGTATCGCTTCTATAAAATTAAATAAATAAAAAGTTTTCATTGACATACTCAAACACTTTGACACAGATTTGAATGGTAAAATTATGGAAAAAAAATTACCGAATGTGTCATCCAATTCCTGACTTGTTGACGGTTGTGGGTCCTTGAAATCCTGATCACATTTGCTTTGTTTCCATTTGAACGCCTCTTTTTAGTGGTGGGATTCCTATTGTGCGTCAAAATTCTACGTTATGATAAAAAAATACGCATTGTTTCACCCAACTTGTGGTCATATTTCCAGGAATTATTTTTCTATTCCATAGCTGAAGATATGTTACGTAAATTTTTGTGGCTGTGCCTTGGGTTATTGATACGTGCACAACATTTAATTCTGATACTTATACCACTTTGTTCCATTATGATAAGCTCCTTTCACAACTAATCTTGTAACTATGATCACTGTTATTATGTCGGCTTGCTTAAATAGTAATTATGTGGTTAGAAATAATGCATTTCATTCAAATCTATACCTAAGATCACTCAAGTGATAAAATGTACTGTACCAGAGGTAACACAACGGTTATTTTAGGTAGAAAATGATTCAAATAATAAAAAATCATAAAATTTCAGATGATTTTCTAAAAGTCAACCATGCATCGCATTGTTGTAAGTCTTGTCCTTTTTGAGTTATGTTGATTTAAAATAAATCGATTCAAAAACTTAAGCCCTTTTGAAATGGTAGTCTAGATAAATTTTGAAAAACAAAACAAAGTATGCAAAGTTGCTTGAGAAGACATAGTCTACACATCCACAAAGTTTCAATGGATTCTTAGAGGGTGCTGCCAACCACTGTGAAATTCGTCCTTTGCTTACGGAAAATCATTCTTTGAGCAACTTTACCGTAGATCTCTTTTTGATTGAACGTCAAGGTAATTAATTATTGATTGATTTGTACGGGAATAATTTTCTGTTATCAATAATTCACAGCTTTCTAAGCAACACTGTTTACAAACTATATGACATAGTAGCCTTGGCTTTTGGCTCCATGTTTCGCACTGAACACACTAATGATGCCTGGCGAAAAGTTGACGGAGCATTGCTCACAAAAATTATCTCGCTAATTAATTAATGTCTAATTATGCCGAAGGGCAAGCGAAAGGAGTCTTCGGCAAAGTTGATGATAGAAAGCAAACATTTTTGACCATTACACTAGGATGTATGCAATTTTAGCCTAGCCCCGTCATTCAGCCTTTGTACCAAATATGTCATTACTTCAGTGATAGTCGACCAATTGACAACATCATGACGATCAACTTGCTTTGAGCATTTGACAATTTTATCATCAATTTATTGTGACGTAATTGAGTGAAATTCAATTTTTCCATAAATTTATAACCACAATGGTTTCGTTTTTTCAGCAAAATTTTTTTTTTGGTCTTCCAATGTTATAATTTTGACTAAATCTAAAAATTGACTAAAATTTTAAGAACGAATTGTTTTCTTTGTTTCTAACTATGTAACAAATTAAACAGAAATTTCCGAATAACTCGAGAACTAATCAAGCAAATGGAAATAACTTTGGCATGTGGAGGATGTTAGAGCTAGATTTTTTTTTCACAAGTGTGGGTAAGCAGCATATAAAAATATGTTAAAATATCGAGATATGTAACCGAAACAATATATACCACTAAAAAATTTTCTCCAGATTTTTCCAAAGTCCATTTTCACGTAAGTTTCATTGTCCATCAAAATACAACCGTTGTACTAGGTCAGTACTCGTTCGTACAACTTGCTGGCATGAAACGACCGAAATCCGGCGAACTGTACTGTGCGACGCAGTTAGCTTTTTCGCAAAATCACATCCGGAGATCCCAAGAATCTTTTGGAGTGCCCTGACTATCTTAGCTCGACGTTTCCGGTCGTATGTTCCACTACTACGCTTGTTTTGTTATGCGAGATCTACGGTTAGTGTTTCGCGGTAACGTTAAAACACGGTATTTACAGTCGATTTTGGATTTTGCCTTTGGGTTTTCAACATGAGTCTGCGGAATTCTCTCACGTGCCACGGAGTGCCAAATCCATCCTCGATCATTTTTGAAAATGTGTATGCATGTTTTTTTGCCTTTGTTTGCCTTTGTTTAGTGCATGTCGAATTACCTCATCACTATTGAGAAAAATGATGTTACGGTGTTGTTACAGTTGTCATTGTTTGTGTTGTTGGCAATAAATCGAATTTTATTGAAAGTTTTCGCTATTTAAACCCTTTGAGGAGTGAGGGCACTCTTCGAAGGTGCGCCCCTTTATTAGTCAAACCCGGATTCATTGCAAGCAAAAGAATAATGTCTCCGATACTAACCATGCATCAGAACCCTAGTCATAACCAATTCAAACTATAGAACATCAAATAGACAACGAGAATTCACATAAATGAAGACTAACCATGTTTTACTATTCCAAGCTCATCCTCGCACAATCGGGGCACAAAACGAGTATTTTCACTTTTCATGACATAAAATGTAATAAGGACTAAGATATGTTCCTTTGACTACAAAAAACAAATATGTTCCCTAGTTTGAATTAATTCAGACTAGGGTCCAGCGTTACGGATCAATATATGCATGTTAATGAATAAGCAATCCGTCCGGATTAAAACGCTGTAATTAGTTACACGCTACGACAACTAGAGGTGCAAAAGTAATTTTAAAAAAGCGACCAAATACGAATCTAAACGAACTTGAGTTCCAAAAACAGCATTCAACCAATCATTCATTGATTCAGCGAATCCATGATCGAAAAATAATCCTAACTCACTAGACAAATATCCTTCCCTGGGAAACTGTGGAGACACTGAGGTACACAGGGTCTCTAAGAACAATTGTCAAACTAATAATCCTTCCCCTCCCTGATTGGTGATTATTGCTATGCAAGGAAACGCAGCAACACATCGAAACTTTAGATATACTTGTCTTTACATGGTAGCTATATAATTTCAGATCATCTATAGAATTCCCAAGTATGGTATAATAATTTTATATTATGTTTGATCCCTTGTAAGGTACAATTAATACCACTATCTGCAGATATGCAGAAATAACAAATAGAATAATTATTATCATTTTATATTATAACATATTTTAATAATATTTTTTATGGTATTTTAAACTTCGCATTTCTGCATCTTTGTAAGTTTTAGCTCACCCAAAAGATAGAAAGGTTTTTTATGTTTTTTTTAGAAGGATCATATACGACAAATTGTACTCTAAAAATCTTTTTCCTTCTTCATCAAAAACAAATATTATAATTCAAACACTAACATTGTTTATGATCCATCATTTTCTATTTTACAAACATAAAGAATAGTTTATGCGCTCAGCAGGAGTTATCAGAAAATTCAAACCCCCCACCCCTTTATTTTTTGTTTGTTTTTTGTTGATTTCTTAAGTTTCCGTTTTTGGGGATTCTTCATCCCCATATTTTTCTATGATCTTTTTTCATCCATCAATTTTCTTTTATTATATCAACATATGTTTTGATCCAACAATCAATAACAAACTTTGGCAATTTTCGTCATTTCACAAGTTATAATTTTAGTTTTATCCCAGCCGTATAGCACTTCGTTCTCCTTCACGATTCGAAAATCGAGCAACTGTCAGTTGCTGAGTTGTCAGATTTTGTCTTCTCTTCTTAATGTTATGTATTGTTTTTCTTTTCAACCGGTTCAGCGTTTGACGCAACCGCACCAATGATATCTTACGAAATGGGCGCAGAAGCCGAAATTTATCGCTCGCGAACGTTCAACGAATCCATTCAATCCTGTCCATTTGAAATAAACAGTCCTAGTACAATCTTAGTTCAAAGATGGATTTCAAGTGTCCTTCAACCTATTGCCAAAATTTAAAATGAGCCGCTAGCTATTATGACATTTCAAGTCCATTGGTTGAAACATTTGAAGTGTAATTGAAATACGATTGTACTAGGATGGGAAGTACGATTGAAGTAGGAAAAGGAACTTGGCTACTTCAATCGTACTTAAATTGTACTAGGCTTTGCTATCTGGGAAGGTTTGTTGAAAAGTTGCTTGCGATGTTGCGTGCAATGGCTCAACATGGTTTGTATATGTCGTCAACAATCGGTTTTCTGTGGATTGTTTGTTTTTGTGCATGTAGTAGGCAGCTAGCCCTTGAAACTTTTTTATTATTGCACAACTCATAACTCAAGAAGGTCAACTAAGTTGGAGGTTTTTTTTTAAAAAGGATCGTGTTTGGTCAAAGTTTGGTCTGCATGTACCATCTATGCCATAAGATATGCAAAGGACAACATTCTCAAAAAAAATTAGTCAACAAGGAGGAATGTGTAAGAAACTAAAATGATATTCCATAAAAACAATTCAACATGTTTTGTTTTTAATTTACAGCAAAACTGAAGTCTTCCAAAAGTCCTCGATACCCACAGGTTGACGAAGCTCTCTACATCTGTTTTTTTGCAGAAGCTACAGCACCAATGACCGGTAAACCAAGAAATACTACAAGCTCAAGTAAAAAAAATCCGTCAACTATATGGTTGGAATAGGAAAATTCGGAAGCCGGGGTTATGTGAAAAAAAAATGCAAAACGCAACGGGATTCGCTTACTGAAAATCAGTAGCGAAAAAATGTTCAGCAATATTTCTGTTGTCCAACAATACAAAAAGGCTTTGCTGAACAGATTCGGGATGAAGATTTGTCTCCTTGTAAGATTTTGTTTATTATGTATATTAATGACATGCGACGTGTTTTACGATTTTGTGACATTAATCTGTTTGCAGATGACACTGTGTTGTTCATTGCAGCTAAAGATTTAAATGAAGCCGTTACCCATTTGAACGAAGATTTGCGTTTTCTAAGTAGATGGTTGAAATGTAAGCAATTGAAATTGAATATAAGTAAAACTAAATTTATGGTAATTTCACAGAATCGAGTAAATGAGAATGTCTCAGTTACGATTGATGATGAGGCAATTGATCGCGTTCGGGAGATTAAATATCTTGGCGTGATTATTGATGACAAGCTAAAGTTCAACGCTCACATTGACAATGTCATCAAGAAAATTGCCAAGAAGTATGGAATTCTATGCCGATTAAAAAACGATTTAACCACTTGCAGTAAAATACAGCTATACAAATCAATCATCTCCCCTCATTTAGAGTTTTGCCCTTCCATTTTGTTCTTGGCCAACCAAACACAAATATTGAGGTTACAGCGTTTGCAGAATAAAATAATGCGCTTGATTTTAAGATGTAACAGATTCACTTCCTCGACTTTTATGTTAGACGCTTTACAATGGCTATCAGTGAAGCAAAGAATTGTGTATTTAACTATGGTGTTCATTTTTAATTAAGTTAATGGTTTGGCTTCCTCGATATTTGTGTGATCGAATTGAAAGAGGAAGTGATTTTCATAGATATAATACTAGAAACGCGGATGAAATAAGAACACCGAATTTCTTGACATGTGCTTCACAAAACTCATTATATTTTAAAGGAATAAATGTTTTCAATTCGATGCCAAGACACATTAAACGTGCACCAACACTTTCAGAATTTAAAAGACTATGTATTTCACACGTTAAAACTGTATTCTGAGCAGCAAGCGTAATTTTTTTCAATATTTATGAAGATTGTACCTGACGATGTTTTATTATTATAAAACGGATTATTTTGTGTAGACCATTTTTTGTACATTTATGTTGCTTTTTTTTTGTAAAAATGAAGAATGTATCTGACGAAGTTCTTTACAAACGGATTATAATTAGTTGGCTATTTTATTTTTTCAATTTTATTTTTTCACATTTACAATACTACAATACTCACTATTTTGTTCGTCACAATGATGATGATGGAAATTTGTATAATGTTGTGTTAGTTTAAAAAAATAAAAAAAAATAAAGAAAGTAGGCTACAATTGTTTGAGCCTCGCGCGCGGTATACAGATATGATGGACTTCTTTTAAATTCGTTAAAAAAATTGGCCTTTGATGCTTTAGATGGTACTATGAAATATAGCGAGTTGTCTGGCTGAATGTCGGGAATTCTTCGTCAATTCTTTTGTGGTTGAAAGTAAAAGTTTGACTAGAGATCGGTCGAGGATTTTTTCGGTTTGGAAATTTTCTCGATCTCCCTGATTGGGGATATCCTTGGTCAGCCCAAAACTAAGGTGGCGGTTCCATTAGTATTGGAACCTCTGACTCTGTCGCGGGCAGGATCGGATATTGGCTTGTCTTTTGATAATGTCCTTTAACTGGGTTCTGTGATCTGAATTGCAACAGAATTTCCTGATCGCTGGGAATACTTGCAATCTTTTGTGGTTAACATCAAAGCTTTTCACAATTATGTCGCTGTGAAGCAAATGGATACTTTTGAAGAAATTTATATCTGTAGATGAAATCAGTTCGTTTTTTTTTTTGCATAACTGGTTTGAATTGTTACCAAATTAATTATCTTAGAGATAAAATCGTCTAGCTCAAACCTTTGTAGGGTTAAGGGCGGGACCATCATCATCATCATCATCAGATGCTAACGAAAGTGGGCGCTTTTTCAAGACATTCCCAACGTGAACATACATATGTTGAGAGAGACGGCAAATCAATAAAGATTAGATCACGTTCATGCCTTGCAGCAACATGGATCGGTCGCTCAAATTCCCATTAATGTTGATTGAAAAGTCTCACACACTCCGAGCGCTCAAAAATTTTAGGGTGTTGCCTGTATACAACAGGGCATCCAAAAGCGCTTGGATGGCAAAGGAGGTCTTTAAAAAGTGTTTTTTTTTGAATTCGTCCCAAAAGTGGCCACTCTTTTCAAGTCAAAAGGACTTCCCCCAATCTCACACTAACGCAGCCAATTCTTGAAGGCATCCTGGAAAATGATGGTTTCTTGAATACATCATTTTTCTTGTCATCGGCCAGGCCAACTGCGTAGTATGTGCCGCAGAGAGGATTCCAAGAAATAGAACGATTCCAGAAAGATCTAAAATCGCTCTACTTCTTTGAGTCAAGGGAAGGAAGAAAGCGTGGACCTCCCGTACCAAACGCTTCCATCCCAAGTAACATTGCCAAAACTATCCAGCTTTAATAAGTTTTACTAAAGTTTTATGAAAGCCATTAGAAATCAATTCGGTTTTATTATGGCAGCAAGGGGTGCCAACAGGTTTCAAATTTAATCAGGTTTATAAGAACCTACACAGCTTCTTTACAGCGAACTTAAAACCTTGACTTTTTAAATTCCTGTTACTCCTATCAAACGTTTTATTTTGACTTTATAAACTCATAAAATGCTATTTTGTAATGTCGTTTTAGGACTCATTCCTATTATCTTATTATGGTCAGTTGAAAAAGCATTATAAAACCATTTTGCCTCCAGTAAACGCATTAAACGGCAAATTGGCATTGAGGAAAGCTACCAAATGACCAGATAGTTTTATAGTAGCCATTGCTAAGATAAATTGGCTTTTTGGCAAAACCGCGATTTCTTCCAATCACCATATCGATATATGGACCATATATATGAAATAATTGAAATGAGGAAAAATGAACACACCCAATTTTACATGTAATACAATTGCACTGTAGATCTAAGGCCAACTTCGGTATTCTTTTAGATAACCTCATTGAATTCCATCAAATTTTCAGGAATTTCATGATTAATTTTTCGAATATATTTCTTTTAATTTTGTTTTCGTTGTTGTAAACCCGCATAATTTCCGAAGCGCATTAATTTTCGTCTCTTATCGTGCCAATATTCACCATAAAATTAAATGCGCATATGATTTGGAGCATGATACGCAATGAAAAGCTCAATTTGTTTTGGATATTTTGCTATCAAACATAATTTCTCGCAACACCAGAACTTTTTTCTTAGCCATTATTTACTGTTGAATGAACTAGAAAAGCAGAGAATCGAACAAAGCAGAACAACAAAAACCAACCACGATATCGCCGTGAAGTTTGACAGCTGTGGCTATTTGGCCTTATGCTGGTTTTGATGGCAGCCAATAGGTTTTATGATGGTTCTCAAGTGGTCATATCATCTTTCACTAGCACATTTTCAAAATTGTTATGGTCTTAGAAAGGTTTTATTAATTTGTTTTCACAACCGTCTTTAGAGTGGGCCACTTTGTACACATTTCGGCTTTAAAGATGCTTAGAGGAGGTGTTGGTGAACAAAACAGTTTTGAATGTAGTCTCATCAATAAAGCCGGGAGAAGTGCTATACGGCTGGAATAGAACTGAAATTGTTACTTGGGATGTAGAGTTAAACAGTGTGATAATTTGTACTTTATCGTTGGGAGCATAGATACTAGAAAGATTAGTTTATGCTCCTTTTGCCTGTGGGTGAACTTTTGGCATGTGAACCTGGCAATAATTGCCAAGGTTATAGCGCCTTATCTCGGTTTGAAGCCGTTTTAACACATCTGTCATCACTACAATCGAAAATTTAAGCATTCAGGCAACCATGGACCATTTTGACTTTTAATCCACGCACATTCATACATCATCTTTACCACGTCAGTGCCAGCGAAAGGGAAACAAAACAGTGAGAAAACATACAATCGATTCGTGTAAGTGGTGCCAGAAATAAATGTAGTCTTTATTGTGGTGATGAGTGAGTTTGAAGTGTGTAGGATTCTGTTTTGAGGGTACTACAACATGGTGGCCGAGAGACTTACCCCGTGGGTAGTATGGAATAAGCTGAAAGCTGGTTCATTTTTATTTATGCAACATTAAAAGAATACTGATAAAAGTAATATGCTAAGATAAAAAGATAATATGAAAAGAATATATTTAAAAAATTTAAAAAATTATAACAAAAAATATTAAAAGAAATTTAAAAAAAAGGTGTAAGAAGGGCTGGAACACCCTGCTGGGTGAATAACATTGATTTTGCGTTAATTCTTTTATCGAAAAAAAGCTAAAACAAAAATTCTTGGAAATTTTTATTGCTTTGATACAACGTAACGAAAATAAAAATTGAGTTAGGTTATATCGAGGTATGCCTGTTTTATTAAAAAATTAATAATAATAATGAAATTTTATCTGCTTCAAGGAAACAAGGAAGGTGATTATAGATAGAAAAGATAATTTATTGCATTATATCTTGAGGTGTTTTCCTTTTATTTAGATCATTAGATATTATATAATTTAACTTTCAATTAATAAATGCCCTTGAATTCTGCTGATTGTACATCATAATATTTTATGTATCACCATATTACTATATTGAACATATAAAACTATTCCACAAATAAAATTTTGAAAATCGCCAGTTTTTTATCTCCTGAAGGTTGTTTGGGTTCCCAGCACTTTTGACACTAGATGTCAAGACAAATGTCAATTTTTCAAACAGTTGTAAGGACGAGGCTAGGTACGCAGAGAGAAGCGGAAATGCTGAATGAAGTGGATAGGCTTATCTCGGTGACTCACCCCACGCTTTGTGCAAATTTTCTATGCTATGCTATGCTATGCTAAAATAATTCGGCTACTTTCATCCAATTAGCATATGCTCTATAGCGACTTTATACCTTGTGACTAATTTAAGAATGTGCTCTTCATCTGCGTAAATGTTTACATGATATGTTCCGCTTGAATTCGTTGGTACTCTGCACTCTACCGTGCATATTGTGATTTCCACTCGTCTTCATTAGATTGAAGTGATATTGTGCAACTAAGTATTGAGCATCAATAATCAGAGCTACGCAAAACATCAACGCAGTTGACACTTTTGCATGCACTGGATCCATCTACAACCTTAACCGATGTAGATCAAACTTCATTTTGATTGACACCTGTTGGGCTCATCGGCTACCATATCTAAAAATCTCCCACAGCGAATCAAAAACAAAATCTACTTCGTTCTACTTTCAATTGTCCAAATCCAGAAGGTGGCGACTGCTTTTTATATGATACTCGTTTTACGCACAGCGCCAAAGCTTTTAGTTAGGTTTTCGCAACTTGCAGTGCTCATATGCAGGCAGTGCGCAAACCTCCGGAGGTCGTCCCCGGTTCAACATTCAATTAACAAATGAGCAGCAAGTGTCTAAATTCGTCGAACAAGGAGAAAAATTAATAATCAGCAATTTTATCTCCGCCGCAAACGGAGATTGGCAACGGAGAACAGCGGTGATCGTTGTAAGTAGCTGCCCAGAAAGCCGGTCGTCGTCTTCGTCGTCGATGTATGGCCATAAGTTGAAGAAGTGCACACCGATCACGGAGATCGGTGCTTTACAGATCGTCCTTGCCTCGTCGTCGACGTCGCCATCGAGTCATCGTCGAGACACGCGCACGGCAGGCTTCCCTTCGTTTATGGGAGCCCTCTACTGAGAACGAGATGAAATCCGATGGCGGCGGCTATCTTTCGACCGTAATCTACGTGATCGAACAGCAAACCAACTGCTGCAGTGGAGGTTCGCTTCGGAGCGCAAATATTTCGTATTTTTAGCGCATAATTATTGCGCTGCCTTTTAAGCAGCTTTTAATTTCGATTTTGATTGAATGAATCATACCTTTTCGTTCGCATGCCGGCATTCTCCAAACCAGAGGCTGCGCGGAAAAACGTTTTCTCAGTTTGCCGCCGACGATGGAGAGGACGAAGACTGTGATTTTGACCATATAGGGACGATTGAAATTGATTGAGCATTTAATATTGCCACTCAGAGGGATGCTAGACGATGTAAACGAAAACGTGTTCTTATTGATGTAGGACCTAAACAAACAACATGATGATTCAGTATTTTTTTTCAAAATAGAGAAATTATGTTGTTCGGCAAATTTGGTTCAGGGCAACGGTTTTGGACAGATTGGTGTTGTTCGTGAGTGCTTTTCCATTTCTATTATTTATAGTCTTTAACGAGCCAAATACTTTCGGTATGGCAAAAAAAGAGGTTCAAATTTAAATCATTCAAGGCAAACCCCAGGCAAAACAAACGCATTCCTGTATGACGTTCGAAAACTGTTCATGATGCGAAAAGGAGAAAAGGTGCTTCAAGTGAATCACCGAGGAAAATCTCTTCTACAGCGGGAGGTGTGTTCTATTTTTGGTGCGGAAAAATACATTCGATTCAAAATGTGGTGGCGGTACGACAATAATCTTCACCACTAGACGAGAACCCTTGTCCCCACAGGACAGATTGTCATTCAACGTTTAGGTTAAACTTGAAGGTTTTTTTTGTGCTTTCTGATGTTTCTAAAGTTAGACTTCTCTACTATATACTATGTATGCCGGCGAATTATGATTTCTCCAGTGTTTGGTTTTACACATTGTCATAACACTAATTCATGATTCCATGCGAGCGCGACTCGCAAAGGTTTCTCAAGATTTTGTGATTTTTTTTTTTGCGGATTGCTTCTGAAGGGAGATATTTGATATGTGAAGGTAGACAAAATTTCTGTCGCTTTCCCAAGATCATTGGATTTTACCAAAAATCCTATTTAATTTACGGCTGCATTCTTGCGCAGGGTATGAATGACTTTATTAAAAAAAAATAGGAGTTTGATTCCCACTGATATGGCCTTGACAAGATCATTTGAACCCTTTTCGAGTCAACAGAAAAGGGTGCAAATGATCTTAGTAATACTTTATTTTTGGATGATTTAAACTAAGAAGGATTCTACGCCAAATGACCGATAAAAGTCGAATTTTTAAATGATCATCTCCGATTGGGAGAAAACATTATATAGGCTTACTGTGTAGGACACTGATCATTTTCCACTGTTCGGAAATAAATGAATCTCTAGTAAGTTTTGAAAAGGTCGTAAGTGTCGTACATATTTTATTCAAGCAAATTTAACTCGAATACTGTTGATTGTATGAAAAAACTGTCAGAGAACGAATGGTAATGAATCGGTAAAAAATGGGGTTTGTGGAAAGAATATTAAACTGATCGAAAAAAATATTTTAATAGTAAAAAACAATAATAAACCAAAAACTTGTTTTTACTACCTTTTTTGAGATATTTTCAATTTAATTTATTTAAACTAGAAAAAAAATTTGTTTCGCTCTGTTCAAAATTTACTAGCGATTCTTCATCAACATGTAGTTACCAACAATTTACCCTTGAACATCAAGACAATCGAATAAATTGTTAGAGTGAGGGCCTGTTCATAAACCACATAGATCAGTAAACAGAGTGCACACAATAGATCGCTAGAATAACTATACAAGCCACAGTGGTACATGAGCGTCTTCCAACCGGACATTTTTTGCCTATTGAACTGGCGGACTTAGTCCGTGCCAGATTTCCAGATCAGCTGTAATAACACAGAGAACCAACAGATAATGTTTGGGACTAACACACATCCTCAATGTGTAAAAACTGGTCATTCCAAACTAAGACAACACCGAATGCTGGTCAAATAAGATAAGAGTAGGAATATGTTGACGTGATACTCGCTTGTTGGAAGTTAAGAAAACCTCTGCACTATAGACACTCAAGTAATAGACCGGACAACGTGATTCTGGCACAATGGATGTATCCAAAACAACTGTCAAATCGTATGGGAAATGTTTGTTTTGGATACAACATGGCGGCCTATGTCCGGTCTATTACTTGAGTGTCTATACTCTGCACTTACCTTACCTTACCAATCAGACTAAAAGCTGGTTTACAGTTCGGGAAAAGCATCACGGGATTTGGCACGGGAAATTTTCCAGATGAAGTTTCTCCACATTTCTCCACACTAAGTGACAAGCAGAGTTTGCGTCTCAGATTTTGTGTATTGTTTACGTTCGTGTAAGTTTTTTCCTGCAGGAAGCATTGAAAAACGAAAAACTTTGAAGACCGCACCGGATTTCCACAAAATAAATGATAGAAATTTACGAATTATTTTATATAAGTTTATTTTAACGATGTTGTCGATTCCCTCAAAGCATCCCAGTACTTCCGGCACTCCTGGACACTGATGGATTTATTCAGGGACAATATAAAAGTACAACTATTTGTTAGCAAATAGCATCTTAACTGTTTTGTTGTACCAAATAACAAGCAAGGATGTTTTAAAATTTCTTGGCAAAGAGTAACTTTAATGTCAATCTCCTTGTTCCGTTTTGTCGTTTTTGCTACGCGTTTTTTTTTAACGAACTCTATATTTTCTTCGTCTAATATTTCATCCTGGGTTACCTGTTCATCAATTTTACCCTAACTGACAAACCTATCAAAGTCTTCGAGCAAATCAAAATCGAAAAAAAATCTTTCCGAACTCTGTTCTCTTTCTGATATTTTAACATTTTTCCCCTGTTCGAGTTCAAACTCTCAAAATCCGCCCGGAAACAAATCAGAATGATTTGTTCCCGCCAAAGAAGAAGTGTGTAGAGATGAATTTTATTTCCCGGAGTAAATCCCGCGAATGGGTTTACACTTCAGGAAAACTATAATTTTTGTGTAGACCTAATTCCCGCAATGGGAATTCAAATCCCGGGCTCCATTTAAAACACATAGGCGCCCAAATCCCGTGGCGCTTTTCCCGAACTGTAAACCAGCCTTAAGGCCGACGTGGCCTCTGCTATATACAGAAGTTGTTTCCATTGTAATCGATCCATGGCTGTACCTCGCCAGCCTCGCTGTCTGCGGAGGGTCTGCAGGTCGCCTTCTACTTGACCGATCCACCTTGCTCGTTGCGCGCCTCTTCTTCTTGTACCTGTTGGTTCGTTTTCGAGTACCATTCTCACAGGGCTGTCGTCCGACATTCTTACGACATGCCCAGCCCATCATAGCCGACCGATTTTTGCGATGTGTACGATGGGAGGTTCTCCCAGCAACTGGTGCAATTCGTGGTTCGGTCCGTCTTCCATCTGCACTTCCACAAGCAATCACTGAGATGTTAGATAGCAGGGTTGGGTGGCAGTAGGGTTCGTTTTTGTAAACCATTAGCTGTTTAGTGAAACATTTAGGTATTAGTATCGATTTCTGGTTTGAACCGATTAATTCCAACATGAAGAATCGACGCAGACTCTTTGTTTCTCGTAAACTTTGTACAACTAAATTCAACAAAATATTTTACTAGTCGAACTAATATTTGCAACAAATAAGTTGAACGTCCTACATATCATAAATTACGATTGAAGGATTTGGAGAAATTTGCGTCCCTAGAAGCCTTTCGCACCTCTTGTAAACTTTACGCTTCGTTATTTCAAAGCTCATCTTTTTGGCACCACCCGGGGGGACTTGGTCCTGTACCCAATGATTTCATTATCTCCACTCCGCTCAACAAAACGAGGGGAGGGGGGCAGTTTATAAAAAGTCACTTTTTCCGTGACATAATAAATGGACGTTTCCCTATCTATAAATATGTAAGCTACCATTAAAATGTCTACAAGATTTCCAAAGTGTTGTGAACCGTTTGCTAGCACACTGCTTTCAGAAAACAAAAACACCCGTAAGCTTACCGAAAAAGTTACTTATTGTTGAAATGAACTTAATGAGGTCCAAAGTTCGAATTGACACCCCGAATAAAAAAATCTCATAGATTCACAATTGAATGTATTGTTACCATACAATAGAATCTATAGTATGTACAATTAATCTTAATGGTCACAACTATAAGATGACAATAGGAGTTATTGTTACCACAATAGAATTTAATGTAAACTGAGACATTGACAATAGAAAAGGGGGGTTGTTATGCATCTTAACTATAGAAAAAATCATTATTTTCCGAACAAATTTGAACCAATAACTATTAATTGTATTGTTTCGCAATTGTTGAAAATCCAAGCATATGGAAGGAATTGTAGATCTATTGTAATGACAATATGCACTTTTCCTTTATCTGATTCATGAACAATAAGATTCATGGTCGGAAATAGATTTTAATGTTATTTTATATTAATGTATTGTAATTGTATGGTTATTTTTATCCGGGACGTCTATGCTAATTTGTGATTAGTGTCAATTATTCAACAACATTAACATCTATAACGATGATCAACTAGATGAAGCACCACAACCACCAACAGTGGAACCACAACCATCCGGGTCATGGAACCATCTGGCAGAAGTACCGCCAGTTACATCAATAGCATCAGCTTTGTCTCAGGAGAGCGCTATACCGAATTTCTACATTCTACATAACGTTGATTTTCTCTACACTCAGGAAATAATCCGTACGGGAGATCGCAGCAAGCCGTGCTTCTAAACTGACGTGTTTTGTTTTTGCTGCGTCGTTTTCGCGAACAAAAATCAAACAATAATTCGTAATTTAATTTCAACTAACAGTGAAATCATTAAATATAGGCGTGCTTTGTGAAAGACGTAGTGAAAACAATCGATTCCCTCCCGAAATGTGTGAGTGTCGGTAGTACACTAAGGTTTTTTTTGCACGGTGGATACGTTCCACTTTTTGTATGGAACCGTGTAAAAAAAGACTAAATAGAGTTGATAAACTCACATGCTTATACATTTTATATAGCTTCAATTTTGTTTGGATGCGTTACCTTTCCATGCAATGGTTAAAATACAGTTTTTAAAATTTTGAGTATTTACACAAAAAATTGTGAATTTTTTGAAAAACTGCCATATGATTACTGTTGGCCCAAAACGTAATATGTAAATTAGGTCGATAAGTTGTTCCGTTCTAGAGTTATCGCCGAAAACAACCCGTGTAAAAATAAACCGTGCAAAAAAAAACCTTAGTGTATTTCCACATTTTTTGTGCTTCGCTCCCGCAACCGGAAGAAGAGTTACATTAGTTTTGCGTAGTTTGGCTTATTAGTGGTAGTATTGTGAAATCAGGACATAAATTATTAAGTTTGAGTGTTTGTCCGCTCTGTGGCGAGTGAATCGATAATTATTTGCAGTTTTGAAGTTCGTTATAGAGTCGCCTCATAGCGGGGATTTTATATTGGCAGTGTGGAGTGAAAAAAAAGAAGACCAGTGCATGTAGAAAACGGCCATTTGCTTGTCGGAAGCAGCAAACGAAGACAATGCGCATGCGTGCGTGTAAGGCTGCCACATAATTTAAGATGCGTTCACCACGTAGTGTACAGAATTTTCTTGTGTAGGTTGCATATCTAACGGGCGGTTTGGCAACGTCAATTTTTGCGCTTATTTTGTCACGAGTGCATGAAGCTAATTACGAATCAACGTCGAGAATTTTCATGTTTACGAATGAACAAGCGACTGTAAGTAAGGAAGCTGCCATTATACATAGACCATTATTTCATCTTCTCAGATAGTCTCAGTTCTATTGAGGCCCTGCAGTCGATGAAAACAGTGAGGCACTCATCTTACTTCCTTGCACTTATAAGGGAGCAGATGTGTGCGTTGGTCGAAAGATCATTTAAGATTACCTTTGTATGGGTCCCCTCACATTGCTCAATTCCAGGCAATGATATGGCGGACTCTCTAGCAAAGGTGGGCGCACAAGAAGGCGAGATTTTTGAAAGAAGAATTTCACATAATATTTCCCATTAGTACGTCAGAGTTCTCTTCAAAGTTGGCAAAACGATTGGACAAGTAATTCTCTTGGTGGTTACAGCACATCACACAAGGTTGATTTGGCGATTTTCAACGTTTTTGCGATTTTTATTGCGGACCACGTTGGATTATCAACGTGGGTGTGCAGAAATTTTTCTCTACTCTCGGCTTCCATCTGGAATAACATTTGACTCACTGCACGAAACACCGTTAAATTTATACCACAGAAACTGGGCGCCTAGGTAAACAAACCGCTGTAAAAGAATTCTTGCAGCGATCACTTTACGTACCGCTGCAACACAATAAGTGATTCCGGATTCTTACTGGACAGAATTTTACAACTTCCATATCAACATTTTTAATTTGTCCTAGAACAGATAAACAACTTATGCATGCATTTATGTTCTGTTTTCAAATGGTTTTTTTTATGATATAATGGAGAAGTTTTCACGATATCAAATTATTTTTGAATTTAAAGATGAGTAACTGTATCTAATACCTAGGATATTTGAGTTTTGTTTTGGTGTGGTTATTCAGTTATTTATTGTTCATTTTACTATTTTTATGGGAAAATCAAATAAAAATCCAGGACATATGCGAGTAGTTTACTGCTCAAATTAAATCATTTCGCGAAAATCTAGCCATATTTATTTGCACATATACTAATAGCTGTTACTTTATTTGACAAATTTACCGGTCACATCTTTTCTCGTCTATTATTGCTCATTCCTAATTCCTAATTTTAATGTGATCACATTATTTGTTGGCACAGGCCTTAATAATTTAGTGACACTTTTTTGTGGTTTTTCTGAATTACTAAGTGCAGGTAAATATTTTAGTCTTTTTTTGCATGCACCGACTATTTCACACATATTATTCCTCTTGTCATACTATTACTTTGAAACCTACCCTGCACTGGGGTAGCTTGATAAAATATTATGTGCCCGATCGGAAACTATCGTTCAAATGCCCTCCGCTCGTTCTCAACTTGTAGCTTTCAATTTCAAAGCCTGCCGTTACGCTATACGGAACTATCAAAACTTTCTCTTCATTCGTTCTACCAAAAAAATACTGTTCACTCCTAGAGCCTCTCATGTAGATGGGAAATTATCTGCTTCTGACAAATTTCATCATAGATCATTACTCCGCACATTGGGAGAATACAAAAAACAACAATCAAAGTGCAGGAGCTAAAAATAGAGCATTTTTTTAAATTTACCTGAGCACTAGCGGCATCTAGAGATAAAATTCTCAACTAATTGTCACCAATGGAATGGCCTTGACTTACTGAACCTCTTTGTCAAAGACAAAAGCCGTCTAGATGGTCAGAATTCGGAACCAAGTTGGGGAACTAGTTATATCAAACTTGACACACAGGAAAAAATAATGAATTTTAATAGAAAATAAAATGTTTCTTTCTATCTGTGTATTTAACTTACGTGAACACGTCTCGCAACATCGCAATCTACCGCGTTATTTGAGGAATATCTACACACTTAAAAAAACTACCGAATACTGTAAAATTTTCTAAGCTTGTATAATCAAGAAATGCGCTGAGTTAATCCCGCCACGCACACGGTTCCGACGAGCCACAACATCCCTACTGTTGCTAACGCTGCTATGTCGTGTGCATACCCAAGCTATGCACAGGGGATTGTAAGTGTGCGACAGGTCAGAGAAAGTAGGATCGATCAGAGCAAACTACCAGTGGGTAAAAGATTTGGAGTGCCTCATTATTGAGCGAGAAAATCAAATAAGCTGCTTTTCTAGTGAACGTTTGACGTTGCAATCGGGAGTTGCAAGTTGTTGTTTTTGAACGCAGTAAATTAGTGATTTAGTTTTTTGAATATATTGACTGTCGGTCTATCGTTTCGTTGGTGGTGTTGGACGTCGTTTTGGTTTCTCCGGCGGATGCTCTGGTCACTGGTAGTCACGGAGGCAAACCGATCTTTAGAGCGGCTTAATTGCCAGTGGTGAATTTCGTGAAAGTTCCACCGTCGATCCCCAGCAGCTAAAAAGCGGAAACTGCCTTCATCGCCTTCGTCTTTGTCTTCTTCCTTCACTGCAGCAGCAACCACAGGAGCAGCCAAACCACAGAAGAAGCAATAACAACACAAAAAAGAAGAACAAGGAACTAAACTAAATCTAAAAGCTAAAGTAAAGTAAATCTAAAAGCCTAAGAAGGAAAAAAGTGAATTAAACTTAATCTTAAAGTTGAAACTGAATTGAATTGAACTTCGTAATCTATTTAGGCTATCATAAGCTAAAAACCTACATTTGAAGACAACAGGGAAATTCTACATGTATTGTACAAAGTACATAAGTTCATAACAATTCGGTACAGCAAAATCTGTGGATCTATCGACACATGGTCTGTTTACCAATCAGAATGCATCCTATAGATTGATCGTTATGAAGATTGGTATCGCTAATAAAACCGTGGCCTTTGCGATAAAAACTTTCAACACGCTAGAAGTTTTCATTTAAATTGAATTCTGGGTAATGGTCGTTCGGAGTAAGGGTAATCGGGCAAATTCGGCAAATTTCATTTGACCCGCAGGATTGTATCCTCCTATTAATATTCTATTACACTTCTTTTGTTCTTACAAATAAGGGTATGGCAATCGCTTGATATTCTTACTATCATTTCAAGGCTCACTGGGACAAGTGTCTTATACCATTTGGTTCAGCTCTATGAGATCACAAAATATAGATGCGATGCGTGTGAAAGTCAGACACGTCATGGTTCCTTCATACACGCTCAGATTATTTTTACCGAATTCTCAAAAGCTGAACGTTCGGTAATCCGATTTTACGGATTTCGGTAAAATTTTACAGAAAAAAATTACCGGATTTTGGTAAAATTTTACCGAAATCCGTAAAATCGGATTACCAAACGTTCAGCTGTTGAGAATTTGGTAAAACTTTACAGATTTCTGTAAAAAAATCTAAGTGTGTAAGGTATAGTGGATAAGCACAGCCAACAGACATCCAGAGTCAAACATTTTTCTACCAATTTACTGTGTATATTTTTGAAACAAACCGTTGGAAAATCAGTCCCGCCTAATCTAGGTTTCACTAAACTAAAATTGACAAACAGTCAATGACTATCACATCTCAAGGCGCACAGATGGCGCCATGAACATACGATTCAAAAAAAGGAAACGGAAACGAGATGTTATTTTAAAATGGCAGTTGCAGGAATTTACACACTTAGATTTTTTACAGAAATCTGTAAAGTTTTACCGAATTCTCAACAGCTGAACGTTCGGTAATCCAATTTAACGAATTTCGGTAAAATTTTACAGTTATCTTTAAAAAAATTACCGGATTTCGGCAAAATTTTACCGAAATCCGTAAAATCAGATTACCGAACGTTCAGCAGTTGAGAATTCGGTAAAAATTTACAGATTTCTGTAAAATAATCTGAGTGTGTACACACGGAGGGCACTACAGCTTGGATGTCTGTTCTCTGTGGTCGGGGCCCTTATGCATTTTTTTATCATTTGGGCACCATATAAATCTATTGATAAGCAAATCTTATAAATAAATAATCAAATAAATAAATAATTAGCTCAACCAGAAATTAGGTTCTGTGGCCATCTACAAACAACCTTGGTATCGAATTCTACCAATATCATTTGGACTACATAGTCTAAAAACAATAGTCTAAGAACCTATCATTCATATTCTCCGTTTTGACGAACAAACAAAATGAACGTATAGTGTTAGAGCAAACTACTTCTGACTTAAGTAAATCTTAATTGGATATGGTACTGACCAGGAATGAATTTATTTATTCATTTATTTTTACCATCAATTGCGTGTGTGATTGATGTGACAGTGCCTTGGATTTTCATAAAATATCCATGAGAAGTGAAAATGATTTTATTCCAGTGTAATGATGATGTTTACTTTCCCGGTTTTCATGGTAACCGCTGTCACTTCTATGCCAACTGAATTTTGTTTGCTGCAATGAATGAAGCCGTCAAGTGCGGGTCAAAAATCTGCTGTCACTGTTGTGTTCATTATCAATCGGTAAGCATGAACTTCATTTTGATGAAATCTGAATATCATCTCTTGTGATGATTTTTTATTATTAAGTGATTTTGAATCCTCATACAAACATGGCCGCCATGCCAGCGATGTTGTTCAAGAATACCCTGGACTGGGCTGCCCTTGCATTTTTTTCCGATCCGGGTAATTGATGTTCATTGTGGTTGATTGAATTTCATTTCCGATGTTTCGAAATTCGTTTTGAAAATGAACTTGTTTACATAAATGAATATCAAACAATTCTGAAAATTGAACGTTAATTATTCTGGTTACATTTGTTGTCATGAGTTATCATTTGATTTTCGCATGGAAGTTATAGGTAGTCATATTATGTTGCCCGAAAATTCACGCTTTTGAATCTTATTAGCATGATTTTCATCAAGACTGGATGTGATATTATAGAAGCAAAGGCAGGCTATATATCTAAACTACCACATCGGTGAACAATCAAGATCTGTAATTATCAGGAATAATTTATTACCTATTCGTTGTAGTTATTGTAGATGACATGCGAAATTGGTAGGACTAATTGTATGGGCACATTTCAAACATTTTTTAACATATAAATAAATAGAACTGATGACCAAATTGATATATCACACGTCTTAAACTGTCACAACTCCTTCTATCTTCATGTTCTCGCTCGCCGTTTTCAGGAAATACCTTAATAGGCAGTCATAGAAAAAAGTACCACAATAAGCAAGCAATTAAGCATCTAATAGACTTAATCGTACAAAGCTATAATTATCACCACACGCATGCACGGCCTATGCATACTTTTTTTCAGTAACAAGGCGTCACCCCTCGTGAACGACAATTTATGGATTAGCTCAAAAAGGGTACAAGCTCGACGATTAGCACCGGAGCAGCTGATTCAGTGCGGCCTCGTGCCTGGTGTTGTATTGAATAAAAGTTGTCGTCAAAATATTGCCTTGCTTGAAAATTAATAAAAGGCTTGCTGCCGGTCCTGGGGGCAACGAGAGCGAAAAAATAGAGCACATTGACTTGATTTGACCTGATATGGATCTTGATGGATTCGCTCGTCTCAGCTAAAGGACGGGAAGGTCGTGTAACCAGGGACCGTATTTTGGATCTCGAAACGAACGACTTTTTGTACGAACGCTTGTGAGAAAAAGTTCTTCGTTTCGAGATCCAAAATGCGGCCCCAGTTTTTTTGCTGCTCTCTCTTACAGTAAGTGTCAACGATGATGATGATGACTAATCGAGGGGAGTTGTTGAAAGCTCGATGCTTGCAATTCGACAATGCCCTGAATCGCGCGGCTGTACGTTTGCATTGACATAAATTATTCTAGGTTTGCGAGTTGCTTGAATTATTGAGGCCACATGCGTCGTCTAATAATACTGAAAAGTTGAATGTTTACTTGTTGCAGCAAAACCTTCATTCAGAAAGGCGAAATTGAAAGAAAATACATCAAAATTGCTTCGACCGAGCTATGACTTGGTTTTCCACACGTTCTAACTAAAAATAACCTTGCTTTTCTATAAATTCTCCTACGCGTCAAAAAATTCGGGAACAACTCTCGCTGTGTGGACCTAAGCCAGAAAATCGCGCACCCACTTGCTTTTGCCTCGAGCAACCGTTTCCCAGAGGGAAAATAGCAATGCTTCGGAATCATATGAATGTGCAGGCGTTATTTTAGCCAGTTACCGTGGCCGAGAAGCGGTAAATGGACGATGATGTGACCAAAAGTCAGGAGCGCTTGAAAGCTATCAACCGTAAATCGGACTGTGGTCGTTTATAACAATATTTTTAGATTTGTTTTATTTATATATAAAAACCTAAACATATTACCCTGAATACCAATGTTTTTTTTTTTAATTTCATTTCAACGCCAGGGCAACAACTAGATATTTTGCATGAATTATTCCAAGTTTTCTTGAAGATTTAAAAAAAAATTGTTCAATAAGTATATTTTTGCCCCCTGTGTACTATTATAGAGGATTTTTTTTTTATCATGCAGGCCTGCTTTAACTCACTAAATAATCAGTTGCATATTTTACTTTTTAACGTAACGCTATAGAGTGCCGTAATGGATTTTAATTTTGGAAAAATCATCTATTATAAATCGAACCAGAATAAACCCTATTACGGGGTGTTTGTGTTCTTTTTTCTTAGCACTTCAAGCTTATTGCTATCACAACTAACCTGTTGATTGCTCTCCACTGATTGTTCAAAATAAACTTACACAGCTATTAAACAATTGCAATATTTCGATGACATGCGGGCATTCAGGCTAGGCGAGGAGGTTGAATAAACTAACTTTGCAAAAAATAGCTAAATGTGTTTATTTATTCCATGAAAGTTTCAAAAATATCCGACATAGAATCAATTTTTGATGATAATTTTTGTCTGTAGCATTTTTTCCGAGTACAATCTTTATGTGAACAGTTCATTTAAAATGAGTGGCTCTTCTCTGTACATAATTTCACATTATCGGCTTAATTTTGCAAAATTTAAATCATTTAAAGATCGTGAATTCAGCTCAACCAGTGCATTCAAGAAGACTTAAAAATTAAGTCTCAAAAAACTTCTCCAGCAAAACTGACGGTTTCACAGAGGTGTTTTTAAATAATTCGTTATGCATATTCTAAAGCTTAAGGCATTTAATATCTCGACGCAGAAAAAAAAACGGATCTATCACGGAATTATGTCAATGAAATAAAAATTTGCAATACCCAAAACGAAGGTCATTTAATGCACTTTAAAGGAAAACTATCGCAAAAATAATTCCGATTTAGTTTTGATGAAACTAAACTAACTATTCTTCGAATACTATCATATTTTGGCCACTCTGATGGCTAGCCTGAGCGGCTATTTTGTTCCACCATCTCATTATCTCTATTGCATCGCGGGACATCTTTCGACTTTTCTCCAACTCATGTTTGACAAACTGCCCAATATTTCTGTTTGGGCGCAATTGATGTCCTTTTCAAAGAAATCCACCCCGTTGTCTCGATACCACTGTAGTTATTTTTTAATCTTCGCAAAACTTTACAAGTCCATTGTGAGCTTTAATGTACGGAAGAAACACGTCTATTCAGGTACTCCTGCTTGTACACTTTGAAATCCTTTGTTTTTTTTCGTCACGAATGCCTATTTTTTTGTACGCTGCCGCAAACCCATCTTCACGTACGTTTCGTCATCCATGAGGATGCATCGTTTGTATTTCGTAAAAACCCCATTGTACAACTTCCGGTGCGTCTTTTGACCACTAGATGCTGCTTCAGTGCTCTGTCTGGTTGCTAATTGTCCCGAAACGATCGAAATCCTTTTCCCAGAGTTATTTTAATTTTATTTATTACAGTCTACAGGCACAATATTTGCCCCAATGACCGGCAGCTTAAAACTAAATTCACAAAACTACTAAATTAAACTGACTAACAAAAAACACGTCTAAGGCCTGTACTCGAACAAAATTCACCAGACAAAAGTGTTCACCAAAAATTTATTTTAAGCCGGATTTTCTTGAATCTTTCAGGAAATGAATGAATACATATGGATTATATTTCGGCAAAATTACTTTATTCAATTTCCTTTCCATCGCTGAAAGCCCGCACCTTTCCCTTGAGACCCCTCATTACATTTTATGCAATGTAGGAGCCGACCTTTTTGGTCACTTTCATCAATTCTTTCTTCAATTTCAGCTCGTTCTTAAACACTTTGGACGATTTTCGAACTTTGGCCTTCATTATGGCCCAAAATCGTTCCACCGGACAAATCTCTGGTGAATTCGAGAATAGGTAAAGCAGGAACAAAAACGGCCCAAGGTGGCTGCCTTGAGGCACTCCGGACAATGCTGGTAATGGTGACAAAACGCGATCAACGATTCTGACGGACATACCAGGATCGCAGCCAGATAAGAAAGCTGATGGATTTGAATAATTTATCAAACTTGGCTATTTCTATATGGTGGATAATTTTTTCGAACGCAGCGAAGAGTTCCGAGTAAATAGAGTCTACTTGATGACCGTTTTCTACTTATTGAAAAAGGTGAAGAAAGAGGTGAAGCAGGTTAAATTAGTAGTTGTCGAACGTTTAAGAATGAATCCATGCTGATCCGGTGAAATATAGTGCACGTACACCCAAAATAAAAAAGCAAGTTTGTAATGCAATTTCGCATGATTTGGTTTCATTTCTCGTAATGGATCGCAACTTGGAGAAAAAATGCAACATTGGTCGTGGGCAAAAAAGCAACACATTAATTCGATTAGAAAATTTCAATGTGTGTGTGAGGTTTTACAGTTGATTAGTAGTGGTAAATTCAATGGCTCACAAAAAAAAAGAATCCGCTACTGAGAGTCGAACCGCTACCGTCAGCATGACGGCTTTTCATTGTAACCATCTAGTCACCACAACAAGTTGAGATGAACGGAATAAAAGCCCTACAGTTGCTTCGGTTGTCGAGACACTCAACGTTATAACAATGAAGCAAATGTCGCACACACTTACATGGCTTCGTTTATTTCATAAAACGCATGGTGACTTGATGAGAGGGCGATAGGAGGGTGATGACGAGTCAAATAAAAATAGAAACACTTGACAGCGGAATAGCAACAGTGGCATATGGCGTAGCGGCGTTCTATGCCATTAGGCACACGAGTGGTGATGGCAAAATGCATTACGGAGGCAGGAAGATGGTGTACATTACTGGTGGCGAGCCGGAGAAATGGTTGCTAAATTGGAAACGGAAGATATCGGTTATTCCGGAGATTCAATCCGCTCCAAGCAAACCATTCGTCAACGTGGAAGGCAAACTAGATTCCTTCCTCTGGTCATTATCGTGACGCCAAAACCTTTGAGGTTAGATTTAAGGGTCCTGATAGGTGTTATAGAGATAATCGTTCAAATTCTTGTTCTCAGCATTCGCCTCCACGTAGCTCACTCTTGTAGAACCCGTGCGATATTTGCTGTGTCGTTTCAAAGCTGCCTGCTTTACTCTTTTGAGGCGCTTGAGAGCGGAATTCGACCAAGCTGGTTTAGTCGATTCTAGCTTCATCCTAACAGGAACAAACTGATCAATCCAATACAGCAGAACACCAGACATTGGCTATGCAGCTAAGGTTGACGTCGGAAACATTGAGAATCTCGTTTCAGTCAACAAGTTCCAAGAAATCGTTCATTCCGTTGGAAATGGCCTTACTAAAATCGTAGAAAACTCTTTCAGAGGAACCACGGAAGCGACAAATGGATTAATCGGATGTTTTAAAACTAATAGTGGATGATGCCGACAGATTTTAACCACCGGTGCTGGAGCCTCAAAAACTGTACAATCCTCACACAATTCTACGCTGACAATGCACAGATCAAGCATGCGATTATTCTCGTTTTGAACACCTTTTAGCTGCCTGAGTCGAGCGATACTATACGCGTCAAGCAGCTCTCGTGATGTCAGGCAAATCTTGGATCGATAAACGAGCGAAAATTAGTGCCCAAAAGAATGTTGCTCCAAAGTTGAAATCGCCGAGGATGATCACCTTGTTCCTTGGATTCAACTGCAAAACATCCCAGTTCAGCGAATCAAGATGCTTTCCGATCAGAATTGAGTTATTTTCTCGGTCGGGAGGAAAGTAAATTACGCAAACGTAGAGCAAAGCATCATCGGTAGCCAATGCAACCCATATTTGCTTCACCGATGAGCTATTGGGAGGATTGACCGAACTGGATTTAGGTAATCTACGGAAATCTAGAATGAACAGCTAGCAGAACGCGGCCCCCGATACTCCTGTTGCTGTTAGAATGGGTGACCGATCTTGTCGATAAACGGAGAAGGAATCGTCAAAAAGTTGATTTGTCGTAATATCACGTATACGTCATAGGTAATATCGTAAACGTACTAGCAATCATCGTTACCCGAGCAGGAACAAATAACATGATAACTGGCCTTGGTATTGAAGAGCGCCACATAAGAGGTAAAATACCTGAGGATAATACCATAAAATAGATCCCACAACGTTATGTGAATACCAAATTGAGGTAAGACAATACCAAAATAGTACCTCTTAGATATATGCAGTAAATCAACCCTAAATCTGCATATCAGATGCTACAAGTATAATATTAGCATTATATCAGCACTTTGAAAGCTATCGGTTGTAAAGCTGCATTTCAAATGCTATTTAAATGCTTGTAGCCTGTAACATTTCGAATGCAAAACAGCATTAATGAAGCATTATCATAGCATTGTAGTAAAGCAGCCGTATATTGGGCCAAAAGTGGCATTTATGTTGCATTTACGGCGACTTAAATGCTTGATAGGCTGCCGTAAAGACGCTTTGGAACTGCTTATTGGTTATCTGGGCAGGTATTTTACCTCTGTGCTCGACCCGTACCCTGGTGGTCCCTTAAATAATGATAGGTAACTGTAGTATTTTTTTAAATCCTTGTCGGGTATTTTCATCACTGCGACCATTTTTCAGATCTATTGTGATATATCCCCCTTTTTTTAGCTCTGTCCAGGTGACGTGCCACTATTGTTAGGAGTAGTCGTCAACGCTTGACTTAGAGCATTATCCCAGCACGGTAATACACTTCGAATGAATAGCACTATCGTACTGGGATTTGTTCTCCAAATATCAAAGGGTTCTATTAGCCCTTTGTCGAAGAATTGACTTCTTTTAATTAAAATTGCCAGACAATGACATAACAAATGTTCCGAGTCTTAAAAAGCAAAATGAATCATCTTGAAGTTTTCCAATCACCTTCAAGTGATAGCGGCTCGGACAGTGGCCTGTTAAAAGACCAGTGTATATGCTTAGATTTTGTTTAGAAAGATCAAGTATTTTGCGAGTCATAGAAATATTTGGAGTAATTAACCGCTTTGATTGCCTAGCTGTGAAAGTGTTGTTCCAGTTTTTATTCACTTTCGCAGACTCCCAGGTTTTGAGCTCCATTCTAAGAGATGAGGCAGATACACTGCAAAAGGGCTCAGGCCCTTCGAACTGATGAGACGATCCGA
Source organism: Aedes japonicus (assembly GCA_034211315.2). NCBI lineage: Eukaryota > Metazoa > Arthropoda > Insecta > Diptera > Culicidae > Aedes > Aedes japonicus. The sequence continues at coordinate 322,991 of JASCZW010000101.1, read as the reverse complement.
GTCTTGCTAGTGTATCGGCTCGTTCATTTCCACCAATTCCGCAGTGACCAGGAACCCAGTATAGATTGACGTGATTTCGACAAGACAATTTTTGAAGTGATTGAACACATTCCCAAACATGCTTAGATGTGCATGTTGCTGACTTTAAAGCATTTAGAGCTGCTTGACTGTCTGACATAATACATATATTTGAATGTCTATAGTTTCTACGCAAGCATATAACAGAACATTCCAGAATTGCTTGAATTTCAGCTTGGAATACAGTAGGCCACCTGCCCATCGGAATCGACATGTCTATCCCTGGACCAGTTACTCCTGCTCCAACTTGATTGTTCAATCTTGAACCATCTGTAAAGAAAACTATCGACCCTAGACGAAGATTCGGAGAACCGCATTCCCACGAATTACGCCCAGGATCAAATACTGGATATGCACGGTCGAAGTTGTATGTTTTTTTCGTTGTTCATAACTAAAGAAGTTAGTTTAATAATTTTTAGGATGCTTAGATGTCCTATTAGATCACCATCAAAGAGGTTATAGATCTTTTAATCCTCAGAGCGCTCTTTGCTTCTAGTAATGGTACGACTTGAAGTAATGGTAGTATGTATAGTAAAGCATCCAGTGCTTTCGATGGTGTACTTCTCATTGCACCAGTGATTGAAAAAGTTGCTAGTCTTTCTAACTTTCTCTCAGCAACTCTCTCTTTCGTTTTTGGCCACCAGATCAATGAAGCGAAGGTGACCAGGGGGTCTCACAATTGCCGAGTAAATCCAATGAATCATCTTCGGCTTCAGTCCCCATTGCTTTCTTTCTTTTGCTTATCCATAGAGCATTGGTAGTTTTGGTTATCGTCTGCTCTCGATATGTATTCCAATTTAGTTTGCTGTCAAGGTTTTCTCCAAGGTATTTAAACTGTTGTTAGGTCTTGCGGAACTATTTTTCTATAACTATGTTAAAGGTATGATTAATAAAAGTTAAAAAAAAAATAACTCAAATTAATAGAAATTTCTTATATATAAATATCAGTACTATTTATATCGACACTTGAGTTTGTACTCAAGCAATCTGCAAAAAAAAATAAAGAGGTTCGATCTACTGGTTTTGAAAGATCTAAAATGCTGTATTAAAACAAATCACGTCGTTACTAATAGTAAATAAAACTTCCCAGGGTTCTCATCATAGAAATATTTCTCGAAACACCATTAGCTATCATTTGGAGGATGAGCCCGCAGGTATATTTTTCTGACAAAGTGCAATTTTGGGACACCCTAGTGTTTAAGTTCAATTCTGCTCTCAAATCATAACTTAATATAAGGATTTTTATTCGGTATGTTATAGATCTTTTTTTTTGTCTGCTTAGTCACCCTTCGTGAATTACAGTAGCGAATATCATGTAGTAAGATGCCAAATGTCTGTTTTTTTCATCTCACGTTGCTTATAACAACAAGTGTGTGAGCGAGGTTTCCACTATAAATATTCTTTCCAATTTATTTACTTTTCTACTAGCGACTCGAAAAAAGCGAAATATTACGTAATACCAGATGAAAAATCACACCTCACCTTCTCGTTTTGTTACATTTAGTTCGGTGGCCTCCGTAGACGAAAATTCATACAAGTATCCATATATACCGAAGGAATAATAAAAATCTTCAGAGCGATCATATTCTTGATGTTTGCTTCGGAGAATTTTCACGATATTTATTGATCGTTAGAATAAACATTTGTTGCATATACTTAGAATTAGAGCATCGAACATTCAACTGAGAAGTTTGAATTTCTTAACATACTTTTGAACGTCCTCTTTTCGGTAGGGTTTCAGTGCTATGCAGGTGGGAATATTTTCCGGCTGTTCGATCCACAACTTATGCTTGATGTCGTTCTGCCGGAGCACCTCGCCCAATCCATTCAATTTGCCAGCATCCGGAGCCTAAATAGAGCACGAAAAATAAAAAACATAAAAAGAAAATATTAACACCACACAAAACATTTCCGCATTGAAACACGGTTCGAAGCCGAAATTCACATTTATGAACGATCTGTTTTATTTATAAATAGCCAAGCAAGATTTTCAACCCCGCGCCCGAAGTCTCGAATCTTTATTTAGATTTTCTCGTTTTTGGCAATGGAATAAGTATAAATTGCTGCTAGGCCCGAAATGTGTGCACGCTCGTAGAATTCACAACCCACACCGCCGTGAGCGTGGGAGGGACCGCAAAACAGCACATTTTCAGCCGCCATTGCTGGCGGGCAGTAGAATGCGACTGGCGGGTAATAATAAGCGAAAAAGATCGAAAATCTAGAGCAAAACTCCAACATTCACTGCTCCCCACAGGACCACCAGTCCGGGATCACCATGTCGGTTGCTGTGAGTGTCGGAGCGATGCAGTTGAGCAGTGGGCGAAATTAATGTGGAATGGACAGATGAATGGGTTTGGACGGGATGAAAATAGAAAATTGCGGGCGAATGTGCGTTCGATTTTGTTTTTTTTTTGTTTTTTGTTCATGGAGACGCGAGGTGGTTGAAATATTAAGTGTAGACTGGTGTAGATCGAGAACATGTTTTCGATTGTCGTTTTCAAAATGTATGGAAGAAATATGCGACAGATTTATTTCAAATCGCTGACTACTGCGTTTGTTTTAAATTTAAACCTGCAGTTTCAGTTATTCAAAATCCGATAACTTACTGTTGTACTTTTAAAGTTGATCTGACGCGTAAAAAATATTATTTGGAAACATTTTGCTAACCTATGTCTTTTCTGATATTGTACAAAACTTGTCTTACAGCGAGACAGAGGGTTTGGGAAAGCCCAACAAGCCGCCCTTAAAAATACAAAGTAACAAATAATACAGAAATTGATCGAAGAAGAAACAATCGGCAAAGACCTAAGCGACAAACTCGGAACATGGAACTGCAAGCCTCTCTGCTTCCTAGGTTGCGACAGGATAATCTACGATGAGCTTCAACCACGTAACTTCGAAGTCGTAGCACTGCAAGAGCTTTAGTGGACAGGGCAGAAGGTGTGGAAAAGCGGGCATCGAGCGGCTACTTTTTACCAGAACCGTGGTACCGCAAACGATCTGGGCACCGGCTTTGTAGTGCTGGGCAAAATGCGTAAACGCGTGATTGGATGGTTCCCAATCAATGTGAGAATATGCAAGCTGAGGATCAAGAGTCGTTTTTTCAAGTACAACATCATCAACGTACACTGCCCACACGAAGGGAGACCCGATGATGAAAAAGAAGCGATCTACGCGCAGCTAGAGCAAGTGTATGATTGCTGCCCGCAGCAGGACGCTCAGGTAGAAAGAGAGGCAATGTACAGACCAGTAATTGGGCAAAACTCCCGTGGTCTAGTAGTCCGAAGTACTTTCGAGATCACCTGACCAACGAACAGATAATCAAATCGGCCATGTTCTAAACGACGGGAAATGTTTCTTCGATATCTTAAACGTTCGCACCTACCGCAGAGCGAATATAGACTAGAGCCAGTACCTAGTTGTAGTATGTTTGCTCTCAAAACTCTCGACGGTGTACAACACTCGTCGAATTCGGACGCCACGACCTAACATTAAGCTATGGAAAAGCGGAATTGACTAGGAATACGCGCAGCAGCTACAAGCAGCCCTACCAACGGAAGAGCAGCTTGGCGCAGCTACTCTTGAAGATGGCTGGAGAGATATTGGAAACGCTATTGGTAGCACTGCAATAGCGGCACAAGGTACTTCTGCATCGCATTGAAAAAATAGTGATGGTTTGATGGTGAATGCAAGCAGTTATAAGAGGAGAAGAATGCAGCACGGGCGAGAATGAATCACGGGCGAGAATGACCATACGAGATCGAATGTGGTTTTACAGGAACGAACAGTCAAAAATCTATTCTTCGACGTAAAATGCGCCAAAGGGTAGAACGAGATCGCGGAAAGGTGGAAGCAGTAGTTTGACGAGCTTCTGAACGGCAATGTTAAACACAAAGGTCGATTAACACGAGCAGAAGATGACCGGACCTCGACCCAAGCCTTTCAGGAAGTTGAGGAGGAAATTGTTCAGTTGAAAAACAACAAAGTTGCTGGTGTTGACCAACTCCCAAGCGAGCTATTCAAATACGATGGTGAAGCACTGACAAGGGTGCCGCACTGGGTGATTACCCAGATTTGGGAGGAAGAGTGCATACCGGAGGATTGGATGGAAAGTATCGGGGGTCCTACTATTGAAAGGGTGACAAGCTGGATTGGTACAACTATCGTGCAGTCACGCTACTGAGCGCCGCCTACATATTGCTGTCCCAAATGTCATGCCGCCAACTGTCCCTAATTGCAAAGGAGTTCGTGGGGCAATACCAAACGGGATTCATGGGTGCCCGCGCTAATAAGGACCAGATTTTTGCGATGCGGCAAGTGTTGCAGATTTGACGCGAATATAACGTGCCCATATACTATCTTCTCATCGATTTCAAATCAGCTTACGAAGATTCTGCACGGATATGGACTTCTAGAAAAACTGACGCAGTTGGACAAACCAACGATGGACTGAGTAATGTGTGTCATCCAAAACTCAAAGACACTTTCGAGTCCCTTCAAATCTCGGAGAGAGTTACGGTGAAATGACGGATTGTCGTGTTTGTTATTTAATATTGCGTTGGAGGATGTCAATTCGATGAGCGATCTTCGGGAAGTCCTTCCAGCTTTTTGGTTTTGCCGGCGATGTATCGTAGCACGCAGCTTTGAGATGATGGCGGAAACGTACATCAAACTTAAGGCTGAAGCATGAATGATTGGGGCTGTCATTACTACATTAAAGACAACATAAATGGAGGAGATAGCCTCAAAAGAAAACAATGTTATAATACCAACACAATTTCAGATCAACGGCGATGGAACCGCGGTAGTAGATAATTTCGTGTACTATCTACAACACGTTAATTAGATCGGTAGTCCTCTACGGCCACAAAATATGGACATTGCTTGTGGGGGTTCAACGCGCCCTTGGTGTCTTTGAACGTAAGCTTTTGGGTACGATCAACGGTGGAGTGCAGATAGAATTGCATAAGTTGCTGGGAGAACCTCCCATCGTACATATCGCTAAAATCAGTCGACTACGGTGGGCTGGGCATGCAATAAGAATGTCGGACGACAGCCCAGTTAAAATGATTCTCGAAAACGAACCGACGGGCAGGATGAGAAGAGATACGCAACGAACAAGGTAAATCGATCAATTAGAAGGCGACTTGTGAACCCTCCGCAGACAGCGAGGCTGGTAGGCTACATAACGTTCTCTCTCTCTCTATCTCTCTTTTTATCTCTCTCTCTCTCTCTTTGTCTCTCTCTCCTTTTGTCTCTCTCTCCTTTTATCTCTCTTCCTGTTTATCTCTCTCTCTCTCTCTCTTTATCTCTTTTTTTCCTTATCTTTTTTCTCTTTATCTCTCTTTCTCTTTACCTCTCTTTCTCATTATTTCTCTTCCTCTTTATCTCTCTTTCTCTTTATCTCTCAATCTATCTCTACGTATTTGCTTTTCCTGTTTGAAAAGATCACTGACACAATGGGTCACTGTATCAGAGGTATACTTATGGTACCGCTCACTCGGTACTTATGGTACCGCTATATAGCATTGGTCAACAGCATCATGCAGCATGCCGAACGACAAGAACTTCTGAACGGAGATAGAAGATAAAGGATTTTAACAAAGGTATCTTCGTTGAAAGTCTCCAAGCGAAAGAGACCTTGGGGAACTAAAGGTCACTTACAATACCATGACGAGGATGCGTGAGCGAACCAATCAACGGTGGCCATATTACTGGTGGAACGAAGTGGTCGTGTCTACTACAGGAAGTATCTTCACAGATACACACACGCGGTGTCCCCTCTCTTTCCGGCATTCGTAAACGTCGAAGAGACATCGGAGCACGTGGTTCTTGACAGCTCACAGCTCAATGCGCGATGCTTGTTACCAACCTAGAAAACGTAGCTCATAGAATAAGTCGCGATAAAAATAAGTGGAACACGATTAACGGAGCCATTGCCCATACTATGTCGGCTATGCATCGAAAACGGCTTCAAGAAGGTGGACGAAATGGTAGATGATCGGCTTAGCTGGATGTCGGTGAACTCTGCTTCGATGTTGGGCAGATCTGCTGCCGGGGAGGGCCCGAGTCGTCTGCAATGGTGATAGGAGCAAAATGTTTCATCCTGGTCCGGTATTAGGAGAATTTCCACTGTCGGGGACTCACCGTCGGTGTACGGTAGATCCGCCGTCACGGATTGCTCGATTAGTCTGCAGCGTAGATTGGAGCTGAATTGTTCACCGTGGATCGATATCGGAAGAATTTTCATCCTCATTGAACTCTTCGTCGGAGAAGGATAGACTCACTGTCAGTGACAACTTGAGTCGTTTTTGTCGAACGTGGAAGCAAAATGGCTCAAGAAACGAGTAGGAGCCAAATGGCGCATCGAGAAGGCGACAGCAGAAAGCCCTATACACAAAACTGCTGCTGTAATTTCGCTTGTTTTGTTGAGATGTTTATTTCAGAGAAGCTGTTTCTTCGTCATCTGAGGGTTGCATCGAAAATGAACTGGCAACGCTTACGATGCGCTCACATATACACGCGTAAGACTATCGGTCGGAGCTTACATACATTCGCCGCGTTCATCTGTCAACAACTTGAACACCTTCAGTCCTTTCGGTAAACAGTGATCGAAAGAGTGTTAAAATTCAAGTGGTGGAAATGTGGCTTCGTGAGAAAGATGCCTATTTTGTCGATAGTGAAAAATAGTGAAACTTTTAAAAATTCATCACGACAGCATAAAATGTATCATAAACAAGTTCGGGGAATACTGCTCGTTCATGAGCTGCCAAGAAAAGGACGAAGACGAGCTTCAGCAGACCCAAAATTGAATCGGAAGGTAGTTAACTTCATGATTCGGAACAGATCGTTTTCGATCCGTGGTTTAGCGAAAAATACTGATTTTTCCGTCGGAAGGGTGCAACAATTATCAAGAATCGCAACAACCTGCAGACTTGTGGAAAACAGAAAATAGCAAAACAAAGTGCTGAGCAAAAATCCAGGACGAAAACCAGAACCAGAAAGTTATACAGCCGACTTTTGCTACGACCGTCTGTCTACGTTTTGATCGATGACGAAATATATGTGAAAGAGGATTCCCGAACGTTTCCAGGAGCGCAAATTCTCACCAAGGTCATCGGTGAAATTGTGAGCATCTCCGAAAAGTCGTTCGAGGTGTAACGTGGAATTTTACATCGCTATAACTACTCTGTGACATTGGCGGTAAATGAGCACGATCAAGCACGCACTCTTTTGCCTGTCATGAACTTTCAACAATTTCTCTTCATATCTTTCATTCTAGCAAAAACATTAATGTGCACTCTTGGTGCCTCATGATGTCATGGTGATGAGAGAACATTTCCTTCTACATCATAATCGTTACTCCACGCACGGAGAATACAAAAACTATGAAAGAAAATTGAAAATAAGTAAAAAAATCAAAAATATTCAAATGTAATATGGGACAGTTATGCTTCCACCGGTAGTATGGCCCGGTTAGGCGGGCTATTACGATATTTGCAGTGCGGGTCATTCCACGGTTTTTGCACATTTTTAGGTATGTTGAACAAGTCTGTTTCTTTTAGAAATTGGAGTACCGTCATGAAACTTCCTTGAAATAGATGCTAAAATTCAGTATTGTAGCTAGGTCTTTTTTTACCGGAAAATTATGATACATGTGCTACAATTGAAATGGGCAAACAGAACATACTGCGGTTGTTTTTTGGGACTATATTGTTTGGGTTCTTCTATGACTCAGTCGGAAAAGGCGAAGCTATAAAGCAACACCACGCTGTAGGTGGTTGGCAGAACTATAGTGAAGGTGTGACGATACTGGTTTTTAACACTCCGAAATCTGCCGCCGCAGCGAAATCGCAGCGAAAAAATCGCCGCGGTGAGATTACATGGTAGCTTATGGAAGCGAGCTAACCGACACGATGCGTTTTTAAATCGCGTTGGTTTGTGCGCTCCCATAAGCCGCCATGTAATCTCACCGCGGCGATTTTTTCGCCGCGATTTCGCTGCAACGCCGGCAACAAATAAAACGCTGCAGTTTGGTGAAGCTTTTAATCACTTCGCAATCCTAATCCTACACGGAAAAACCAAACTATCCAAAATGAAGTGTGATAGTACTCAAAACTAAGTACTCTGATAGGACTAGTATTTTGGATATAATTTTGTTCTCACCGGTAGGTAGCTTTAACTCAAATTGAAAAAGTCAATTTTACGCAAAGCAAGGTATTTCAAGAGTAGTATGTTTTCAGTACGTGCGAGGCGCCTTACATGAAACAATCCAAATCGGAGTGTTGGGCTGCCACTTTGCTTTGCTGAAAATTTTTGATCGCCATTTAATGAACAATGGTGCTGTGAGGCGGAAGCAAATTCGTGTTTCAGTTTAAAATTTTACGCGTTTATGGATATGGATATGGATCAATTGAGTAAAATTCTGGATTTGGAAACCCCGTTACTATAAATTAGAAGAAAAATTAGCAATCTCCATTTAATTCCAACTACCTTTGCTTATCTTCGACAGATACGCGTATTTCGTCTACAATGTGCAGACTTCTTCAGTGTCTCGTACTAATCTCGTAACCCCGTTACAAAAAATTTACCGGTAAGTGTAATTATTTCACTTATTCGATTGCTTTTTCTAATTCTAGTGGCTTTGGAGGGATGGAGAACTTTATAAGTGAACACCCAGTATTTCAGCAAAGTACATGGAACTTCGATATGATGAGTCACTTCCTGAAAAGAAGGTCCAGAAGTTTCTTCCATGGCTTTCCTCTATCATTCTTTAGCGTCAACGGCATGCCATGTCCCTAGTAAATCGTTTTATGACAAACGAAAAGTACTCGTTTCAATATGAACTTTTAGTGGATTTGATCAAATTGCCAATGGAATGTTTCAATGTACCCGAGAATGTACCAATATATAAAATACATTTTGTTTGAGTTACATTTTTAGATTTCGTTTATTGAATTTAGCTAAAGAAAGTTCACTAAATCAAATTCTCGAATAATAGGGTATGTGTCCCTTGACTCAGCCTATTATGCAACCATCGATCACATTTTTTATTATAACTCATATAGTTTTTAAGCTGTAAGCGAGATTCAACTAGTTATATACCTGCAATGATAAGTTTGAAAAGACATTTGGTAGTATGTATCACGAAAAGTTACACAACTCTTTTTATAAAGTCAGAAACATTCGAGGGATGTGGATTTAATGTTGGTCTATAGGCACCAAATTGGATCTATTTATGGATGCAAGTTCGTCCCATTCGATGGACTTACTACTAAAGGCAGTCTTTGTTCGGTTTTTTTCTTAATTTTATGAATTAAGGCATTGTAAGCTGTAGTGGATTCACTTGATACAACATTTCACAAAATAAACTAAAGTAAAACTGCCTCGAAACATTTAAGCGATGTTCATATATGATTTATCAGCCATTCAATAATGAAAACATTATAATTCACTATACAATGATTTTGTCTCTTCGATTTGTGTTTAGATAAGCCACTTGAGTATAACTTACCTTACCAATCAGACTAAGGCCGGCGTGGCCTCTGCTGTGCACAGAAGTTGTCTCCATTCTATTCGGTCCATGGCTGTCACTCGCCAGCCTCGCTGTCTACGGAGATTACCTACGTCACCTTCTGCTTGATCGATCCACCTTGCTCGCTGCGCGACTGCTTTCTTCTTGTGCCTGTCGGTTCGTTTTCGAGAACCATTTTCACAGAGCTGTCGTCCGACATTCTTGCGACATGCCCAGCGCATCGTAGATCGACCGATTTTTGCGATGTGTACGATGGGAGGTTCTCCCAGCAACTGATGCAATTCGTAGTTCATTCGCCTCCTCCACGTTCCGTCTTCCATCTGCACTCCACCGTAGATGGTACGCAGCACCTTCCGTTCAAAGACTCCAAGGGCGCGTTGGTCCTCCACTAGCAATGTCCATGTTTCGTGGCCGTAGAGAACTACCGGTCTAATTAATGTCTTGTAGATGGTAAACTTTGTGGTTCGGCGAACTTTGTTCGATCTTAGCGTCCTTCGGAGTCCAAAGTAGGCACGATTGCCAGCCATAATGCGTCTTTTTATTTCTCTGCTGGTGTCGTTATCGGCGGTCACCAATAAGCCCAGATACACGAATTCGTCTACTACCTCGATTTCATCACCGTCGATCTGAACTCGTGATAGGAGGCCAACATTGTCTTCTCGTGAGCCTCTTCCTTTCATGTATTTTGTTTTCGACGCATTAATCACAAGCCCAATCCTACCAGCTTCAGCCTTAAGTCTGATGTACGTTTCCGCCATCGTCTCAAAGTTACGTGCTACGATATCAACGTCGTCGGCGAAGCCAAATAGATTGGACAGAACTTCACTGAAAATCGTGCCATTCAGTGTCTATCCCAGCTCTTCGAATCACACCCTCCAGTGCAATTTTAAACAACAAACACGACAATCCATCACCTTGCCGTAACCCTCTCCGAGATTCGAAGGGACTCGAGAGCGTCTCTGATACTCGGACGACACACATCACTCGATCCATCGTTGCTTTGATCAACCGCGCGTCAGTTTTCCGGAAATCCATATTCGTGCATGATTTGCCATAGCTGGTCTCGATCGATTGTATCATACGCTGATTTGAAATCGATGAAAAGATGATGTGTGGGCACGTTGTATTCGCGACTTGAGTATAAACAACTGCAAATTTATGCATTTTCAATTGAAATTTTACCAATAACAACCTTTTTACTACGTTATTGATACAACAGACCATAGTTGGGAACATCCAAAAATATATGTCCCCAACATTGGGTCTACGATTTTCTTGTAAAATCATTGTTATTTTAGCAATGTGAACAGTTAGTTTGTAACGTGTAACTATTTTCTGCACATCCAGACTGCATTGCTTGCTTTATCGATTCAATTAAGCCAAATTTAGAACACTTGAAGATCGTGTAGATCATCGGTTCAGCAACCAGTGAAATCAGATGCCCAAATCCAGTTCCCTTTTTGCTTTCGATTGGAACGGTTGATAGTTTTGCTCGAGATAGCTTTCTTGTCTACGGCATTGTAATCAATTTACATTGTTCTTTTCACCAACCCGGTCGCTTTTGTGGTAGCAGAAATGTGCGAGTTGAAAAATACTGTGCGGTTTACCTTCGGCAATGGAGCGGATAAACCAGCCTTAGGCGAAGTTGCAAATTTCGTGAAAGGCTTGGATGCGGAGCTTGATGAAATTGAAGCTGCGTATAGGATAGCAGATGAAAAGTCCCTTCTCGTCAAGTTTAAATCTGAGCGGTCGATGTTGCATGCGCTGACTGCCAACTCGGACGAACTGATATTCCGTTACGGGAATGGAAAAAAGGTCAAAGTGCACATGTCGCATGCCCAGGATCATATCTGCTATGTGCGAATATACGATCTCCCACCGGAGGTTCCTGACCAGGAGATTGTTACGGTGTTATCTAAGTATGGACGCGAAAAACGCATCGTGCGGGAAAAAGTTTCCGGCGGAGCTGGGAATACCCGCCTACACTGGTGTGCGCGGCGCGTACATGGATGTGAAGCAGGAAATCCCGTCATCGCTGCATTTTGCCAGCCGGAAGGGAAATATATATTACCAAGGCAACAAGGATAAATGCTTCATCTGCAAGGAAGAGGGACACCTGATGGCTTCCTGTCCCAAGCGGAATCAGCCGAAATTGCGTCGACAGGAAGGGAACAGACCGGTAGACTGAAGGCAACGTATGGTTCTGCAGTAACTGGAGGGTACAACCACCGTAGTATCAGATGTTGAAGGTGAGAAGCAATCGGACACGTTAGAGGTGCTGGAAGAAGAAATTGAGAAAGCTGCTATGATGCCAATGGATACCGAAATTCGTAACGATGAACCGGAGGAGATGAATACTCGTGATCGAGCGTTGCTACAGTTCGCCGCATTTATGTCAACAAGTATCAGCAAACATAAAGAGTCAGCTAGAATCGCAAAGGAACAAGAAGATGCAAATATTATATCACCACCTCGAAAGAAGAAGAATCATAGTTTGTTGAAAAAAATAGTTTCTTTTTGTGTATAACCACAAACATTGCTTATGGCTCCGTAAAGCTCACGCGATTGAGCCGTACAAATAAATAAACTGGTCAAAAAAAAAAAAAAGATGCCCCAAAAGTTCAAGAAATCGAAAATTACGCGCAAATGAACAACTTTATGTTAATTAATATTGTCTCAATTGCTTCGGATTACATCGGTCATCCTAATAGCAACATGATTTTGTTGATTATCGCTAAATTAATGACACATTTGGTACATAGGCCGAATGAAGGAGCTAGGCTAACATTACATCCCCTTACACTATTTCCCAAAAAAAAAAAACTCAATTTTGGATTATTTTTACTGTAGATTCACTGTTACACAAACAGTTCATTTCACTCAGCACTGAGTCTTTTTGAAATACTCAAAATTGGATACTTTGCAAATAACTTAATTATGACTGGTTTTACTTTGCTGTCAAGTTGAGTGAAAATCACTTAATTTTGGATAGTTTGGTTTCTCTGTGAACTCGAGATCAAAAGATTGATACGCGAAAAGATTCGTTTGTAATGTTTGTATTTGTTTTTGACCGCAAGCAAACATCATTACGAAAAGAAACCATTCTTTTTACACACCAATCTTACCTTATTAAGCTATTAAGTGCTCGAAGTTGCTGGATCAGCTTTACACGCTCAAAACTGCCTCTCTTTCATTTGTATTGCTGTCCCTTTTTTTCTCACGGAAAAGTTACTCAATTCTCGTAAAAAGTGGAACAATTCAATTGATGAGCTGTTCCACTTTTTACGAAAACTGAGTAACTTTTCCGTGAGAAAAAAAGAGACAGTAATACAAATGAAAGAGAGGCAGTTTTGAGCGTGTACGATTCTTGCGTACCGATATAGAAGAATCCAAGTTGAAAAAAGAAGAAGACTCCAAGTGGTGATAAATTTGACAGCTCCCATGTTAAAGTATAGGACGAACGTTTTAAAATGCTTCTAATAAACTCAAATGAAAGTTTAATTAAAAGCGGTTTGTTGTATGATGTAAGAAAAATCCTAACTGCACAATAGGGGCATTATTTTGATTGATTTTTTATTTTGCTGAAAATGTCTTTAATGAGTAGTTTTGAATTTTTCTTACATCATACAACAAACCGCTTTTAATTAGAATTTTATTTGAATTTTTTATAAGCATTTTAAAATGTTCGTCCTATACTTTAACATGGGAGCTGTCAGATTTATCACCACTCGGTGTCTTCTTCTTTTTTAAACCTGGATTCTTCCATTATGGAGATAAACAGAAATACGTCGAATCTCTTCAATAACTGCTCGACGTAACAAACAACTTCTGCTATTTCTAGTAGTAGTACAAATGACAGGAATGTAAAATTAATACATTGACCCTATAATATATTAAGTGTACTTGCATTGATTTATTCCCAAATTTATAATGGATTTAACCATACATAACTAAGTCAGTTTTTCACCAGCCCACACATCCGAAGGAGCCTCGCCATCTGGTGATGAGTAATATTAGAAACAACATAAAATACCCCATTGGAACGCACCCTGAATCGTTAATTGCGTCTGCAGCTATTCAAACTAACGGGGTTATACTGTGCCTTGATTTTAGTGACATTCAATGAATTTTATAGTTTTTGTCTCGTTATTTAAATGCATAACTAATTATTCTACTCACCTCTAGGACTACTTTATGCATATTATCTAAATCCTTAAAATATTCAACCGTATCCGGATCGCTAGCATAAAGGTGTGACACGGCTGAAACCGCATGACAACACTGCGCTATCACGGCACCCTTTGGCCAACTCTTGGCAATTTCTCCGTTCACTACCACGTACTGAACTAACTTGGCAGCAGTCGTCATTGCGGAATCAAGAAGGAATGATTTACTTGTGGGTTAAAATTTGATAAAATCAAAGAAACCGGCCGGCAAATCCACGGTATTTTTATTTTATTTTACGTATTGCACTGAACGAATTCGAAAATGTAAACATTATAATGGCAGAAGCGAGGGGTGATTCATTATTAAATCGTCGTGAGAGAAGCTTTCAGCTAGAGCTGCCCGATATCCCAACCTGAGCGTGGCGTGTGATAAAGATAAATGCTCAGAAACTGTCTGCCTCTCTGTCGCTTTGATCAGGAATCAAACCAAAACAAACTTTCGTGGGCATCGAATTTTGAGAAAAAAATAATATAAGTAGGTAGCTATATTATTTGGAATTTGATAGAAACTACACTGCAACGCTCATAAAGATGCCACCAAAATTGAAGTTCACCGAAGGTAAGTGTAGTTTACATTATTTATTCATTTTGAAGAACGATACAGTATCGGCATTATTTTCTAGGCGAAAAGGTTCTCTGTTTCCACGGACCGCTTATCTACGAAGCTAAAATGCTCAAAAGTATGGTCATGAAGGACAAACAAGTGAAATATTTTATTCACTACGCTGGATGGAATAAAAAGTAAGTTGTTGTGAAGATTAACAGAGTACTTTAACATCCGTTCTATCATTTCCAGTTGGGATGAGTGGGTACCGGAAAACCGCGTACTGAAGTACAATGAATCTAACGTTCAGCGTCAGAAGGAAGTTACCAAGCTGCATTCGTCCCTAGCAGCGAAAAATAAAAAGGCGAATGTAAAAGCTAAAAAAGCCGATACTAGTGCCGGTTCAAGCAAAGACAGCGATTCTCGTGCGTCCACTCCTTCTAAAGAGATTGCTAGGGAAAAAGAACCAACTGCGACGCCCTCGGGAACTGTTACTCCTACGGTGTCTGGTTCCAGTACGGCATCCAGCACAGCCTCCACTGGCCGTGGTAGGGCATCGGTAAAAGCAAATACTACACCAGCTCCACCCGCCAAAGATAAGTCTGAAGAAAAAGAAACACCTACAGAAAAACGTAAATCGGAAGATGTCGCCGAGGGCTCATCGGCCGCTCGGAAGAAACGTGGTCGAAGCGATACTACTTCTTCAAACGTCGAATCGGAAGATCAATTTGTTTCGAAAGTCGAAGTCAAGATCAAGATTCCCGATGAGTTGAAGCCCTGGCTGGTAGATGATTGGGATGCAATTTCTCGGCAGAACAAACTAGTGGAACTTCCAGCTAAAATGACCGTTCAAGAAATTGTGGACAACTACGTACAGTATAAGAAATCTAGCAAAGTTTCTACGGCGACGAAGGAAAACGCATTGCAAGACATTGCAAATGGCATCATAGAGTACTTCAACGTTATGCTCGGGTCGCAACTTTTGTACAAGTTCGAACGCCCTCAGTATGCCGAGATGATTCAGACTCAACCAGGAGTACCGATGGCCAAAATTTACGGAGCATTCCACTTGCTTCGACTGTTTGTTAAGCTAGGTTCGATGCTGGCATTTACAGCACTGGACGAGAAGGCTATTCAAACGCTGATTGGCCATATTCAAGACTTTTTGAAGTACATGGTCAAAAACAGTTCGACGTTGTTCAGTATGCAGCAGTACGTCAACACTAGCCCGGAGTATCATCGGAAGGCACAATGATTTCCATTGAAATTTCATCGCTTCGAGATGAATGCCTGATTTATTTGTATTAAGATTGCTATTTTTAGAACCTTAAATTGCTTATACTAGTGTTAAGACTATATAAACTCTGAAGCCAATTAATCTGAAGTTTGACATTGTGCATCAAATGAGATCGAAATATTTCCTCAATTGTATTTACATCCGAAAACCAGGCATAGGATGGCTCATATTGTTATAAGTTTGACTCGTTTGACGGTAACTCATACCATATGCTAAATATCAAAGTATGATGTACTTGTTGAGCATGTATTTTTCTACAATTTTATCTCAGAGTTCAATATTAGAATTCTACTATCTAAGGCGTGAGAGCACTAGTGCATACTAAATTATTTGAGTATACAATCACTTAGTATGTCTAGTTGTTAATAGCGCTCTCACGCCATACATATCAGATTACGAACATTATAATGTTAGACAAAATTGTACCTAAAATTAAGCTCTTCTCTTTCATCCTACGCCATGTTTTGAAATTAATCATCTGAACGGTTCTATCGGTCAATGACTCAAACTCATACTAAATGAGCCGTCCCAACCTTGCCAAAAACCCATTATCCACCCTTTGGAACAAAGTTTTTTTTAGTATAATAGATCAGACTTGTGCGAAAAAGACAAGTGTAAGAATAGTTAGAAAACTAAAAAAATAACAGTAATTTCAACATTGACCGGCATCTTCGATATGTTTTCAAAGTGGCATAAACAAAAGGTAAATAATTCATTTAATTATTATTTACAAATTAAATTATTTGCCGGTTTGATTTTGAGAGTGATTTTAACTCATTCATTTATTCCTCCCAACCATCCCTACATAGGTAAATAAACTACTGTTTCAAGACGTTACTGTTGGATGAAAAATTCTATGTATTGGTTTCTTATAATTTGCCTCAGTGTTTCAATGGAATGAATACTATTCACAGTGCAGTCATATTGTTGTCAAACATTCACTAACACACATTCCCGTTAAGATCTTCTATGCCGACCGATAATCGGCAAAATTCAGAAACTCTCTTTTATCGCGAGCCAAGCTTTCGTGTGCCCGCATACAGGCAGGAACCACGATGGAGAGAAGCTTTTGGCCTCCGAAGTCTTTCCGACGAGAAGTGACGAGTGTGTGTAGTACGTCTAGCAGATGGAGCTGCGTTTTTCGGTGAGAAATTTTTCAACTTAAAAAAAGTGCTGAAATAGATTAAAATTTCCTGCGAAAAGTTACGACAAGTTTGAAACCTAGTGCCGGGTGAATGTAGATCAAATCAAGTTAACGATCTTTATTGCTGACATTGATTACTGTCAGAGCTCGGAGGCAGAACTATTTTTTTCCACTTATGACTTTTGTGAATAGGATGCTTCGCTTGGGATGGTGAATTGAAGGAGCTTTCTTGTTTTACAAAAGACAAGTTAAACGGGTGACGTCATCAACGCTATGCTTATTTGTGTTGGAGGCACAGCATGAAATCAAACTGCGAATGACACGGAGATAAATTTTGTAAGTGAACTTGTAATAATGATCGAATATCATGATAGAGTACACACCTAAGTCCATAATTTCAGCTCGGTAATATTTTTTGCTGGTTTTATTCTGTAAAAATGAGTTTATACTGAGAGAACGGTTTTTTGTACAACATGTTATGCTGGTTTCTGTAATTATTAAATTTTGTTACCGATTTTTCTGTTAAATTTTATCAAATACAGATTTCGGTAATACATAGAACAGAATAACCTCGGTTTCAGAAAAAAAAACTCGTTACTTTTCGTAAACTCAGTAATTCTTTCAACAGCTGAACGTTCGGTTATCCGATTTACCGGGTTTCGGTGAAATTTTACAGTATTCCGGTAAAAAAAATTACCGGAACTTGTCAAACTTTACCGAAATGTGTACAACGCTCATTTTTTGCAGTATGGTGCTTCACATACATACATGGAGCACCATAGAGCAAAAAATGAGCGTTGTAGAATCCTAGAGGGTTTGAGCTGTTTAGTGGAATACCTGTAACTAGAAATTAGAAGAAGAATTAGTATCTTCCATTTAATTCCAACTACCTTTGCTTATCTTCGACAGATACGCGTATTTCGTCTAGAATGTGCAGACTTCTTCAGTGTCTCGTACTAATAACTCGACTGGGTCGAGTCCAGTCGAGTTATTAGTACGAGACACTGAAGAAGTCTGCACATTGTAGACGAAATACGCGTATCTGTCGAAGATAAGCAAAGGTAGTTGGAATTAAATGGAAGATACTAATTCTTCTTCTAATTTCTAGAGCGTTGTAGGTTAATGTTTACCCCGTGCTTGGAATAGGGTCTTGGGGTGCTTAAGCCGTTCCCTACCCTATATACCAAACTCTCAGTTTCCAGCTGGCTCATTCAACGTTGTATACGACGCCGTTTTTATGAACTTCAGTTATTAAGTGAACGCTTCTGAATAAACGCATGTTCTTCACTGAGTTGTAAGTTAGATGTACATTGTAAAATAGATGTAAATTTAAACTCGCTGATTGACGTGGACAACAGCATTGCTGAATTGTTTAGTAAGTTAACTTATAGCGAATTCGTTTTTGATCCAGTTCCAAACTGGATCGGGTATCAAAATTGGGTCGACTTGTTTAACGTTTAACGTTGGTCTCTACGATTGTATTTGTAACTCCTTTCAAATTGAGGTTTGCACTGACAATAAGTTCGGAAATCGCAGGTTGGAACTAGTTCCAACCTAGGTTCAAAAACGAATTCGATATTAAGATTTAATTTAATTAACAGTTTTGAAATTGCAGCAAAATGGCTATTTGCCGGGTTATTTGGATGAATTGAGCCATCACATTGGATGGCATATCCCAAAGGGAGATTTTTTTTTCAATCTATGCAAAGCAATTCATGTTTTCAATTGCGATGTGAGAACAAACAGTTTTGTTTTATTCCGTCATTTTTTCAGCCGGAATGAACATAGTATGGTTGGATGGCATTTATTGGGGCGAATAAAAATAGAACTCAGAACAAGTGACTAGCCTGGGAATTTATTTTTTTAAATCACCGCGAAAAATTGGGTCATAAATTACCAAATCGTTCGGTATTTTATTTTAACAGAAATTCCGCATTAATTTTGCGGATTTTTTTTTGTTGGGGCGTAGAACCACCATGAGTTGACTGAGTTGAACTTTTGTGGTATACCCCTGTTTACTATACTAATTCGCATCTTAAAGCTAGATCGCCATTTGCCAACTGACCAGCCTAAGACGCGTCTCCCAGTCAGGCAAAATGGAGTTTATAAAACCCACAACCTTCCCAGGAATTGCAGTCCAAATTTCTTTAGGTTGCATATTGCCACTGTACAGAAATTTAAGTCTGCTCTTGTACACAGCATCACAACTGCAAAGCACATGTTCCGAGGTTTCACGTTCCATGTTACAGAAACGACAGATATCATTCTCAACCTGGCCAATGTTTATCAAATGATATCTACTCGGGCAATGTCCGGTTACTAGGCCAGTATAGGTACAAAGAACTCTCTTATTGAGCTCCAGAAGCTTTTTAATAATTGTAACATTTGGAATTATAAATCTTTTCGCTTGAGAACACTTTGTGGTGACCAACCAATTGGTCATCACCCTTTGCTCTTCCCAAGATTTTAATTCCATTTTTATGGCACAGTATGATATACCGCAGAATGGTTCTGGGCCAATAAACTGTGTATTTGAACCTTGTTTAGCAAGCTCGTCTGCCCTTTCATTGCCTTCAATGCCACAGTGTCCCGGAACCCAGGATAAATTTACCGAGTTCTTTTGGCACACCTTTCGCAATGAAAGAATGCATTCCCAGACAAGTTTGGATGTACATTTATAATTACATAACGCTTTGAGCCATAACGCCGCTTGGCTGTCTGTAAAAATACAAATATTTGCATATCTATATTTTCTCTTCAGACAAACGTTAACACATTTTATTATAGCAAAGATCTCCGCTTGGAAAACTGTTGGATAGTTTCCCATCGCCACTGAGATTTCTACCCCAGGGCCGAAGATTCCTGCTCCCGTTTTTATTCCAATTTTTGAGCCATCTGTGAAGAATTTTATGGAGCCATGACGAACAGTGGGACCTCCGACTTCCCAATCTATACGTGACGTTTCACATATGTTGTAAGGGATGTCATGGTTTTCCACAGGTTTCATCCAGTCTCCATTCATACACATCACTGGCCCATTTTGAAAACTTTGTGAAATGCTCAGGTGACCGACTAAGTCACCAGACATGAAAATTTTCAACCGTGTAAGTCCACAGAGACAAATTTGATAGTCAATTTTACCATTATGGGGGGTTAGGATGACTATTGCAGTATAGTGCTTTTGAGCCGACTATGATCGTGGTCAAAACGACCATGAAAAATAGTTGATCCAACATTTGCCATAATGTCGGAATAGTCCTTGCTACCATGATCATAGTCAAGAATACCATGAAGTGGTGAATTCGACCATTTTCATGGTTATTGTAA
This sequence comes from Aedes japonicus, assembly GCA_034211315.2. Lineage (NCBI taxonomy): Eukaryota > Metazoa > Arthropoda > Insecta > Diptera > Culicidae > Aedes > Aedes japonicus. The sequence continues at coordinate 302,840 of JASCZW010000101.1, read as the reverse complement.
CCATTATATGCGATAGTCATCTTGACCATGATTTAATTGTCGGTATAACGATAGAATTTTTTTCAGAGTCTAAGCATGCTCTTTTCCGCTTCTAGTTGCACGTATTCGTGCAAAAGCAGCAGATTTAGAATTGCATTCAACGCATTTGATGGAGTGCTGCGCATCGCTCCCGTTATAGCAATGGATTCTAGTCGTTGAAGTTTTGTTAGCTTTTTCTGTGCAGTAGCCTTTTTTGTTTTTGGCCACCACACAAGAGAAGCATACGATACTTTAGGACGTATTATGGATGTATAAATCCACATTATCATTTTTGGTCTTAGATTCCATTTTCTGCCAAATGTTGCGGATACTCCAGTAGTAAAATAATACAAAGGTTCTCGATCATTGAACATATTGGTGGCGCGACCTGTTTGGCTTTTCTTTAAGGATTGTTCAGTTATTTGTGAAGATCAGTTCGCTATTTTTTGACATATCGCTAAAGGTTATGCAGTACCGAGGAATCGGCAGTTCAAATAGATGACCGAGGTGACCACCTAGAGCTCAGTTGTTGAGAAGAGGAACATAGACTAACTCTAAGACCAGTAGGTCCCAAACAAAAACGATTTTTTTCTTGGCTAAGTCAGTACTAGCATAGACTAACTCTAAGACCAGTAGGTCCCATACAAAAACGATTTTTTTCTTGGCTCAGTCAGTACTAGAACATCGTCCCAAGCTCGGTCCCAAGCTCAATAATGCACCCCTTATAATGAACTCACATGAACACACTCTCAAATACTCTGTCAAAATAACACAGCAAATAAAAACAAAGGCGCAAATATGTATAACAAGGTGCTGGCTTCAAGGTGTAATTCGGACCAAGGGGTTCTACAACAGTGAACCAATTTCAAATCGCTAGTTACATATTGATTGTTGGTACTAGCACATCGGTCCCAAGCTCAATAATGCACGGAAAAAAATCCGTGCCCAGATCCGTGAACTGCAGTCATGAATTCGAGAACAAGCAAAAATACCTGTGAATCTGAATCACGTCACGGGTAAAATCACGTAACTAGTTCATGCATCGTGAACTAGTTTCGGTGCGTTTGACTCGTCAAATATTCTGTCTCAGTCACGGCCTAATATGAACCAATACTGGACGCACTCCAGTTTCTGTAGTCGAGAAAAAAGCGTAAGTTTGTCACTATGTGTAGGACTGGCAAGAGTGGTAAACCCCGTTTTATGCATGAACTGTCCCTGTATTCAAACAATTGTAGTTGAGAAAAACGAGGTAAAATATTCGGTGGACTATATGCGTAGAATCTGACTTTCGCGGAATCCTTTTTTCGAGTCATCGAATGGGATTTTTTTGACATTCTTCCCGCATAACCACAATTCATTCCTGGACCATTTTTCTTAATGTTGACGACCATTTCCGTTATTATACGACATTTACCCTTATAGTTTACAACTATAAACTAACAATCTAATATATAAAATATATATAGATTGTTATAAAATGTCATTTTTTGCGTAATGGATGTTCCCCAACAACCCCAAGTAACCACAAGCATTATATTATTGCACTTATTCAACCCAAAATCAATATTAGCAATGCGGGATAGCATCAATTCAATAGTTGTCAAGTAATGAAGCTTTAGATTAGCTTAAGAATGTAGTGATGCATTACCAATGCAATAAGGCTACTTTAGCAATGTCTTATGGCATTTCAAAAGATATAGCATCAGGTCGATCTTAGTGGGACCCTTTTCAACTTTAATCCAACTTCAATGATGCACTAGACACATATGCCCTATATATGCATGCTATTACAGCCTCGTGGTTACTTGAGACGATATGAAAAATTCACATTATTTTATTTTTCTGTTAACATTTTAGTATTATTTTTCTGTTAACATAGGTGTCACTATTTTTATCTTAAGAAATAAATAATTCAGTGCCAACATTAGATTAGGGCGAATATGCTTTTGTAAACAAGCCATTTTCTCTTGAACAAAAGGTCACGAATACAAATTAAGCACTCTTCAAGGAAGACGAGCTTTACCTCCATCCGCTGATATATTCAATTTGAAGGAATTCTATACAACTTCCGATAAATTAGCAGACAAAGTGTTTGTTTACAAAAGAAGATTCGCCCTTATCAAATGTTGGCGCTGAATTTATGAACCGGTAGAATCCGCACCCAATCTGTCTCTGTTCTTTCAATCGTTTTACTGTGGCCTGGAGTTTAAACTTGTGCATGTACAACTAACGGTACAATCAGTTTTGAAGCCAAACAAGAAAGCATCTCGTAAAGCTTTTGAGAAAGAATGAACCCGTTCATTGTTGGTATTTGTCTACCAATACTGCTTATTCATTAAAAGTTGTATTGTGGCTGTGTACGGGATTGCCCTTCAAATAACGACAATCTACTTTACCGATCGTGTGTGTAGTGCAACACTTTATTCTCGGCTTCGTATTGAGGTAACTCGCTCTCTTTCTCTTTTCGGCAGCAGCAAATCGATCGGAAAACGGAACTTGCAGTCAACTTTCGAGTTTGAGGTGGGAAGCTTCTGAGCGCAACAAAACACGTTACATTTTTCTCTCTGATAGACAAATCCAGAGGACTTTGTGCTTTGGGCGTAACTGCGGGAGGAAAACATGTCAATTGCCGATCAAAAACATAATATGAAACTAACAACACTCTTGTGGAAAATGATTCCCTTATGAGTTGATTTACATGCGTGTGATATTATTTAGGTTTTATTGTCAATGAACATGTACATGAAGCATATATTAAAAAAGCAGTTGCGCCTTTAACACGAAGTATTCCAGCAATAACAGATACAGAACGCCATGCGATGAGAGAGAAAGAGAATGCATCAGGTCAAGCAGGACGCCATCTTGATATTTTCCAAGCAGAAAAAGCTTAGCCGAGCTCGCAGCAACAACTGCGGTGTAGACCGAAAAGTTGCTCTGTGTGTGGACATATTGGATTTTGAGACAGAGACGAGGATGGTTTTCGAATTCGAGCGCTTTGAAGGGCTAAAAAATATCGGTGATTTAATTCGTGTCCAGATCCTAGTTTGACGGTTGAGATTTCGGGATTCCTGGTCGTGTTGTTAGTGGGTGCGATATTAAGGTCGGTTCCGGTTGTTTTCAAACAAATAGTGCAAAAGTGCGTCGCTCTGATCGCGGAGTAGGGCATACGGTTTCGGAAGTGATATATTTTCGTCGGTGTCGCGGTGGCGATTTTGTAGTGTCTTTGTCGGATCTAGAAAGTAAACTTTCGAGCTGCAAAATTGAAGAATGCCAAACGACTGATTCCCGGTGATTGGTTTGGAATCAGTGATTTTGAGATAGGTATGAAGATAAGTTCCCATCAGGTGTTGAAAAATTCAAAAGTTTAATGGTGCTATTTTTACTACATCAATAATAATTTACTTCGCTGGCGGCTGTGGTAGTGGTGCATTGCTGTCGCTGTGTTTAGGCGTCACTCCCGTCATCTCGTAAGAGCATCAAAATATTGACTAATTGGAATGCTTGATTTGTTGGAACGGTGAATATCAATGATGTTAATCGTGTTGTGATCCTGATGAATTGATGAAGAGTTTGGCGAGAGTGAATCAATCAAGTTTATAAATATTCTACGTAAAGTAAAACTATAATATTCAATGTTGTGCATGAAGTGTCAAATTGCTCGCATGCATTCCAAAAGTACACTGTAGAAAATCATCGCTACAAAATCCGAAGTTGGGAATAGTGATTTATTTAATAAAATGAAGTTAATTTATTTAGCGGCTCCTAAAACTGCATAAACTGTTAATCACTGTTTGCATAATTTTAACTGAGGAATGGACTATAAACAGATCGGTATATTAATGAAACTCCCAGAACATTACAACGCTTGTAGACACACTAAAAAAAAATAGCACAGAAGAAACGTGTGCTGAGCGATCAACCCCTTGGTGTTATTAGTATAAGTAGTTAATTTTTTTTTAGTTAAACATGACCTTGTAAGACGCATGTAAGACAGGCTCCCGGTAGGGGGTTAAATCTACAGTGAGTGTGAGTGTTGGTGAAGGTACTAACCAAATTATCGTAATTTTTTTTCCGACAACTCCCGGTTCGCTCAAAAAAAGTTGGTCCCATTGTCGGATCACTTGAGGAAAACCACGTTGGGCGAGAGACTAGATACTACCTGATGATCCGGATTGTCAGGCACGTAAACAGGCGGACTGGCTTCTTGAGGTACGGACCGAAGATGTCAATGCCCACAAATGATGTGCGCACGAAGGGTTGCAACCGTACTGATGAATCAGAGTCTATTTCGGGACTTCCGGCGGCCACGAAGGACTATTGCTTTTACTAATAATTACACTGGTTCCGCGACGTTCCTGGATTTTGCATGTATTAGCTCTAGATTCTCTAGTGAACACTCCTAGTCATATGACAGAATCTCTGTTTCTGCAACTCGAGTTTCTTCTCGTAACACTCCAAACTCGTCCGCGATAGGGGATAACTGCATCGATCTGCTTGACGAGCCTACTGCTTTCAACTCTTCCATCTTCCCGATTTTGCTTTAAGATGACCACTTCGTTCAGGAACACCTCAACTTGGGCAGTCATCCATATCGTATCCGTTCGGCCTTCAGTATTTCTTCTATCGTCAGTCCGACAGTATCCGTCGATCTTTTCGATGAACGTAGTCTATAAGCAAAACGATGAACATATGCTGTAGCATTGCGAAGCCACCGAACTTTGAAAATCTGTAAGCGTTTGACTAGATGGCTACACATGTTTACGGCTCCCACAACTGTGTCGCTTCCAGCTATGTCTTATTCCGTTGTCGATACTGCCTTTCGTTGTTTGTACAGAAAATCCGGCTGTCCACAGAAACCAGCGACTGTCCACATTGCAAGTGGTCCCTTTCTCCCACTTGGTCGCCTCGTTAGCCACATTGACCTTGGTTTAGATCAACATTTGACAAGCTCCGAATTTTGTTAACTCTGAAGGCGACGAACTATTGACATCTACATCTACATCGGCTACATAGATCATTGCACGATGGCGTCATCGATGCAGTTTTGACAGTTCAGGGAGCTCGTTTACGTGGACTTAGAATATTTTCGGTGAGATCGGTTCGAGATTTTGTGCTCTAAATTTAATTTATTACGATTGCATTACAATTGCAGCAAACCATACACCAGTGCTTATTTTTATATCATTTCCTGAATCTGATCGTACAGAATCCGGAAAAAGTCAATGATAATTTTTGATTGAGTGGTTCAAATTCTAACACCTTGTAAACAAGCTCCCTGAACTGTCAAAAAAGTTAGGTTAATACTTTCGGTGCAATGATCTATTGGAAGAAACCAGGCCATTGACAAGCCTTTATTAATAGCAGTGATTAACAGTATACTGTCTATAGTCTATAGACAGGATGTCCTGGGCTCAAATTGATTTGGGTCCGCTGTCAGCTGTCAAATAGAAGTCTAATAATTTGTTTTGGTTCCTAGAGGGTTTGAGCTGTTTAGTGGAATACTTGTAACTATAAATTAGAAGAAAAATTAGTAATCTCCATTTAATTCCAACTACCTTTGCTTATCTTCGACAGATACGCGTATTTCGTCTACAATGTGCAGACTTCTTCAGTGTCTCGTACTAATAACTCGACTGCCAGTACGAGACACTGAAGAAGTCTGCACATTGTAGACGAAATACGCGTATCTGTCGAAGATAAGGAAAGGTAGTTGGAATTAAATGGAGATTACTAATTTTTCTTCTAATTTTGTTTTGGTTGTTTGTTATGATGTGAAACACCACAGAAAGGGATCATTCTGCTTTGTATTACGTGCACAACGAAAACGAGCAACAACAGACACAACTTATAATGTTGACATTATTTTGAAAGCTGAGCTTGCTGAGATGTTGTGTACGTGAAAAAGTGCTCCGGAAGAAACAGAAAACCATACCATTTTCTCTCAAATTCATTCAACTTCACTTGAAAACACTTTTTTTAAATTCACTGGTCAAGTTCAACTTGTTTGCCCTTGATTAAAGTCAAGGGCAAACAAGTTGAACTTGACCAGTGAATTGACTTGAACTTGACCCAGAGCTCGAAAAAATTGACACCCGTCGTGAATGATGAGTAAAAAAAATATTCAGTGCGCACAATTTTTGCTCTCTTCATTTCGTTCTTCAGTCACGCAATTCATTCGTGTATGAGTTCGCAAATGAGTTGTTTGCGCTTATGTACATTCACTGCTTTCTGGAACGAATGAATGATAAAAGTAAAGCAACACAAAACAAATTGATTCACCTTGCACAAGAGATTCATGAAGGCAAATTTGTATTTACTTCATGTTCGCTAGGAACAGTGCGTGATGACTTATATTTTTTCTCAGTTAGGGTGCAATTTGAGAATTGAATATGAGATTTTTAAGCTCTGCTTTAACCACTCGCCGCAGACGATCGAGGAACACATCGTAGGAGGCCCGAAGGTACTCTTATGAAGTGAAGTCCATAGGGTACATGTCCGACAAACTCACCGACCCGAAATGAACTCTGGAAAATGTTGCGCAATCCATTTGCTTCGCTTTATGAGCAGGCGTCTAGTCCTGCCCCCGGTTCGACGACGTTCTGTAGAACAAGCAGCCAATATGTATTTTGGTTGATCTGCACTCCTTCCGGGACAAACACCAGCGGAGTCCGGCCATCACGGGTGATTCCGGCCCAAACTATCACCGATGCTGGTTTCTGTCGCCTGGTGGCCGTCAGCGCGTCGGCATGGGTTGGTGATCTTTTTGGCAACCAAACTCTGTCGTTCTGCTTATTCACGAACTGCTGTAAGGTGAAGCGTTTCTCGTCGGTAAACACGATATTCTCCCTCCTGCTTTTCGCGGCTCTCTCCTCTCCGGCTCTACGCTTTTTTACCCGTTCTTGTTTCTGCCTTACTTTCTATATCTTGTAGGGCTTGATCTGAAATTTATCTTTCATGATCCGACGGAAACCTCGATCCGATACGCTGAGATCCTCCGCCAATTCAGTGGCACTACGTTGAGGATTACTCTTAAGGTCTTGACTATCTTCACCATGACAGGTGTTAGCACAGAAGATCGACGTAGGTTTTTGAGACTTCTGGTCACCAAGTATCTTTTGACTAAACGGTGTACAAAACTTTTACCCACACGTAAAGCGAAAAACTCACGAACTATGTCCTTCTGACGTTTTCCAGCTCGGAGCAAGGCAACCACGGCACTACGGTTCTGTTTGAGATCAATTTTCCGGATATCACTTGAATTCAAAAGCAACACATACATCAACATGATAGCTGACACACAGCCTCGACAACAAAGCGACGAGGGGTCGTCCAATACAGTTTCGTGTGCAACGTAGTAATGACTGTTGGAGTAATGTAGTAATTCAATTGCCGGACCCTGTAGAAACAGACGGTCCATGACTCGCTCCAGAAATAGGTTTTGGTCATCTGCAACGAATAATTCTTCTCTATAGCCTTCCACAGTCTAGCTCCCAAAACTGTGCCACCTTCACGAACTGTCCGTTGTCCACAATACCGCTACAAAGGTTTCACTAACGTCAACAAACACGTGACGTCGACGCTATTCGTAACTGTTCGGATTGTAGTAAGGGAAGTAACAGCGAGTTGAATTTGTTCAACGTGTGGTGATCTCCGGGGGAATTCTGTCATCCTACTCCGTATCCGTGCGTCAAACCCTCTTGGATAAGGATTTTTCCGTGGATAACATAACGATCACACTAATTCTTAAATATCGAAAATACTCATGACGAATCGAAGCATCTTTCGCTTTAGGGCTATTCATAAACCACGTACACTGAACCCAAACATCACCCCAAGATCTTCTGAAAAGTAATTCGATTGCGCCCTTTAACGAAAAGCATTTGGAAAACTCATGATTGTCTTATGGTTAGAACCGTATGACGATCATCCATGTATCGTATGACAATCAACCAAATCTGATATGTTTGTTTCAAAACTGTGTAGAGCATTAGCGATTTATGATTAATTTGAACTAATTCAATGACATTAAATAATTTCTCATTACACTTACTCAACCGTCGAGCAAAGTTTGCAACGGGAGTCCTTAAATTGAAGGAGTCTAAACATATTTTCCCATGATTCCGTAACCATGCGAGCGGGTTTCGATTGTTTACTCGTGACGGTACTAGTTCTGATAACGATTGATAGGATCTTACCAGGGACCTGGCGGACAGCGATTTTTCTGCAGCCAACATCTCTAACAACCAAACGGCAAAAGGTGTATTGTTTGCAAACAATACTGGCGTTCTTACCCCTTGAAACAAACGTTAGTCGGGCCTTATTCAAATAAGGCCCGTGATATGTTGCATACTGTCAAACGCTAGTAAATAGGATAGGGTTGCCAGGTCCCTGGTTCTTACCGAATGATGTAATATGGAATGTTTGTCATCCTCATTTTAAATGATTCTCGTTATAGGGCTTTTCCAATGGAATACGCATTCGATTTTGGGATGACGATTTTTCATACAGCGTGCATTCGAATTTGAATGGGAGGTCAATTCACTTCGTGTATTATTAGTTGGTCAACATTAGAAGGATAATCATCTGGTTTCTAGAAAACCGTCCTCCGCCTGCATCTATCATTCGAAAATGCGATTTCAATGTCTCGATATCAAACGACGGAGGATTCATTCGATAAAAGGAGGATGTTTGGGTTCAGTGTAGACTTTCCTGGGGGGAGGTGGTGGTTGGTTGACAAAAGTCTACGCTCCATACAAAATTTCAAAAAATTGTATGGCGAAAAGAGAGGCGAGAGGGGTCTGAGATTTTCAAAACTAAGTCTACGTGGTTTATGAACAGGCCCTTTGTGGGATTTGTAGTATCACGGTTCGATCACTGGACATCCAGTTGTTAATATGTAATCCTACTCACTTTTATTAATCTCTAGCAGTTTTGTCTGATACGGCAATCTTGCCAATTCTTTATTCTATCGCATAACTTCCATAAACTCACCAAAAATTTCTTCTTGTTTACTTTCAGATTTTTAATGTGAATCAAAAGAGTGTGAACAGTGTATATCAAACATTCAAACCCATCTAACGGAGTCTGCCGAACGAGTGACTCGAAAATGACGCGCATAACGGAAACCAAGTCCGTCAAGGTGGACAACTGGGGGGTGTTTTTCCTGCAAAAGTTGCAGAACTTCTTCAACAAGACCGACCACTGCGATCTAACGTTGCAGTTCAACGACAATTCCCAGCTGAAAGTGCACCGGCTGGTGCTGAGTGCATGTACCGACTACTTCAACATGCTGGAAGGCACCTGCGAAATGTACGAAGATGTGTTGATCATGCCGCTGGACTTGCAAGCGGACGTTATTGTTCCGATCGTGAACTTCATGTACACGGGCACGTTAGAGTTTCAGTACAACATGTACGAAAAGTTGCTTAAGACAGCTCGTGATATGAACATGACCGTGCTGTTGAAGCTTCTGGAGGCACACAAGCAAACAACCAGGATGGTCCAAGGCGCAAGGCAGCCGGTGTTGTTAAACAAGCAAGCTCCAACTCCCAGGCCTCGAGCTGCTGCTCAAACTGGTGTGACCTATCAGATGCCGGGCTCCGTTGCAAGAAGCTATGGATCGGTAAGACAAATTGCCCCAACTAGACTACCGAGGCCAGGACCTATATCAAAGACTACGATCGCTCCCTTGTCGACTGGTTATTCGAACAAAACCATAAATGTCCCAGAACCGCGCACTTTGGTTCAAAAATATGGTGCCGGAAAAGAAAGCCAACCTGGTCCGTCTAGATTTGAAGAAACTGGTGTTCAGGACACTTTAGAGGGATCTTTCGATAACATTTCCTACGAAAGTAAACCATTGGTAACGGCCGACCAAATTAAAAAAGAGGAGGAGACATCTCCCTTTGAAAAACTGCGAAAAGGCTATACCAATGTGAATCTAGCAAAACGTCCAGCACCAGCCAGTTTCGCCACACCAGCAGCAAAAAAGCCTAACTTAGAAGAGGTTAAAGAATTTACAGAAGCTGCTAGGTTGAGAAGCCAAATAGCTGCCGAAGATGATGACTCGCCTGGCTTTGCTGATGACACTCATTTCGATGACGACGACGATGAAGGAGAACAACAAACTAAGCCACTCCCGACGAAACTTAGTCCTCAAACTTCGAAACAAATTGTCATCAAGCAAGAGCAAAAATCTGCAGCTGGGTCTTCCGTTAAGCAGATTACCGTCAAGGATGAATCCGGAAATGTTGACCACGCTAAGATCATCAGCGAAGTGCTGAAAAAATACCCGCATTTGGTAAAGAAAAACAAGAACATCAAACTCAAAATCATGCAGAAAACATCTCCTGCCCAATCCACCTCCGGTGGTCAAGCAGCAGCTACATCTGGTCCAATAAAAATGGAAGTTCGCACAGCAACGCCCTTAAAGGCGGACATGTCCATGGTTCGCAAAGCAACGGAAGTCGCACGTGTATCGGCACCAGCTGCCACCTCGACACCGGGTCCGAAGAAAATAGATTCAAAAACCATGCATGCTCTGATTGCCAAAGGTGCCGAAAACATGACCGGGCCGTGGTTGTGTCTACGCTGCGGCATTGATGGACGTCCCATCAGTATTCCCAGTTACAAAGCTTTCCGAAACCATTTGATCGTTAAACATAAAGAGAAAATCGACGCTCGCATTTGCGAACACTGCGGTTGGAAGGCTGAGCAAAGGAATCCTCATCTGTTCTATCATTGGTTGACGGAACACAACATCAAATCCACCGTCAAATTCCCTGTTTGCTCGGAATGTGGACACGTTGCAATGAATAGTACTGCCTTGGTGAAACATGAAGAAGAAAATCACCAGCGGGGTGACTTGCAACAGTGCATCTACTGTAACAAAGTGTTCGACAAGGAAATGGACCTGTACGAACACATGAAGAGTCAGCACAAGCAGAGGGCTCGAGAAGATGGTGTAATCGATTTCTCTGACGATGAATATCACGTCGAAGAGGATGAAGAGGAGGAAGTTCAAACCACCTCAACCAATACGAGTCAAGAAAAGCAAATCAAGGTACTGTCCAACATAAGCATTACGCATAACTCGGGCATTCCGTTTGTAATCGATCACAGCCAAGCGCAAACGGTTTCACAAATTGGAGGCAAATCACAAGTCCAGCTGCAGCACATTACCCTCGAACCGTCGTCGGAAGCAGAAGCCCTCAGTAATGTGGCGTCCGGCATAGCCACCAGTTTAGGTTTGGTCGACAGTGCCAACGTCGTCATCGAGGATCACAACTTCCAAGGCCAATTCATCGAGCACCAGATGGCCACGGTTCATGGCGAAACGGGAACGACCACTACGGTGACGGCTTCCGGGCCCGATCAGCTGACCAAGTTGATCACGGAGGACGGTACGGAGTTGCAGCTGACGCAAAGCCAGAAAGAGGAGATTTTCTCACAGCTGCAGAACAGCGGAAACGGTAACGTTGATTTTAGTATTTTGTTTTGAAATAATTTGTAGCTTAGTTTTTGTGTTCATTAGTTTATTAATTTCTAACAGTTGACCGATTTTGCCTGTTATTCTTGAGTTTCGACTGTTATGTTGAATAAAAATCAGTATTTTCTAGTATATTCGACTGGGAGTGAAGGATACCTATTTGGTTTTATTGATGAAAAGTAAAATCTATGTGATGGTCTAAGGACGGTCTTGCAATGACTGGTTTATGAGAACGTGTCATTGTGGGGTTCGGTTCAGTCGAATTCGTAGGAAACATGATTCGATCCAACAAATGGTTCGTTCAATATGTGTCCTGAACATGTCGACTGATGTGTGCTTGTAAAAAGGTAAGAAGACGGCTTCATAGGGTGCAACCTATCTCAACGGCATATATTGGGCAACTCAAGGAAGCAGAGAGTGAGATTGCAGGCAGAGATGCATAATCTTTCGAGCATATCTATTACAAACCGTAACCTGAAACAAGTGTCACATTGTGACTTTGTGACTGTCGTTGCCTACAATCAAAACGTGAGCCCCACTATCGAGGATCAAAAGCAAAGCCACAAGGCTTCCAAAGAACGGTTCCCTAGTAGCACACTTGCTGCAAATCGGTTGAGGTTACTTCTTTGCGGCACAATTAGGTGGCTGCTTCTATGACTACTCAATTTTTTTTATTATTCGTTAGAGGTTGAGCTTCCAGCCCAGCTTTGTTAAAAATTTATTTTCAATTCAATCAATATGATTATTTTTAGAAGTGTCAATAGCAGAGTCTTATTGCCTTCTATTTCATAATTACAACTTGTAGTAATTTTAGCCTATCGATCTGAGCCTAAAAAAATTACACATGTTCTACATCAAAAGAAACAATACTGTTTCTTCATTTGATACTCAAAATCATCCCCACCTAGATGAAATTAAATATTGATATTGACCACAGCACAGGCAATAATGAACATCCATCGAATAGTGAACAAAACCAAATAATGACTTCGGAATTCAGCGGTTGCTTTGGTGAAGAGAATACCACCGACAAACCGACATGAATGGCAATAGAAAATGTCTTAATATTTCTATTCAAATCATATTAACTGACATCTATCTTCGTGTTCGCTGAGATCGTTTATTGAAGCCACGAACACGCTTGGGAACTTGATAAGAAGGTTCATGTCTGAGCAATTGTGGACACATTTATTTGATCTAGATAAAATGATTCTATAGGTTTTGACATATTGGATCGCTGCACATTTAAATCGCTCGTTATGTATTCTTGATCAATAGTGAAGATTCAGTTTCATGTCGGTCAGTGAGAATACTGCCTCTTCAAATTCAAATTCACGAAAACAGTTGGCGAGTTCGTTAAGGTTGTTTTCATTTGCAGCACATTTGAGTGCAGATGAATTGATTTTTACCGGCAGTGATTGGAAGTCGGTCGAGTTTACTTTTTTGCAACTTATTTGAGGCACAGTCAAGCCGCTGCAACCAATGGTGATGGTTGGGTGTTGCCAGGATTACGGTAGAAAACATAATAACAAAGCCGTCGCATTCCAAATGCAACTCAGTTGGCGCTATTATGTTGCACTCGTATAGGCAATTGAGGCAGTAACATCTACAGAACTGGTGTACTACACATAAGGGAATTTCATAAAGACTGTACTCAAAAACAAAAGTGTGAATTATGTCAGTGACATATCTGCAAAGTTGACGTAGGACTGCTTATTGATGTGAAGAAATTGATGTCATCGAATTAATAAATTTCTAATATATTTTATGCAATCTAAAGAATTATTAAACCCTATACTATTAGTGTGTGAGGATATACTATTGGTTCTTCACGAAAAATTGATAGATACTGTAGTTCGGCTCGAATTACCTGTTAATAATATTTTGTTCGTTGAATATCCAACCTGCTTGTAAGTTTTAAATGAATCCTGTGTTTACGGAGGAAACATGGATCGCGATTGAAATTTTCTTCTCAAGCTTGTAGTACACTGTTTGTTTACAAATATTTAGTTTAGTATTCTGATGTTAGCCAAATATTTGTCATAGGCAGAAAGGCATCTGACAAACATCTATGATATCTGTCAGCTGTCTAGCTGCCTATGCCAAATATTTGGCTATTGGACAAACAGTGTACTACAGGCTTCAGCAGGGTGCGAAAAATTCAAATTCAATAAGCAGTATCCCGTGAATTTATCCAACGTCCATCTCGTCATTCACCGATTCGGTGCAAAACTGAATTTCAGAAGAGCCAAAATTCGGTGATAGCAAGAACACATTCAGTCAGAATGTTTGCGATTATTGTTTTGTGATGCTCTCCTCTTTTTGTTTTGACTGATTGAACCGGAGATCTGCATAGAAAAATGTGTCGGTAGCATCCTGTGTGAATGAAGACATTCGGTGCGAGTCACCTTTTTGGAGGAGACCGAATGCTTGTGTTCGTACGTTCATTGCCTCTTCTCTTTATTAGTAATTCGTGTGTTCAGCAAAGACCAAAGAATTGAATACTGTTGTTTTTCGCACTCATTTCGGGCTGTCATTTTTTTCACACACTGGGCTTCAGTCTTCTTGTGCTGCAGGACGGCCTGAGTGTTTTGCAGCACGTAATACTACGATAAAAATAGACATTTACACCGTCTTCAACTCGAGATTGTACAGAGTTTACATGGAGCGAATTACAACGAACAACCTAACCCAACACCCAGTGGACCAGTAGTGACAATTTCGTTTTGCGAAACGTTCCACAGGCTGGAGCGGGAATTAAACGATCATTTTATTGCAATCGCTTGAACGACGGGTGACGCCGCTAACCACTTGACCACGAAGATGACGTGGGCGATTGATTTGGTCATTTTCTCTGGAACGCCGCTTTTTAAGCAACGTCATGTTGAGCCGGTGCTTGGTAATGAAACTTTCGATGAGCTCAAGAGCAATTTCAATCAAACATACTCTTTAGTTGGCAAATTAATTTGATCGTTTTGAAAAGGACGGATTTTAGTTGTTTACGGAGGGAACGTGGTTCGCGGTTGAAATTTTATTCTCAGTCTTCTTCGACTACAGGTCGTTTGGCAGGACACCACCCTGTGAAATGGTCACATCCGAGAAAAGTTTGTTCAGCTCCTCGTCGTTGCGGATGGCCATCTGCAGGTGACGTGGGATGATTCTGATCTTCTTGTTTTCACGGGCGGCTATTTCTACCAACGTGCTTGGCGAACACGTCTGTCGCATACGAATGCCTAGCGAGAACTGATGGTTGGTCGGTTGTTCCCACATGTTTCATAATCGCTGGTACGGTAACTGTGACTGTATGAACCAATCAATTAATGAATGTAAAGAATTAAGTTAACAGAGAGTCTTTGGTGTTCTGCCTTTCGAATGAAATACTTATCATAAAAATTCTTTTGGCCAGAGAGGATATATTATCGTTCAAAATCTCCAAACCTGCGTAACGCTTTCGATTTCAGAAATTTTAGAACGGCACCCCTATACAGGAATAGAAAAGAGAACCGTAAGGCCTACGTCATAAAATGACACAAAAATGGTCGCCAATCCTTTTTAGTCGGAATTTTCCAAACTTTAAGCGAAAAAACTACAGCACTATCCCACTGCGGAGATGGTCGAGACACTAACGAATCCGCTACCTTGACAGGTAAAAGATGCTTGGTTCGAGTACTGCTATATCCAAGCCCTTCGCTCAATTTTGACTACTTCTGTTCAATTTTCACAACCTGCCGTACACTGACGGAACTATCAACACTTTCTCTCCATATCATTCATTTCTAGCAAACATCTTCTTCTACATCATAATTGTTACTCAGAATACAAACATAACAATTAGAGTATGTACAGCATTATGCTTGTTTTTTTTCTGCATTGCATATTTGATCTCTTCTCCATGATCGAATACCCGCACTTTATCTTAGGTTTTGGGCAATTGTGGGGCCGATTTATTTTGATACTATTACCCATTGTTTCTTAAAAGGCAGCATTTTCTCGAGTACTTAATGTATTTTACGAAGACGAAGACCGCAGAAAGGGCAGCAGGCGCTTCTGGAGGCACTATTCGCGGTAGATTTGACCATTCATAACTCTTTTCCTTGAGCCGACCATAAATTTTAATCCCGCATCCCACATGATGATTATTATAAAAAGGAGAAGGGAAAGAAGGTATTAGTATTTGATAAATTTCAATCCTTCTGATCTAAGTAAACTTAATCAGCATCAACATGAAACCGTGTCTGTACTTGATTTGAAATAAAACGTGTGCTTCTGGTTTGACTTTTGAGAAGCGAATGCATAGTTCATTCAAGATAACAAACTAAAACACTGGTCAGATTGAGCAGTTATAACATGTTCTATCTTGATCACTAATTTCTTGCTGAAATTATTTGACAACTGTTATAATATGTTATAACTCTGTAGTCTGAACAAGGCATAGGGTAATTAAGAGGCGCTGCTAGGGTTAGTCGCGGATTACTATACACCATTCTTCCCTAATCCGCAACACCTATGAAACCCCAAAATTTTTGCTGGTTCTGCGACGTTATCGGTTTGGTTTATTTTTGGTTGATCGACAGCGCACCTTGTCATTGCCAGTCCTTCGTAAAATACAAACTCGTTACAAAAATTATCTTGTTAAGTATTTGGTTATTTATAATGTGTGATTTTGCAAAAACATGAATGAACAGAATTTTATTATTGAATTTAATCATTGTAAAGAAGATGTGAATGATTGTAAATATTGTATGATTGTATACAATATTTACAATCATTCACATCTTCTTCTAGTTGGCCCTAACGCTCTTCCAACGAGCTTTTGCCTGCTCTCAACTTATTATCAGTTACCAATTGAGAGCTGTCTATGCTAACACGAATACATTATTTTTTACTGTGTGGCAAGCACAATGATACTCTTTACACACGGAAGATGAGAATATTTACAACCTAAAGATTTCCCTCGACCGGACCGGAAATCGAACCCATTCTGAGGCTTTCGGATAATTCCCTTTCACGGGCTCAATTCTCATTGGATGTATATTCATTCACCGTTTTGCAGAAGTCATTTTGTTACTGTGCCACAGGAAATAAATTCAATAATTCTTGTAAAATAAGGTTGTGGCTCTGAAAAGGACCTTCAAAGTTTAGAACCACGCTCGAAGCTGTTCACATAGATGGAGGTTCGCGACGAAAAGACTTCTACTGCTCGTTGGCTGTCTGCCACTGGCAGTTCAAGTAAGATGGAGATCCTTTTAGCTCCAAGAGCAATGAATAAAAGAAGCTACACGTTACTGCCAAATGTCTTCCACTGGATGATTCTTAGTGGGTTGTTTGCAACGAAAGAATAAAAAGGCGAAAAGCTGTCTTCTCGTTGGCAGTCATCCGGCTCGAAGAGCTATGACCGAAGATAGTTACACGTCAAGGTACACTCCATAAATATCGATTATACTAGATATAAGACGATCTTGTACTTAATACTGAAATCGGTTTTAGGAAAATACTGTGTTTTTAGTATGCAAAAGGTGACAATGAGAAATCGTCTTTTATTTGTGCAACTTTCAAAAGTTTACATTTATTGAATTTGGCCTGCTCGTAAAAATGTCCAATCTTGAAAATCTATCACGAAATGATTCATTTTTAGCGTTTGCTATGTTTTAATTTTTCCTGAAAATTTGGAAATTTTATCAAATTTCCATATGACATTTTACTTTTGCTATGAGACGTAGTCTAAGTCAAAACTTGTTATACTGTGCGCGAAATTCCTGTAAGCGCATAACCGTTTTTCTCAACAAACGGAATGAAATTCAATCTAATTAATTTTGTTCTTTTCATTGCTTTCGTACGTTCTTCTTCTTTCTTACCACTTCAGTTTTATTGTTTTCGCAATAAACTTATTGCTTGCTCTCAACTTAGTGTCCTAAATGCACTTCGATGCCAGGGTACCCATCTTGCATTACTATGATTGTGTGGCAAGTACGATCAAATTATGTGCCCAGAGAGTCGAGAAATTTTCCTTAACGAAAAATTCCTAGACCAGACCGGGAATCGAACCCAGTCACCTTCAGAATGGTGTTGCTTTGTAGCAGCGACTTTACCGACTGAGCTAAGGGAGGACCGCTTAGCTTTCGTACGTATTTATTTCGATTCAATAACCCTTTGTGTCATTTTTATTTTTTGACATAAAAATTTCTACATTTTGGTGCGAAATTCGCGCTGTTGAATTATTACAACTTAGTCCACCTTTATATACACATCTTGACTATCTGTCATACTGGTCCTGATCAATGAGGTCTATACAGGTGGAGCAAAAGCTGTTAAGTTCTGGCAGAAAAATTGTTTCCAGTCACATATAAAAGCGAAAGTTTATTAACGTGGTTTGCATCACCGCGAATAACGAGTTAATGATGAGGGAACCATCTTACAAATTAAACTAAGAACATGAAAACATGATTTGCTAAATTAGCTAATGAAATAATGCATCAAAGAAAGGACGTGAATTTTAAATTTAACAGCTATGATTACATAATGAGCGTGAATTAGAAATACTGTATAAGGAGATAATGATGATGATGATGAGATACTACTATCTATTGTAGCAAGGTAACTTTCCATAGCAGTGGAATAATCTGAAAAACGATATGATCAGGATGCTATTGTTGTTTGTGATCATCAAGCTCCTGTATGAAGGGTCAAAAACGTTTGGGCGGGCCCGTAAGCAGAGACACTTATGCGAAACCCGCGAATAAAGGGAAGAGAATCTCCTTCCAAAAGCAAGTTCACACCCACAGCATTAGAATCGAGCCCTCGATTGACAGAATAAACCCAATAGATGGGGTCAAAGAGCCCGCGAAATGTTAACAATATGGAGGAGGCAGTCTCATCCTCCTATCCAAATCGTTTCACTTGGGTGCCCTGATGGTCCCTCCCTTTTCCCGTTATATATTATCTCGTGGATATTCAGTATATTTTCTAGTGGTCCTTTGATTGCTTACCTTGTGTTAGAAAATATGACTGAAAGTAAAATTGGTTAGGATTTATACCGTTCTTTTCTTATTCCTCTGTGTTGTCTCGATGTTACTGCATTTGAAGAGTTGACTTTAGGATGACGATATGATATTGCTCGTGGTCATAGAATAGGGAAGAGAATAGAAAGGAAAAGGGATTAGTGATTGGTAACACGCTATGCGCATGTGAGATTTTCATGGTGATATTCTCACAACGGCCGTTCAGAATGGTTCGACGTATGCATATGAGAGGTCATTCCCGTTGAGTTTTCGCTCGTTTACTCAATTCCATTATGTTTGGTTATAGAATACAAGAAACGTTTAACAATTTTCTTCATTTGGGAATATTTGGGAATATCAGGGCAATGATCCCCCATCGCATCTTCAAGTGATCATAACATGCTGTTCATTTGGTTCAGGCGCTTTTGAACGTTGATGGGGCAGCCGATTCACAGTTAAAATCTGCCACTAACTACAACTTACCGATATTTAGTGAACGAATCACCGAGATTCAGCCAATCAAAGTGTTTTGCCGAGCTAAGAGACTGAAATTTAACAGAAATATCAGTAAAAGTTACTGCCGAATTGATCGGCTGTTGGACATTAGATTCACAGGACTGAAGCGGCTGTCATCCACGAACAAAAACCGTGAAGCCGAAAACTTGGTGCTGCGTGTGGTGCTTATTTGACAGCTCGGTTTTCTTGAAGGCAATATGCAGCAAACACAATATCCGCGGCGAAAGTTGTCGTGTTTTGTCGTTTATTTGATTTGAGAAAAAAAATCTTCCGCCTCGTACTTAGTGCAGTGGTTATCACAAAGATTGTATTTTTTCATTATTTATAAGTCAGGTATTATAATTTTTCATCTAAATTACTGATACTAGTAGTTTGGTAGAAGAAATATTGTAAAGAAATATAATCCATTGTGAACCGAGCTTGAAATGTGCAAATTGTCACTAGCGCCACACCAAAATTTGCAGGCTTCAAGAACTATCGCTCTCTTCACTCCCCTGATTAGATTGAGTGTCTTCGTAACATGGGACAGTTATACTTTCCTCTGGCAGTAAAAAGGGATAGCTCATTAGTAGAAACCAAGGTTGAATCATATTCCAATTAAAGTTATACTGCCGTTCTACGCATAATTGTCTATGGGGTCTCCTATATAAATGGGACAGTTATGCTTATAACGGCAGTATAGTAATCCGATGAATGTGTTCACTGAAGTGTTTTATTTTGGAAAAATATTTCAGAAACATTACCGGAGCCGACATTTCTTCTATATTACTATAAGCACGATAGAAATACTTTTATCAACTGCCCTAGAGAATTCTAGCAGTTTCAAATGAAGTTGTCCACTATTCGAATTTTAAAATGTTGCATTATTTTTACAAATTGATCCTAAAATCTCGGGCCTTGTTCATGATAGGTACTAGCATTTTTAATTTGCTAACTTTTATTTCATAAGTAGCTATTTGAATAACTCCTATTTGAATATTTGTTCGAGTAGTTCCCTTGTTCAGCATGCTATAAAACAAACACACTTAACATATATGCTCCATTCGATCATCTTCCGTTCTGCAAGCGCCTATCGTTATACTATCTATGCTTTCGATATTTTCGCAGCCTTGGCAACATCGCATAAGTCGCATGAACATCGTACGCTTGGAACTCACATTCAAATGTTATCGTTTAGTTTAATTTCGTAACATTAACTGAAACCATAAAGTAACGCATTTCTATTTCTATCGTTTTAGGTGGCAACGTGGTGATGGTACTGAACGATGATAACTTCATCAGCGGTTCTGGACTTCACCTGGATGATGGCACCCAGTTAATCTCATCCGCCGCATCCACCGGTCACGACTCGAACATTGTCGTTATGTATACTCAAGCCGAGCCGGATCATACCACTCAGAGCACGGTCACAACGACAGCACCAGTGACAACGACAGTAGCTTCCACCGTCAGTTCGGATCACATGGAACAGCAGGAAGAATTCGAAGCAGCGGAAGAAGCGTCCAAGGGCTCTGCTGCAGTCGTTACCGAAGATGAGACATCACAGGCATCGACGCAACCATCGGAGAAAGCCAGTGAGAAGGATTCAGAAAATCAGCAAATGGAAGTTGATGCCGACAGCAGTCAACACGAGGCTGATCTGAGCGAATCGGCTGACGCTGAAGATTCAAAACACGACGAGGAGGAGAAAGCTGCTAAGGAGCGAGAAAAATTGAAATTAATATCAGAGCTAGAAGGCGATTGGTCCGAAGATACTGAAGAACACCCTGTTGCTCCAGACCGGAAAGAGGAAACGAAGAAATCGGCAAGCAAACGGGAGGAGCCTGAGCCAGAAGAACAATCCGAACAAGAGCCGGAAAAGGAAAAGACCAGTGACAAATCGCGAGCTCCAGCATCAAAATCATCCGACAAAGCTAACGAAAAAGAAATAAGTCAACTGTTAGACGATTGGAACAGTGAGACCAAGTTGACTGAAACTGATTCCGATGCTGACCTGGAGAAAAAGCTGGAGAAAGTTGTGGGTGAAAAAAATACCGAACCCGAAGAGGAAAAGAAGGACGAAAAAGACGCAGAACCGTCATTGGAAACTTCAGCAGCTGATAATACCGCTGACAGCGTGGATAGTAATTTGAACGATAGCGAAACTCAAGTAGTGGTTTTAGCTGCGGAAAGTGAAACGGATACTTCGGTGAAGGAAGACAATGCTGACAAGAGTCACGAAGAGAAACCAGCAGAAGAACAGAAAAAAGATGAAGCCGAAAGTAAAAATGACACCGCTGAGGACGATCAAGATGATCCTAAAGACGACGATGAAGACAAAGACAAATCGAAGGAAGTGGTTAGCTCGTTGCTTGGCGATTGGGACGAAGACGATGATCTGTAGAGTGTTGTTTTATTATGATAGCATCACAATATTGTGTCACTTTTTAGAAAAGGTACGATGTGCTAATATTAACAGTAGTAGCATACAAAGTTTAAGATGGAATGGTAATAGCATTACACTGTTACTAATTTTATAGATCAAGTTTTATATAACGTAAAATTGTCATATTTTACTCATATTAAATTTATACTAACAACTGTACTGTTCACTCCATACATAGCAATTTATGTATTTGATACTTCAAGGAATAGACACAAATCGGCAAAGGCAATTCATATTCTTTTCTAATGTGTCTATTCTTTCACCACTATCGAGTTGGATGTCTCTTAGCCGTGGGTTGCCTACTCGGATGGCGAATTATGGCTTGAAATACATCGCATGAAAGTGCCATCTACGGACTGAACTCAAAATCTCATTGTTGGTTCTTGTCTATGATTTGCATAGCTGATTGTACAGAATCCTCCCAATACTAAATGATTATTTCATTAATATCTAGCTTCTAATCTTCTAGGAAAAAGTACTTTGGGCGCGAATGAATTTTTGTTTTTTTAAATTTCAGAGTATAAAGGATTTTCTTGCAACTTTTGCTAAAACTGTAGTTTAATTTTTCCCTTTAATTTAAGTGACCCTGAAAGTACTAAACATAAGACTTTACAGTCGTTAGAAGTAAGCTACTATAAAAATGGACCATATTGTAAATTGGTTAACGTTTTAGTTGTTTAAGAGATGATTCTCGTAAGAAGTTTAGTGTTTAGCGTAGAAAAAAGATGAAGCAGGAAATAAAGATAATAAACTGTAATTCTAATCGGTATTCTATGTGGCATCCGAATTAACCATAGGCTGCTGTTCTCTTTTTCGGACGGATCAGATTCAATTTTAGAGATCCGATTTTCTAGGGTAGACTGGGGAATGATTGTCCCTGTGAAGAAAACACCTTGCAAAGCACAATAGTTATGCATCAAACACGTTTGCCTTAGTTTTTGGGGTATGTTCCTTTTTTTTCATTTAGTTTATTTGCTAGGCTCAATCGCGTTAGCTTTACGGAGCCGATATTTCTTTGTTTTTACCATTGTTACATCAAATGGAAGGTATAAAGATCGCTTGGAAAGTTGACTTTTTCTTGCCGAGGCCCGAAGGGACGAGTGTAATATAATATTCGACTCAGTTCGACGAACTTGTTTATTTGAAGTCAGGCATTAACAGACCTAGTTCAGGTCCTAATGTTGTGGTTAAAAAAAAAGAACATTACAGAAAAACGATAACACAATATCTTAGTCAAGCCTTGACCAACAAATTTTAACTTTTTATCCAAAAAACTAAACTTTTTAACCAAATTTTAACCAAAAAACTTTTAATTTTTAGTGTATTTAAACTATACACTTACCTTAATAAGGACATACGGAATCAGTCCCTGTCACTTCAAGTTTTCTGAGCACTAACCTCAAATACTAATAGGACTTCCGGCGTGAAATTTTCAAGAATTGTTTGCTCCACTTGAGTTTTTTTTTTTTTTTTTAGCTTTATCCTTTTGGTCATTCGTCCCATACCGGAGTTTTTCAAATTTGATCGAACAGTCTTGTTTCCTTCAAGAAACCGGTTAAATTATCTTCGCAACGGGGAGACAATACTTCCTCCAGTGCGTCACTCAGATTAAAATTCAAGCGTTCGTTGTTATATTTACGGCATTCTATCAGTATGTGGTGGACGGTTAAAGGAACACCACAAGTGGTGCTATTTGCGGGGTCGATTTTTTCAAGGCGGTATCTATGGGTGAGGCGGGTGTGTCCAATACGTAGGCGGGAGATTTTGCGACGGTTAATAGGGATCTTGTTAGGGACTGTTCATTAGGCTGATGCAAAATTTGAAATATTTGCTCCCCTAAGCTCAATCGACGCCAATTTGGGTCCTGATAGTCCCCAAAAAATTTTAACACATTTGGTTTTAATTTGGCTTTGCACACGCTATTCAAAGTTTGTATGGGAATTAGTATGAAGAATCTCAAACTTACATTTCCAGATCCCTAACATCTTGATATTATGTCCTTAAACCAAATCTTATACACATTCATATAGTGTAAGTTGTCAACTATCAAAATGCCGAAGATACCTGACAAGTAAATTTTATACAAAAATAGTTATTCAATAAAACATAAAATACACGCTTTAGGTATGATGTTTTATTCTTATTTTTGTTTTCTTATTATTTATATGTTTTTTATATTTTATTTTCATATATTTTATGTATTTTATTTTATTTATATTATTATATATATTTAATACATTTTATATTTATATATTTTATATACATTACATATTTTTACTTCTTATTATTATATTTGATGAATAACTATTTTTGTATAAAATTTACATGTCAGGTATCTTCGGCATTTTGATAGTTGACAACTTACACTATATGAATGTGTATAAGATTTGGTTTAAGGACATAATATCAAGATGTTAGGGATCTGGAAATGTAAGTTTGAGATTCTTCATACTAATTCCCATACAAACTTTGAATAGCGTGTGCAAAGCCAAATTAAAACAAAATGTGTTAAAATTTTTTGGGGACTATCAGGACCCAAATTGGCGTCGATTAAGCTTAGGGGAGCAAATATTTCAAATTTTGCATCAGCCTACTGTTCATAAACCACGTAGACCGAAATTTGACACTTTCAAACCCCCCCTCCCCCATCGTAGACTTTCGTAGACTTTTTCCAACACCCCCCCTTAAAGTCTACGTAGACTTTATCAAATTCATTTTTTTTAATTTATGGAAAATGTTCTACAATATGTGGCTGTGACGGTTTGAGAAACGGTTTATGAAATAAAACTCAAACAATCAGGTTATTCAGTTATTAATTTTAATTGTTTCATAAAATACTGCATAAATATAGAATAACAACAATCAATTATGCAAAAGCTAAAGATGCCCACACTTTGGCTGCTTGAACCAATAATTAAAGTTTATCAGTGGAAGTTGTTCTGGTGGAATTGTTTCTTGGATGTCAAGTCCAATGATTTCGACAAAACGTGATTCTATCCATAGAACTTCCGTAGATCCGTTCTCGTCGACTTCACAAAGAATTTCTTCCTGGCGCTGCTACAGAATCTTGAGTGGCCTTAATTTCTTCGTCGAAATATCTGCAGTGGATGCTTTTCACTTTTGTAGCAAAATGCAGTCCACAATAAAAGCATATGCAGCTATTTTTGTTTTCACTTTAGATATCAAGTTCAGTTTATCTTCTTGGAAAGTTTTCCAAAGCAAGTTGACATCTTCCCAGATCTCTTATTGTATTTTCTACTTTGCCTCACATGCGCTGAATCCCTTTACTAAATGTTTGTCTAATGGAAGCAAGCTAACTATCAAATATCATCTCATTCGCGTATAAATAAAAATACATAATGCCCTAGTAGCAAACTTGTTGCAAAGTAACTGCAATGCGACTCAATTAAGTCACAATCAAGTTTCTGCAACCAATTATGACAGGGATGTGTTGCTTGGGTGGTTGACATCATAAACTTACTATTGAGTTAGTACCATGCATTCGATCTATCGAGGTTGTAAAAAACGAATAGAGAAACACAACCAACAGGCTCAAACTACTGTCTAAAGCCTGTCAACGTTTATTTCGGACACTTTTATTTCTGTGTAGATTTTGAATTATTTCACGGTTCGCTAAAATGTTTCGCTCATATGACAGCTGAAACTCTCCACTTTATTTCGTGCTACAACATGCTTACATTCTTGTTACATTCAGTAAAATGACGTCGAATCAAGTGGACACGTATTTTTACGAACGACAGCGAAATACGAATTTACCGGTACGCGATCCTGCCAAGGAACTAAAATTCCCAAAAAATACCGTGTTATGTGTTTCAAATCATTTGGCCAGCACTTGACTGTAGATCGGAAACTTGTCCCGATAATTGGACAAGAAGGTGATATCCATTATTGAGAAAAATCCCAATCTTTCTGTGCAAAATGTGGCGGGGACGTCAAAATCATATGTACAAAAAGTGAAGCAGGGGCAAGGACTGAAGCGTACAAAGCGAAAAAGGTGCCCAACTGTGATGACATGCAAAATTTAACTGCAAAAAACCTGCTAAGGTGTTTGAGACCAAGTTTTGGCAAACATTTTCTTATATAAAAATGGACAACGAAACAGACGTACTCGAGGACTTTAAATAGCTTCAGGGTCTGGCGTTTTATACCGCAATGCAAAGGAACGCCGTTGCCAAGTATTGTCGGACAAAGAAGGTGTCCAAATTCTCGAATAAGTATTTGATTTGGCAGGCCATATGTAGTTGTGGTTGAAAATCTAAAAGTTTCGTCTCTACCGACACTATCAATAAGGATGTGTACGAGAAACAATGTCTGCAAAAGCAGTTGCTATATTGTTTATCAGAAACCACGACTATCCAGTCTTTTTCGTCACTATGCGAAATCCGTCCTGGAATGGAAAAAGGTACAAGAGGTCATATATGTGCCAAATACAGCCAATCCACCAAACTGTCCAGAACTTCGCCCAAGAAGTACTGGGCTCTAGTTAAGCAGAAACTTTTCGAAACTAAGAAGAAAGCAAATGGCACCGATAATTTCAAGAGAAGATGGAGAATCGTCACGGCTGGCGTTTCCGAGGATACCGAACGGAACCTGATCGCGGGTGTACCACAGGAAGTTCGAGAATTTAACAGAAAGAAGGATTAACATCTTAATCAACTTTTTCTTATGTAGATATGAATCTATTGTTGTGAAATAAACAATCGGTATTTTTCAATAATGTGTAAATTTTGTTTTGCTGTTATTGTTTTGGTGTCCAAAATTTAACGTAGACAGTCTTTAGATGTATAGATGCTAATATGAAGATAGCCTATATCACGTAATATTGGTTGTAGTGTGAACGGGATGTTATGCTCCATTATTTAATTAGCTGCTATATTATACTGATTTGATGTATTAGTTCAATTTTTACAAAGTTCAGGGCTCGAAACTGTGTGCAGTGCATTTCTGAGCAAACTGCTTGAAACTGGAGCATGTTAGCATATAAGCTCAATCGAGAACTAAGATAACCAAGACTCATAGAATAAGCAAATTAAATTTAGAAAGCTTCCAGTAAAATCCAAAATTTTTACGTTTATTCGTATCATTAATATGATGAAAATAAACATAATATGATTTTAATTTCAAACATCTGTGTCTACGTAGACTTTTGGTATATCCCCCCCTCCCCCATCGTAGACAAACGTAGACTTTTTCGAAACCCCTCCCCCCCTTAATTGTCTACGTGGTTTATGAACAGCCCCTTATCAGGCCAGGGAAGGGTTGATTCTTTCAGTTTCCTCAAGGCAGGCTGTCTGTTCTGGAACCATGAGAGGCTCCAGCTTCCACGAATCCTTTCCCTGATCCATCTTACAGCGTCTTGGGAAGGAATGGGGACATCCTCTGGGTTCAGCTTGCGACCAATACCAGCCAACCGGTCCGCCTCCTCGTTGCCAAGGATGCCACAATAACCTGGCAACCAGCAGAAGACGATCCTGTTGGCCGATGCTAGTTCGTCGGTCAGCTGAAGCCAGGGATGCCTCAAGGATGAGGAATTCATTTCCTGTAGACAGCTTGCCGAGTCAGTGAAGATAACAGAGCGACAGTCCATCGGGGGTGGAATGAGAAGACAAGCTTTCATTAGGGCAAACGCTTCGGCACTGAAAATAGAGCACTGAAACGAGGAATTGTTTAGTCGAAGGTGATGCCATAACCGACTTTATCATTCGCAACAGAGCCGTCTGTATATATGTGGCGGTGCTGAGGGTATTTATCATGGATAAGTTTGTTGAAGTGAGCCTGAATTATGGATGGGGGATCGCCGGCTTTAACTAGATGGAAAAGTGAGAGGTTAATGCTAGGGGGGTGTATGTTCCAGGATCTTGTTTTGGGTTTGGTAAATAACGCTATTGGAGGAATTTCGTGGTTGGTTAGGGAATTAAAAAGGGTGGCGGCTCTTCTTACGAGAGGGACTTGATCTCGACCGTTATGATTGAGCCAACGGATAGCTTTAGTCACCATGCAGGCAGGTCGCTAGGTGATGCTCGAATGGCAATTGACCGCATTCGGCCATGATAGCAGAGATGGGACTAGTGACGAAAACTCCTGAGGCGTAGCGAAAAGCTCTGTTGTACATGGGCCTAAGTTTTTTGATCACGCGATCACCACCTCTACTAAATAGACCAGCGCTGTAAAACATTTTGGGTAGAAGCATTTATCACGCGAATGATGGTGGCTCTATGTGCACTTTTGGTATTCTAGACCCAATTGTTTTAATCAGACGTATACGCTTTTCGGTGGTTTTACGCACAGCTTCTGCATGGTGACTAAAGGTAAGCTTCTGTTCAAGATAGACGCCAAGAATTTTGAGGGAAGGTTTAGATTTGATGGTGGACTGATTTAGGGTAATATCGGGTAGTTTGCTCATCTTTTGCCTATTGTAACTAAGGTGTAAAAGTTGGGATTTTCAGGTAAAAGGGTAAAGCCGTGGTCATCAGCCCATTTGGAAACTGTGTTAACTGCCGATTGCATTCTTTTACGACCTAATGATTTGAAGCTATGGAAGGTGAGGATGGTTATGTCGTCGGCGTAAACTAGAATGAACACATTGGGAGGGATATTTTTGAATAGGGATTGCATGCAAATAAGGAATAGGGTGGGGGCTATCACTGACCCTTGAGGAATACCATTTTGCTGACATCTCAACTCAGATCGGTTATTGCCAATGCTGACCCTGAATCTCCGGTCCGACAGAAAGCTTTGTACATAGCGACCCATGCGACCTTTGATTCCCCATTCCTCAAGGGACTTGAGTATGGGAAATCGCCACGCACGGTCGTATGCTTTAGACAGATCGAGAGATACAGCGTCACCATGCATTCCCCTCTCCAGGTGCGAGTCAATGATAACCTCAAGCTCAGTGAGGTAATCTTCGGTGGATTTATGCGGGCGGAAAGCAAACTGTCGATCTGTCGAGATCTTTGTCGGGCTTGGGCAGCGGAATGATCAGACCTTCCTTCCAGGATTCAGGTATTTCGGCATTATTCCAAATGTTATTGAACAGAGATAGAAGACAGGTTTTTCCTATGAGGGGAAGATTCTTGAGAAGAGGGTAACCAACGTCGTCTGGGCCTGCAGATGAACCATGTACTGTGTGCAGAGCCCACTCTAACTCATCAAATGAAAAATCAAGGTTAAACTCTAGATTCATGACAGTATCAAAACAGGGAGGGGATGCTTCTTGAGAGGATTTTTGCGAAAGAAAATGGTCAGAATAGTTCGAGGAAGATCAGGATTTGGAGAAATGATCAGCAAGGTGTTCGGAGATAGTGGAGGGGTCGTCTGTGATTTGATAGTTGACACGGAGCATGATTGGTTGTCTGCTTTTGCTCCCATTTAACCTATGAACCTTCCCCCATAGTTCCTTGGATGTGCTTTCAGGATTAATGGAGGAAGGGAATTGATCCCAGCTGTCTTGCTTTGCCCGTTTGACTACTGTCCTTGCAACGTTTCTAGCGGCTTTGATTTCTGCATGAATGGGGGAGTCTTTTCGATCTCTGAAGAGCACGGAGTTTTTTACGGCGGAGCTTGACCGCAGAACGAACTTCTGGGTTCCACCAGGGAACAGCCTTCCTACCAAGAGAGCCGTTAGTCCGGGGGATATGGTGCTCAGCTATATTGAATAACCTTTGAACGAAATCATCCGGGCAGCAAGGTGGAATGCTGGTGAAATTGTCGAACACTTCATTCTGATAATCGACCCAATCGGCCAGGTCGTACCTCCATCTAGGGCGGCAGGAAGTTGTTGGGGGGGCTCGGTTCAAAGAGATGACAATAGGCAGATGATCACTTCCGCAGCAGTCATCATGGGCGTGCCTACAACCTACAGCGGACTTACAACCCCAAAAGGTAGAGTGCTTATTAAAGTCACCCAGAATTATTACGGAAGATGAAACTTCGTGGAGAATTGTGTTTAGGTGGGATCTAGTTGTATCTTGATTTGAACAAGATTGAGATGGAGAAATGTATATGGAAACTAAAGTGACTTTAAAAGGGAAATCTATTTCAACCGCTGTGGCTATGAGTGGAGAGGTGAGATCAATTCGACGGTGAGGAATATCGGTCTTTTTCGCGATGGCAGAACCAGTGTAATGAGCATTTTCACATACTTTGTGCCATTTGCTTCCGTTGTCGTACTTTCGATGTCGCCGACGCGGTCCTGCATTGATTTCCCGACGATGAAAGAGCAGAGCTTCTGTTCAGCATCAGCTGCTTGCAGTAAAAGAATCTGCAGCTGCCCGACGCCGACACCACCCATCCATTCTGGAACCATTGGTCTATCATCCGTCGCTGTGGGGGGATGCCCAGGGTCCCAACCCGAACCTGACGCCATCGTACGTGGCTCACTGACCACCACTTAGTAAGAATTACTTCACTACAATAACGCGAAACGTAATTAAAATGACGCACAAAAAATCTTTCGCCACCTTGAAAACAAAACCAAGAGTTCTAGAAGCTTAATCAACAACTTATGAAATATGTTGCGAATACACACAAACAACTGAACACCTAGGTCTTTAACGCACTGCATTCGTTCGAAGGTCGAGCCGAAAAGATTGTGGTTGAAGACAATTGGTCGTTTCTGTCGTGAAAAGGTTATGACTGAGCACTTAGCCGGGTTGACCACCAATAGATTTAGAGTACACCAATTAGCAAAGGCAGCGATCTGTTCTGGGAGGAAACGGCTGTTGGCTATTGAGCAGATACGCTGAAAAATGTTCATGGCAAACAACAGTCGTGGTCCTCCGAAAACAAGATGTACGTCATTGAAGTAGAGAAGAAATATCAACTGTTCCAGATGGCTGCCCTCCGGTATCCCGGACTAAAGCAACTTTCAGTTGACGCCCTGTGAGATATGAACGAAACCATCCTAAGAGAAAACCGCCAACTCCTAGCCGGTCAAGTTTAGCGATCGCAATATCGTAGTTCAGCTTGTCGAAAGCTGCCGTTAAATCTGTGTAGATCACGTCTGTTTGGCATCGAGCAATCATAATATCACGAAGGGTACAATAGGTTTTTTTTTTTTTTTAACTCTTTATTTATTCCAAATTTTACATTGTTTTACATTCATATATTATCCTAGGTGATCCTGCTAAGTAATTAACATTTCAACCTTATATGCTATCATTAATATCTAATTGTGTTAATATTATTTTTACTTTGTCTATTCAGAATTTTTAACAGGGTTTATTTTGCCTGCGTGTCAGAATTACAGTTGATTTCTTAAAACTAGTTCTTATCTATAGAGAGAATTGATCATTGCAATTGAAGATTGCAATGATTTTTGTCTAAAATTATGAATTATTTTGTTGGACATTTCTTCTAGAGTCTCAACGTTTGAAATTCTATGTAATTCAATAGTACTGAACCAGGGTGGCAGCTTCAAAATCATTTTCAGAACTTTGTTCTGAATCCTTTGAAGTGCTTTTTTCCTAGTTGCGCAACAACTAGACCATATTGGCACAGCATAAAGCATGGCCGGTCTAAAAATTTGTTTGAATATTAGAAGTTTGTTCTTTAAACAAAGTTTGGATTTTCTGTTTATAAGAGGATACAAACATCTTATGTACTTATTACATTTGGCTTGAATGCCCTCAATGTGATCTTTAAAAGTTAATTTTTGATCAAGTATCAGTCCAAGATATTTTACTTGACTTGACCAAGAAATTGGAACTCCGTTCATAGTGACTATATGACTATTACTTGGTTTCAAAAATGCAGCTCTAGGCTTGTGTGGGAATATTATAAGTTGAGATTTGGAAGCATTAGGAGAAATCTTCCATTTTTGAAAATAATCTGTAAAAATATCCAAGCTTTTTGTAGCCTCCTGGATATAACACGAAGACTTTTTCCTTTAGCGGAAATGCCTGTGTCATCAGCAAAGCAAGATTTTTGACACCCCTGAGGTAAATCAGGGAGATCTGAAGTGAAAATGTTATATAGTATTGGCCCAAGTATGCTACCTTGAGGAACACCAGCTCTAATGGGCAATTGAACAGATTTAGAATTCTGATAATTTACTTGCAAAGTTCTATCAGTTAAGTAGTTTTGAACTAATTTCATGATATAAAGCGGAAAATTAAACTTCTTCAGTTTCGCAATCAAACCTTCATGCCAAACACTGTCGAATGCTTTTTCTATGTCAAGAAGAGCAACTCCAGTGGAGCAGCCTTCAGCTTTGTTTGAACGAATTAAATTTGTTACTCTCAAAAGTTGATGCGTAGTTGAATGCCCATGGCGAAAACCAAACTGTTCATCAGCAAAAATTGAGTTTGAATTGATATGAAGCATCATTCTATTCAAAATTATTTTTTCAAAAAGCTTACTTATTGAAGAAAGCAAACTGATCGGTCGGTAGCTAGAAGCTTCAGCCGGATTTTTGTCTGGCTTCAAAATTGGTACGACTTTTGCATTTTTCCATTTATCTGGAAAGTATGCTAGATGAAAACATCTGTTAAATAGTTTTACCAAGAAAGACAAAGTACTCTCAGGGAGTTTTTTATGAGGATATAGAAAATTCCATCATCACCTGGTGCTTTCATATTTTGAAATTTTTTAGTTATAGTTCTTACTTCATCCAAATCGGTTCCCCAGGAATCATCAAAAATATTTTCTTGAGAGAAAATATTCAGATACTCCCTGAAACCGATTCCTCAATAGGACTAGTAAGTCCCAAACTGAAATTATGGGAACTCTCAAACTGCTTAACAAGTTTTTGAGCCTTTTCCGCATTTGTGAGCAAAATTTTATCACCTTCCTTAAGTGCTGGTATAGGCTTTTGAGGTTTTTCAAGACTTTAGAGAGTTTCCAGAAAGGTTTGGAACTCGGATCTAATTTTGACACATTATTTTCGAAGTTTTTGTTCCTCAGGGCAGAGAAGCGTTTTTTAATTTGCTTTTGTAAATCTCGCCATATGACTTTCATAACGGGATCACGTGTTCGTTGATATTGACGCCTACGTACATTTTTCAGACGAATCAAGAGCTGAAGATCGTCATCAATTATAACTGAATCGAATTTAACCTCGCATTTAGGTACTGAAGCTGCTCTTGCTCTAACTATTGAAAAGGCCAGAGATTCAAGAGCATTATTAATTTCATTTCTTGTTTGCAATGGAACATTAGGATCAAAGTTGTATTCCATAAATGTTTGATATTGATCCCAATCAGCTCTATGGTAGTTGAAAGTAGAACTGATGGAATTAGAAATGATTTCTTGAGATATTTCGAATGTAACTGGAAGGTGATCAGATCCAAAGTCAGCATGGGTAATCAATTGACTACAAAGTTGACATGAATCAGTTAAGACCAAATCAATAGTTGAGGGTTTCTTGCAGAAGAAAAGCAAGTTGGGCTGTTTGGATATTGTATAGTATAATAACCCGCAGAACAATTATCAAATAGTATATTACCATTGGAATTGCTTTGAGCATTATTCCATGAACGGTGTTTTGCATTAAAATCACCAATAATGAAGAATTTAGACCTATGACGGGTAAGTTTCTGAAGGTCACCCTTAAGCCAGTTCTTTTGCTGGCCAGTGCATTGGAAGGCAAATAGGCAGCTATAAAAGTAAATTGGCCAAATTTTGTTTCAACTGAAATCCCCAAAGTTTCAAAAACTTTGGTTTCAAATGAAGAAAGAATGTGATGTTTGATTCGCCTATGGACAATGATGGCAACGCCACCACCAGCTCCATTAAGGCGATCATTGCGGTAGACAAAATAATTTGGATCTCTTTTGACCTTATGGGCAGGTTTGAGATAAGTTTCAGTTATAACAGCAATGTGCACGTTATGAACTCTTAAAAAATTAAATAGCTCGTCCTCGTTATCTCTGATGGATCGAGCATTCCAATTCAAAATATTTAATGACTTAAAATCCATTACTGAATTTCAATGTCATGACAATATTATTGGCAAATTTAATACCAGTTTGAATAGCATCAAACATGGAATTAGTTTTTAGCATATCGGTTATCATATCGATTAACGATTGCTGTAAAAATTCTAATTTAGGAGCGGATATGCTACCTAAATCGAATTCATCAGAAGTCCCGTGGGAATTTTGGTTAGAAGTTCCGTGGGAATTTTGGTTTTGGTTCCTACCCGCTGCAACGGAAGCATAGGTAGGTCCATTTACATGTACATGAACATTTACATGAACATTGTTAACAACACGGTTGGGTAAGAATGTAGGGTTTGCAGAATGAACCCTGTTGGTACCTGCAGGTATCGAAATAGTATTTGCTGCTCGTTGATCGTTTGAAGTTGCGGATGGAAAACCCTGTCCACTGTTTCTACCGACGGTTTGGTAGGAATTTGTGCTTGGCTGATCGATGTTAACAGCTGCAAAATGGGTAGTAGCTGGTCGGGAACGTATATTGTTTCCTACCTGTCGTTTAGTGCGCGACTGCAAAATTGCTTTGCGAGTCTTGCATTCCCAAAAATTTGATTTATGGTTTTCACCACAATTCGAGCATTTAAATTTTTTAGGATCTTCCTTTACAGGACAGTTGTCCTTTGTGTGTGAGGAATCACCACAATTCATGCATTACCAACCATATGGCAATGCTTTGTTCCGTGACCCCATCCCTGGCACTTACGGCACTGGGTGAGGCTTTGGAAGTTTGCTCCAGGCTTCTTGAAATGTTCCCAGTTCACTACGACATGGAGCAAAAGGCTTGCTTTTCTAAAAGCCTTAAGGTTATTAAGTTCACTTGACTTGAAGTGAACTAAGAATAAATCGTTTGAAATCCCTTTGCGAGAATCGCCAGGCCGGGATTTCGTTTTCATTACAATTACTTGGACTGGGCTTGTTCCAAGTAATTTTATCAACTCAGTTCTAATTTCTTCCACAGATTCACCACTGGGCAGACCTTTCAAGACAACCTTGAAAAGACGCTCAGCTTTGGTGTCGTATGTGAAAAAGTTATATTGCTTCTGAGTAAGATACTCTAGAAGACGTTTGAATCCGTCCAAGGTTTCTGCACGCAAACGGCATTCACCTCGTCTGGAAATTTGAAGGGAATATTTCACACCTTCAACAAATGTTAAGATTTCCTTGCGAAAGCATGGAAATCCGAAATTGTCACCACAATAGGGGAACTTTTTCCTTTCTCAATCGAGAAAGTTTATTCGAATTTTGTTTTGATGATGGATCACTCTCATCATCTGTGAGCAAATCAAATTGATTACTCACATTGATTTCATTTGAAGGCGAATCAGTAGATTGCCCTCTACGTTTGCGTTTATTTGCCATAG
Source organism: Aedes japonicus (assembly GCA_034211315.2). Taxonomy (NCBI): domain Eukaryota; kingdom Metazoa; phylum Arthropoda; class Insecta; order Diptera; family Culicidae; genus Aedes; species Aedes japonicus. The sequence goes on along the minus strand of JASCZW010000101.1, from coordinate 268,077 downwards.
TGGCAGAATAATTTTCTCCAAATCGTCGTCCAAGCAGATAACTATAAGAATCCGATGGACCGAAGAGGAATTTTCCAATGCGATATCCAAGCCGGGTTACCCGAAGGGCCTAACAAGGATCGAAAAGGAATAAGAGGAAATCAAAAAATGTTGGGTAGTATTTAGCACTGAAAAGTGCTGTTTAAAATTTGTTGTAGCGTTGGGTAGCAATAGCACTTCCTTCAGCAAATAGAAATAGAACCGCACGGCATGAGAGCACAATGCAGACTGGGTACAATAGGTTTGTTGTTGTGAAACGCCCAGCTGAAAACCCGTGCTGATCGGCACTCAAAAACTGCTTACAATGTGCAAAACGAGAGTTCATTACGACCAGTTCGAATAGCTTCGATACGGCGCTTGACGATGTGACTCTCCTGTAGTTATTCACGTCCCGCTTGCTTCATTTTTTAAATAACGGAAACATGTCTGCCGTTTTTCAGCAAAAAGGACATATGCCACTAGAAAGGGACAGCTGGAATATCTGATGAAGTGGATCCAGAAGATAGGCCATATTATGTTTAAGAAAAACGGACGGAACACCATCAGGTCCGGGCTTAAACGGTGTTTTAAGACGTGATGCAGTGTTCGAAATCGTTTCAAAATAGACATCAACGAGGCTTAGTATTTGATTTACCAAGGGAACATCGCTGGCGGAAGCGTTAGTGGAATGAATGGGAAGTCGCTCGTCTTCAAACACGCTAACAAATTTTGCCGATAACAGAACGCAAACTTCGTGATCAGTGTCAGTGGTTCTGCTATTGAAGACTATGGATGATGGTAAGCCGTTGTTGATTAACATAGCTCCAAAATGATTTCGGGTGGGATTTCTGTCGTCGTTTAATCCCACTCAGATGGCGTTGAAAAAGCACACGACTTAGTCTTTTGTATTCGTTGTTGAGTCTGCTATAATGGCGTTTAAGCGCCAGTATGCAGTATTTTGTGAATCTTTTGAGAGTCGCTCTTTTGGTCCGTCTAACGCACAAAGACGGTTAGTCATCCATGGGACCCGAGATTCAGTTTGCACGATCGAGGTATGAACTTTGTTGCAACGAGTTGTTAAGTAGTCGAATAAAATTCAATTCAGACACCTATATAAAGCTTTTGTATTATTTTACTTAAGGTCATTGTTGGATCAATTGAATATTGATTTACAGTAGAGCTGTAGGAATGGTAACAATCGCTTCTTAGGCATTCTTCACAGTATACTTCGGAAAACTTCGTCAAATATTGGCGATACAACTTGCGAGCCTGGATTTTAGCCATCACATTCTGTTTATCATTACGGTTCGATACAGTTTTCTCCTTGAATGAATTTATACCTTGCCGGGGGCTGGAAGTAGATACTAAAGTTGGGGACATTTTTATTTAATTAGCCACAGTACGGACCGAAAGATCTGGTCTCTTTTACAATATTTGCTTCGCCTTCACGTGCTTCTGGTAGTTTCTGAGATTCGTTTTTGTTCCGCTCCCAGCCTTCCTATAGAAAGTGCTTGCAGGAAAACCAAGCTATTTTGCAAGTTTTATAACTGACAGATCCACATTGTTATTGCAACCACACACAAATGCTTTTCGCACTTGCGCTTCTTTCGACGCCATCTTCGATCTAAAAGCTTGTAGAATCACCAAAAAATGATTTTACACAAGCAACAGACATACGTTCATCAGTTTGTGAAATAGATCAGTGCACGGGCCCTAACCTCAATTCCGTTTTGACATTTTTGGGTGGTTTGTTTTGGTTACCATCTTCTTTGTTTTGATTCCCAGAGTGAACAAATTTTATTACTGGTGCAGGATCGTTATTCTAACGAAACGATTTTTTTAGTTTGAAAATCAAACTCAAATTAATAACTATGGAATCTATTAGAAAGTTGTCGAGAGTTGTCGTACTTGCGAATAGGTATCCAAAACAAACCACCCAAAAGTGTCAAATTTTTGTCGGACTGAACCGATTGACGTCTGCGTGCACTGATCTATACTCCACGCGTCGATGAAGTATTTCCAGAGATATACTTATTTAGGGGTGTCCAGATTTTGTCACGAACAAGCCTTAAACTAGTTTTGCTAATTGAACGTTACATTATAGATGACTAATAGCTGTGGTGCAAACCAATATTCAGCAAAATAAACTTCAATTAAAGTAAAAGTCGTTTTAATGCCGTATAAAAGTTTGCTCGCATCTCGCTGTTTCATGTGCTCCTGCACACTTTCCACAGCGTCGTTTCATACGACAATTTTTTGTGTCCCATGGCCGAAGGAAAAGCAGTTCGCATATTGCGTGACGTCACGACTTTCTTCGTGTTGGCTTGAGGTGGAGGCACCCGCTTTTTTGTCGCCCGTCATCACAACAGTGATCGGTGTCGGTGGATTTGCTGTCAACTTCTGCTGGTCAGCTTTGCGCCTTGTCACCTCGAGCAGGTGGCAAATCTTCGGAGAGGCACGAGGAATGCCCGAAATCGTGGCACGAACGAACGAGCGAAAAGACAATGAAACACTACACTACCGACTAGCGCGAGAAACGAAAAACCACACAACGATATATAAGTTGGATTACCACTGTTGTGATCCATATGAAGTTCAAAGCGCAGCGGTGAACGCGAACTTTACTGCTCAATCGCCAAGAAGAGAATGTGACAACGGACCTGGATGTGATAGTTCTCTCAACAGTAGATTTAGTCCACCTACGATATGTTGTAACTGTAAATGCTGTCCTATGATATGCTATGATTCCTCCTTGGCCGTTCTTCCCGAGCTCTCAACATGAAGGGTGTCGCACATCAAATTGCGTCACGAAAAAAACGCTGTACAAAAATTACCCATTGGGTATTTTTTCCTCAAAGTTTGAGTAGAAGTAGTTTAGAGTGTATTTGTTGTTGTATTTTTATCGCTGTCAGCTTTTCGAAAATAAGAAAAAATGGTGTCACCCGAAAAGCAACCTCACGAATTGATTTTGCGCAAGCACCTGGAAAATCCTCAACTCTCTCATCGGGACATCAGAAAACAACTCGAAATCGTTCAGTCAAGTCAAAAATCTGAGCATCGAACGGAAGGAGAAATGCGGTCAGAATTAATGTTCTATTAGTGATCGGGCTCACAAGGAAATGGCCAAAAAGTTGAATCTGTCCAACTCTTTCGTTCAGAGAGCGAAGGACCGGGAGAGACTGCATACGTACAAAGTGCAGAAGGCTCAAAATCGTTACGAACGGCAAAATACGGTAAAGTCACGGGCTCTGAAACTGTACACCCAGATCCTGACGGAGCATCATTGTCTCATCATGGATGAGGGAACGTCCATTAATTACGTCACGCAAAAAATGACTTTCTATACCCCCCCTTGTCACGTTTTTTGTATGTACCTTCAAATTTTTTTGTATGGATCGTCACGTTTTCCTAAACCCCCCCTCCCCCCTTACTGCGTGATATAATTAATGGACCTTCCCTGATGAGACCTACATCAAGGCGGACTTTGGTCAGCTTCCGGGGCTCCTGTTCTTCACCGCCCAGCACAAGTTTGATGTTCCGGAGGAAGTAAGAAAACAGAAACTTTCAAAGTTTGCCAAGAAATGATGAGGAACACGATGTTAACTAGTCGAACGTTTATTGGAGAAAGAGACAGAGTGGGCTGACATGCGTGGTTATATAATAGAATTCAAATTTCCATGGCTACTGCCAGATCATATTCATACTATTTTACATAAGTCTACATGATTGATATTAAATCTAATTCATTTCAACACCCCCTCTTAGACCTAGTATGGATCGATGCTTCAGAAAAGCATCAGCAGGTAGGCCCTTCGTGAATACGTCCGCCAGTTGGTCTCCTGTCGGAATGCAGTTCACTCTGATGACGCCGTTTTGGATACACTCCCTAACAAAGTTGTAGCGAATGACCAGGTGCTTCATCCGTTTCTGGTCTCGAAGTTCTTCGGTGATATGTATGCAGGACTGGTTGTCCTCGTAGATCATCAAAGGTGCGTTCAGGTTGACGCCGAATTCGGTGAGCAGATTCCGCAACCAAATCGCCTCGCAAGATGACTGTCGCCTGCTTGCGTGTCGTCCACGAGATGGTATTGCCGTAGACTTGGAACACGTAGCCACTTGTTGAGCGACGGTCGTCCATGTCGCTACCCCAATCCGCATCCGCAAATCCAACGATTGGATCGGTACCAGGGTCGCGTCGATATTCCAAGCATAGATGCTTGGTTCCTTGGAGGTACCGCAATACGCGCTTGAGATGGCTCCAGTGAACATCGGTTGTGCCACTCTGGAAGTGGCTCAGGAAGTACACCGCTATGCTTTTGCCAGGACGAGACGTCAGCATCAAGTAGGTCAAGCAACCTACAAGCTCCCGGTATGGATGCTGTGTCGCTTTCTCACCATCATTACCCCTCTCCAGCTTGAGATTGGCGTCCAAAGGGGTCGACGCCGGCTTGCAGTCTTGCATGCCGAAGCGCTTTAACAGAGCAGAAACATACTTAGTTTGATTCAATAGCAACGTACCTTCTGCCATGTTGTACTGAATCCGCATGCCCAGGAAGTTTTTCAGCTCCTGCATGTCGTCCATCTCGAACTCCTTCTTCAGCAGCTCTTTAATCTTCCGTATTTCTTCAAGGGAACTTGATGCCATCACGATGTCGTCGACGTACAGGACAAGGTACATCCACACGCCGTTGACCTTCCTCGTATACAGACAGCTATCGTATGGTGAGCGCAGAAAACCAAGCTTCAGCACAAAACTGTTGAACCGCTCGTTTCAGCTACGCAGTGCCTGCTTCAGGGCGTACAAGGATTTGTTCAGCCTGAATACCTTGTTCCCCCTCTCAAATCCTGGTGGCTGCCAAATGTAGACGGTTTCCGATATCGTTCCGTTGAGGAACGCCGTGCACACATCCATCTGGTGCACATGGAGGTTTTTCTGCACCGCCACCGCCAGTAGAGTCCTGACGGTTGTCATACGAACCACGGGAGCATAGGTTTCCTGGTAATCGTAGCGTTGACGCTGGGAACATCCTTTGGCCACGAGCCTTGCCTTGTGCCTGTCGTTGAGCGTTGTCCAGGTATTTGATTTTGAACACTCACTTGCAGGGTACTGCTCGAGCAACAGGAGGGAGGTCCACGAGGTCCCACGTGTAGTTCTTCTCGAGCGCCTGGATCTCGTCGCCGATCGCACGCTTCCATTCCGGCCAATCGTCGCGCACGTAGATGTTGTCCGGCAATGCTTAAACGTAATTTTTCGCATTCAACGCAAATGCCACACACATGTCGTAGTCGGAGTAACGAGCCGGCTGTTTGCGAAGCCGCTCGCTTTGCCGAACTGGAGCTTCGTCTTCATCGGTACTTTCTGCAGTCGTTGTTTCGTGCCCACCAGCAGCTTCACCGTCAGACTTCTCAAGGATTGGCTCTGGATCAGGATCAGGATTCAGTTCACCTCGTTGTTCCGGTTCTTCTTCAAGCGTATCCGTTTTCGTATACACTTCCATCCGACGTTTCGATGGTGGTTCTTCCACGACGACGTCCCGAGCGATGATGACCTTCCGTCGCACAGTATCCCACACGCGGTACCCGTTGATACCGTAGCCGACCAAGTAGCACACTTGACTCTTCGCGTCAAGCTTCGTCCGCTTCTCCTTCGGAACATGGCAAAATGCCTTGCTTCCAAAGACACGCAGCCGGGACACATTTGGCTTGTGCCCGAACCACATCTCGTAGGGCGTTTTGTTTTCGGCTAGGGCAGTAGTGGGACTTCGGTTGATCAGATGGACAGCGGCCAGAACCGTCTCGTTCCACATCCATCGATTGCAGCCCTCGTTGTCCAACATCGATCGGGCTCGGTCCATGATGGTCCTGTTCATCCTTTCGGCGACGCCGTTCTGCTGCGGCGTATCGGCACGGATGGCTCCATCACGATTCCTACTTCCTCACAATAATGGATAAACTTCGCATTAATGCACTAACCGCCGTTGTCGCTTCTCAACCTGGCGATTCGAGTGCCAAAATGTGCGGTGGCCATCGCAGCATATTTCCGGAAAGCATCCAGCACGTCGCCCTTCGATTTGAGCGGATACACTGCCGTGAAGTGCGTGTAGTCGTCGATAAAACTAACGAAAATCTTCTAGCCATCCCATGAGGCTGGTGTGAACGGACCGCAGACGTCGGTGTGGATCAACTCCAACGGCCGGGATGAACGAGGTAGAACTGCTCCTTCGAAGGGTTGCCTCGTATACTTCCCCATCATAAACGGCTCACAAACACCTGCATCCGGTTTGAAATTTCCACCAACATCGATGCCTTCAACCATTCCGCTTCGGATGAACTTCATCAGGCCAGCGTTCCCGTTATGACCGTACCTACGATGCCACAACGTCAACTTATTTCCGTGATCAGCGGCCATGGCGTTTTCGATCTTCGGCACTTCCACATCCAACTCGTACAGCCGACCCTTCCGACTCGCACTGCACACCACTTTGGCACCACGCGTGATTCGTGCACCATCCTAGCCAAACGTCACTTCCATTCCACGCTCAGCGACTCGCTTCACGGAGAACAAATTGGCGTACAATCCTGGCACATACAGGACGTCGTACATCGTGCAGGTTAGCTGTTTACCTTGGACGTTGGATACCATCTTCACTTCGCCGGCCACACGACTGGTCAGGGACACTCCCGACTTGGCGACGCTGATAACGATGGGCGAATCCAACGTGCGCACATTTTCCAAAAAGCTCTTGTCGCTTACCATGTGCTCCGATGCCCCGCTGTCCGAAATCCAACGAAATGTGCCACCGGTTGAGTCTTGCCTTGCTCTTCTTCTTCTTGTCCGTCTTAGCTGTATAGCGAACTTGTTTCGCTTTTTCCGGACAATTCACGCGCTTGTGCCCGGGTTTTCCGCAAGCATGGCACTTGAACACGAACTTACCGTTTCTTCCAGCGAAAGCTGTGCTCGATTCCGGTCTGTCCCCGTTGTGCTGTCGCTTTACGTCCTCACTGAGCAGTCTCGACTTGACGAATTCCATCGAGCACTGTTCCACCGGTAGCGTCTCAAGCACCGTGATGATCTGGTCATACGATTTCGACATCGACTGTAGCAGGAAGAAAATCACCACCGGCATGTCGAACTTGATTTCCGCCGATTCTAGCTCTTGGGTGGTTTTTTCGAAAGCCAGAATATGCTCCTCCAACGGTCGTCGCTCGTCGTACTTCATTTCGCTATCTTGTGGATCAGGATCGACATGCATCTTGCTTCCGCTTGGTCCGCTTGTCCTCCTTTTCCTTCTTGACCGCTGCCGTGTCCCCTGCATCATCCGGGATAAAATCTTCTTCTTCCAGAGTCTTCTCGATGCAATGGAGCAAACCCAACTCTTCCAGGTACGATTCCATCCGGAAGCTCCAATTCGAGAAATTCGACCCGTCGAACAGGTACACGCGCTGCGTCCGCTCGTCCTCTATTTTCGATTCCGCGAAAGATTACACCGTTGTCACGGGTGAACATTTTCTTTGCCGAACACGTGCTTACTTGGAGTCGCGGTTGCTATGGTAACGCGGAGGGCCCACAACCTGATGAGAAACACGATGTTAACTAGTCGAACGTTTATTGGAGAAAGAGACAGAGTGGGGTGACATGGGTGGTTATATAATAGAATTCAAATTTCCATGGCCTACTGCCAGATCATATTCATACTATTCTACATAAGTCTAAATGATTGATATTAAATCTAATTCATTTCAACAAGAAATACATGATTTGGTAAGCGATCTGCTCATGTGGCAAACGGAGTGTACCGTTAGTGACTACCTAGGACAGGACCTGCCAGCTGTTAGTGCAAAAACAAGACCATTTACCTGTCAAAAAAGACCGTTTTTCATTGGTCGCTTTGACAACCGCCTCTACCGCCTCCGTCGGGTTATGTTACAAGCAGGCAGTTTGTTGTTGGTTTGGCGGTGTTGCTAGTAGTCACTGTTTTTTCACTTTTTTCGTTTGTGACAACTCACACCAAATTTTTATTGCTGGAAAACAGCAAAGTTTTGCTGATTTTTTTGTGCTGTAATTTCAGCAATACATACAGCAAAACCAAGATTGCTGATCAACCAGCAAAACTGATATTCAAAAAAAATAACAGCTCTTATACTGAGCATTTCTCCCCACAGCAGAATTTGCAGCGTAAGCATCAATGAAATTTAATCAAACCGTATAATTAACGTTTAGTTTGATGCAGCTTCATTTCCCGAACGACAAAAGAAAGTGTTTTAGTTACTTTATTTTCAATGGGATTACTCTGTAAACATATCTGGCAACATTGGAGCGACTCCCGTATCAAAGCAATCATAAATTTATAAGAGGTCATCTCTCTCTGAGCTGACAGGTCCTGTCCTAGGTGACTACCGGGACTGCAAACGGGGAGATCTACCTCAAGGAGTGTCTACAGAAGCGTCTGTTTCCTCTGTTTAAGCAACACGAGGGCCCTACGATGTTCTGGCCGGATTTATCTTCGTGCCACTATTCAAATGTGGTTCTGGAATGTTACCATGCAAATGGGGTCACTTCCGTACTCAAGGACATGAACCCAACGGCCGCCAAATAATTCTACATATAAAATAACAAAACGTTTTAAAGTTTTTCTATATTATTGATGGAATAAATCAGACTTGTCAATTTCCCTACTTGTAGATCATCAAAACTTTCATAAGAAATTGGCAGGAAGCTTAATCATTAATTTCTCTCCCACATCATCAATCATTGGTTCCGATGCTCGATAGAATGTTTCTCCCCTGAATATCAGACATATCGCATCTTGTTACACCTCCGAAAATCAATAGAATTGGAAAAGACAGTGCAGCACAATAAGAATCCGATAAAAATCAAACACTTTCCTTTGCATGCTTTTCGTGTTACTTTCCCACACCATTGAAAGCAAATAATCAGGGAAATCAATTGACATCGATCCCTCCCATCCAATGTTTGCTCACGAATGACGGCATTTGACGATGTCCATGGATGCGATTCGAACCCCCTGCTGCACATATGTGTAGCACGCAACAATAATCAGCAGGATATGTGGAAAGATAGTCTGTATTTGTTGGTATTGATTAAATACCCGGAGAAAGAATTTCTCCGGGTTCAAATTTGTACCCAGCTTCTGGGCTGTCCTGTCAGGAGCCCTAATTAATGATTTGACTCACCGGCCGGTGAGGAAGATCAAACAGAACCAAAAATCTTAGCGATGGCATCGGAATCATTAGCTAATTTGGTGGCAAACTCGATATTAGCAAAATGGGCAATTTGTCAAAGAAAGAGCGCTTTTATGGTGAGATCAAGAATTGGCATCCTCTGGATGATTAATTGTTGTTGAAGCATCTGAAATAATGAACCAAAAACATTTACTTATACAGATGGAATATATTAAAAATAAGCCTACTACTCCAGCAAACTTATTTCTTACAAACAAGAAACTAGATCTGATTCAGTAACGTACACTCTTAGAAAATAATACCGAACTCGGTTTAATTTCAACCAAGTTTTTTTTTAAATCATTTATTTGTACAGGCTCGTACAAATAAATGTAAAGCGAATAAACTTTACAGGAGCAAATTTTTCATATTAATATACATCAATTATCTTAAAACTAACGTTAAGGGGATAGCACCGATTACTCGCGGCTGTCTCGAGGTTAATAGGAATAACAATGAACGGATGGGAAGATGGGTGGGAATTTGAAGTATTTTTTACATAGCACGTTTATTTAAAATTCGGAATTGGCCAAAGGTAAGTTGCTTAGAACAGTGTGCCAGCCAGGATGTCTTACACACTAGACGAACATGTTTCCTAACAGCGGCACTTTGATTTTCAATCCATACCACATGTGTGACACACTGAGGCACACTGAGGCACACTTTTGACAGTTGAGCTTAAAGAAATATGAAACCAAGCAACCATAGCAACCTTGCCAATATGCGTTGCCTGGTTGCCAGGCTCAGCAGAAAATAACAATTTGGACTGTCAACACATCGGCACCTTCGGCATATTACGGGAACTCCCAGAACATTGCAATGCTTGTTGACACATTCAAAAAAATAGTACAGGAGAAAAGTGTGCTGAGTGATCCACCCCTTGGAATTGGCTAAGATGACACAGATAAAAAAAACTTATAAAGATTGGACTCGGAAAAAATTCGGCACTTTGTTTTGGGTGTAACTTTTTATCGTGTGGGTAAAAATTAATGAAATTTTGGGTAATACTATTTTAGAGTGTTATGTTTATGTGTCAAGTAGTTTTCAAGGTTCATTCGAAACAAGAAGATCTACGCCAGCAAATCTTTGGCGCGGTGATCGATAATCCTGGTCAGTTGCCCAGATGAATCGGCAAAAGGCTTGGAATCCACCATTCCACCGTGTCCCGCGTTGTGCAGATGTTCCAGGAGACGAAGACCATCAAGCGGCGCGCTGGAAGCCACCGAAAACCGAAGATGGAATACCCAGAGAAGGCGCGGAAAATAAGGCAGTACTTTAAGAATAACCCGCACCTTTCCACCGGAGACGTGGCCAAAAAGGTCAATTCGTCGAAGTGGTTCGTCCAGCAGACCATGAAGCGGGCTGGACTACGTGTGTTTAAGGTCAGGAAGGCTCCAAACCGGACTGACAAGCAAAACACCGTGGCCAAATAGCGTGCGCGGAAGCTGTAGCGTGAGTGGCTGATCAAGCCAGGCTGTCTCGTCATGGACGACGAGACATGTATCAAGGCGGACACTAAACGAATCCACGGCCTCGATTTTTTTTGTCAGAACGTCCCGTATGGAGGTTCCGGAAAAGTTCCGGAAGAGAAATATGGACAAATTCGCGAAGAAGTACCTGTTGTGGCAGGCGATCTGCGGGTGCGGACGGTACAGCAAGCCGTTCGTTACAACCGGCACCATAAACGTGCAGATTTATCAAGCGGAATGCTTGCAGAAGCACTTGCTACCCTTCCTCCGCTCTCACCGTGGTCCAACGCTGTTCTGGCCAGATCTCGCTTCGTGTCATTACGCCAAGCCTGTAATGGATTGGTACGAAGCGAAGGGCGTTAATGTGGTCCTGAAAGAGGCGAACCCGCCAAATACACCAGAACTTCGTCCGATCGAAAAGTTTTGGGCGATAATGAAGAAGAAGTTGAAGAAAAGCGGAAAAACATTCAAAACCGACGAAGCTTTGAGAAAAACTGGGAGAAATTGTGTAAGGAAGATGGACAAAGCCTCGCCCAAGATCTCATGGGCAGTGTTAAGAGAAATGTACGAGCATTCAGCTTGGGGGAGGAAATTCAATAAATCAATTATGCCAAAACATAGCTAATATATAGTTATTTCTCATTATCCGATTTAAAATGAATTTTTGGTGATCACATCGACATCCATGTGATCGACCCACATCCATCGCCCAAAACCAAGATTTCTTCGACACCTTTGGGATGGTAGAATGTTGCCATCGCCCCAAATCTCCTATACTCTATTTAACCTGACAGCTGACGAGTGACTTTTGACGAAAAATAGGAAAAAAAAATCAATGATGGCGACTTGCCGATCATAAATATCGCCTTCCATAGCGCCCACCTTTGCAAGCGAGTCCGCTCTCTGATTGGCCAGAATTGATCAATGAGATGGTACCCATACAAAGATGATGATGAAATAATGCGAAGATAAAGCACTTAGAAGCTACCAAAGCCTGCTGACTCCTCTATCAATGATCCGTCAGTGAAGAACGATTTAGCGGAAACTTGGCCAAACTTTGCAGCAAATATTACCGGAGCAATCATGGGACGACGATGCTTTGGGAATCCATGAAGGTCCTGCATCATGGATAAATCAAAATGAACCGAACTGCTGAAGTCGGAGAAGCAAACACTATTGGGAATATTTGGCGAAGGGCTGATATCCTGTGTTATGTACAAATGGTACAAAGTCATGAGGCGAGTTTGAGGATTTAACTCGAGAATCTTCTCATAGGGGTTCATAATTTCACACCTGGTGAGGAGCCGGAGAGATAATTCTAAAACCCGATCTGAGAGTGGCTAAAAGCCAGCCAGCACTTCAAGACTCATGATTTGAGTCGAGTACATGCAACCTAACGCGATACGAAGACACCGATATTGAATACGTCCCAGTTTGATGATGTGCGACCGGGCCGACGAATGAAAACGAAAACTACAGAACGTTAGAAGATCTAGTGGATGCGCTCCCCACCAGGTTCCGGTAATTTTTCGAAGAAAGTTGATCCTTTGTTGGCATTTTCGATTCAGATACTCAATGTGAGATCTCCAGGTGCACTTTGAATCGAACTAGAGCCCAATATATTTAAATGACATGGAATGAATTATCGGCTTACCCCAAATTTGAAGCTTCGGTTGTGCGGGATTATGCTTTCTAGAAAAAACTACCAACTCAGTTTTCTCCGTAGAGAATTCGATACCTAGCTCTAAAGCCCAAGTAGACAAATTGTCCAAGGTATCCTGTAAGGGTCCTTGCAGATCGACCCCATTGGGTCCCGTGACAGACACTACCCCGTCATCTGTAAGTTGTCCTGACGTACAGTTGTTACTAAGACAACCGTCAATGTCTTTGACATAAAAAATATACAAAAGGGAGCTTAAACAGGATCCCTGGGGGAGGTCCATGTAGCCTTCCACAGTTATTAATTGAGTGCTTTCGATGCCATGTACCAGGTAGGTTTTTGTATTAGTATGATTGTGTGGCAAGTACAATCACACCCTAAGCCCAGGGAGTCGGTTCCTTCCAGCATGGTATTGCTTTATAGCTGCCACGGCAAAAACCATCGTGGAATTTATAGATTAGTACGTTGCGAAGTTTTCGTCGTATTCGGAGATGATTCGGACTGCCGCTATTTGGCAACGCTTCATGAAGCTTCTGCGGAAACCCTAGGCCGATAGACGGGGTTGACCTTTGTCGTCCGATGACCTTAAGGAAGCTGAACGCTCCATTCTACGGCAAGTGCAAAGGGCGTCGCTCGCTCATGAATGGCGAGCCTTATCAGAAGGAATTCCAGTGTCGTTACGCTGGTTAGGTCAGGCCCAAGAGGCGAGGAGTACGATACAGTGCAGTGGTCACCCTTGACGTGAGAAATGCATTCAATAGCGCCAGATGGGTTGCTATCGCCGACTCGCTCCAACGCCTACAGGTTCCTGGGTTCCTGTACAAGATTCTCGGAAGCTACTTCCAGAATCGCGTTCAGGTATACAATACAGAGGCATGCCAGAAACGTGTCCAGATCACCGCAGGCGTCCCACAACGTTCGATCCTGGGGCCGGTGTTATGGAACACGATGTACGACGAGGTACTGCGGCTTGAGTTCCCGAGCGGGGTGAAGCTAGTCGGGTTCGCAGACGACATCACCCTGCAGATATGTGGTGAACCCATCGAAGAGGTCGAGTTAACGGCCTCGCACTCCATCGGCATTGTGGAGAGATAGATGAGCTCCAGGCAATTGGAGCTAGCCCACCATAAGACTGAGGTCACGGTGGTGAACAATCGAAAATCGGTTCAGCATGTGACGATCAGTGCAGGTAACTGCACAGTAGAATCGAAGAGGTTCTCGAGGTATCTTGGGGTTAGTGGGATAAGTTGTCCTTTGTCAGTCATGTTGATTACGCCTGCAAGAAAGTCTCTATGGCTATATCGGCATTATACCGCATGATGTCGAATAGCTCGGCGGTGCAAGGGAGTAAGCCTTAACTCCTGGCCAGTGTCGCCCTGTCGATACTTAGGTGGATCACCGCCTTGAGTACCAAAAACTACGTTAGTAAGCTAGAGAGTACGCACAGACTTATGTGCATAAGAGTGGTTAGAGCATACCGAACGGTATCACGTGACGCGGTCTGCGTCCTAGTGGGGATGATGCCAATAGGCATGGTCATAAAAGAGGACGTAGAGTGCTTCAAACAACGTGTAACAAGAGGTATTCGGAAGACCACTAGAGCCGCATCCATGGTTAAGTGGCAAAGGGAATGGAGCAACTCCACCAAAGGTCGTTGGACCCACCGACTAATTCCGGAATTAAAAGGGGGGATTGGTAGGCGACACGGTGAAGTGAACTTCCACTCAGCGCAGACATTGTCTGGCCACGGCTGTTTTAGACAGTACCTGCACAAACATGGGCATGCACAGTCCTCCGCATGCAGCGAGTGCGCGAGAGTCGAGGAAACTGCGGAACATGTGTTCTTCGCATGTCCTCGCTTCAACGGCGCGAAATTCGGCATGATTGCCGTAAACGGTCACGACACGACTCCGGACAATTTGGTCCCGAGGATGTGCCAGGACCGGGACGTCTGGGACGCGGTATGCGTAGCAGCCTCCCAGATCGTCTTCGATCTCCAACAAAAATGGCGAAACGACCAAAGGCAGGTCCCAGGAACCACCTAACTACTAAAGCCCTAAGTAGTTAGACATAGTGGGTGCTTAAGTAGTTAGACATAGTGGTTCCGGGGAGGGTCCAGGGCTTAAGGCACGGGTGGGTTGGCAGTGGGTCGAGGAGTTGGCACCCTCATCCCCACAGCCTGAGTTCTTCAGGTGTCTGGTTGCAGATTTTCCATCCCGTCTAAAAAAAAGGTCCTCGGTAAAGGCATACGGAGCCATTTTTATATGCCTTGCAATAAGGCGATACATATCGAGTGGGTCTCCGACTTACCAATGGATCGGTTTGTTCAGACGTTACGACGAAGGTGTTCCCTGGCACTTTAGTCCTCCAAGTGGTCCACATTTAGGTAGACTTTGGGAGGCCACGGTTCGCTCCACTAAGTTCCATCTTCAAAGATTCATTGGAGACAACCCCACATGACTACGCTCTTGGTCCAGGTAGAAGATTGCCTGAACTCTAGACCCATAACACCAATTTCAACCGACCCTAACCTCGAGCCCCTGACTCCAGCGCATTTTCTAATCGAGTCGTCACTACAGGCTCTCCCAGAGATCGATGTAACCGATATTTAGCTCAACCGCCTAACTCAAATAGAACTAATTCAACGAAAGGTTCAGCATTTTTGGAAAAGGTGGAGACTGGAACACCTGAGTCAATTGCAAGGCCGGAATAAACGCTGGCGACCGCCGGTTACAATCGAAGTTGGCAAGGTGGTGATAATTTGCGACGACAATCTACCGCCCATGCGTTGGAAGTTGGGCAGAATAGTAGAAACGCATCCTGGAGCTGATGGCGTGGTACGCGTGGTCACCTTGAGGACAGCTTCCGGGAATTTGAAACGGCTGATCGCAAAGATTTGGCTACTACTCGATCGTGGAACAACAGTTCTATTCCACGCAACAACCCTAAAACTAGTAGAAGAGGAGTTTATCTCTTTTCAGAAATTCCAGGAATTTCAGGGTGGGTGAGAATGTTTGGCCTCCTTACCCCCTAAACACACCACTGGACGACTCTGCTGCTGCTCAACAGTCAGGAAACCCAGACGATATTGTTCTCCTCGATAAGCGGTCGATCGACGCACAATAAACTGTTGCAGCTGTAGTCTATGGTTACTACGGCTGGATGACTCGCTATAGCGAACGTCAAGGACGACACTTTAGCAATTTATGGGGGATCAGCAGCCGACAGACAATGATCAGCTGGCGGACTCTCGTACTGATCAGTGAGTGACGTCACTGATATCGATCATCAGAGCACGGTGGATGGATGGATAGCTCTGATGAACGATATCATAATCAGTACACACTATCGCTACGGCGTAATCGGTCACATTTCTATTCTGCGTTCAATAATTTCAACTTAGTTCAATTAGCAATAAATAGTGATAGTTTTAAAAAGGTGTTTTCCTTGTCACCGATCCGAAACTGCCACGTCCGCTCGTCACCGACCAAAACCCCAGATAGGAAAGTCGGCTTCTGGAGCCTAGAATAAGGAAAACGTTCCTTATCTGTCGAAGGTAGGTTTCGGGGTTGAGCTAACTCGAAACCGTGGTTCACTGGAGTGGACCTCTATGGAAAGGAGGTTAAATTGTTAAACCGATTAATGTCTGGACCCGATTCCTTTAAGTTCTGGCTAGCACCTATGGAACTGGCTTCGGACCCAGATTGCGCAGTTTGTGAAACACCAGACACCACTGAACATTTAATACTGCATCGTCCTAGATCTGGATTTCTACGGATGAAGTATACCTTCGACGATAGATATTGAACGCTGTTGAAGGAAGTGGATCTCTTCCGAGAAGTGGCTGAATTTGAAAACACGGAAAAATAACTCGACCAAGGCTGTAATCTGCTGTAACCAGGGGTAGCCATAAAACAATTCGGAGTCCAAAGTGACATCATTTTACTGGCGTTACACTCCAATCTGTCAAGGATGGCCCGTATGAGAATAAAGAAGAAGAGGAGGGGCTGTGCGAATTTTCGTGCAGATCAAATGAAGGGTCACTTCATCCTGTTGAGCAGATGCAACGCTTCTAGTGGATGAAACACTTCAAGACTTGATCAAAGCAACCATCGAAGAATCAAGCTTATTGAAACAATCAAATATTTGTTCACTTCTCATTCAACTACCTTTCAATTAAGACGTTATCTTGAATATTTGTTAGCAATCCCAGTCCGATTTCATTCCATCTATCCGATAGGTTATGGGTCCAAAACATTGGTATCGGAACTGGTGAAGAAAGAACATATTTAAAATATAGCAAGATGGTGGACAAGATGGTGTCATTCCCGAAGCTGATTAACTCGAAGGAAGGCAACTGGAAGGCTGTAGCGGATGCAAAGCCAGAACCGGTGACGGAACCATGGAAGATTAAGGATGAGCAAGCGCTGGCGACGATAGGATTGGCCGTTGAAGATAATCAATTGATTCACATACGGAAGGCCAAATCGGCAGCTGAAGCGTGGAAGACTCTCGAAAACTTTCATGTGAAGAAGACGTTAACCTAGAAGGTGTCGGTGATGCGGAGAATTTGCAGTTTGCGTTTGGAGAAGCAACCTGGAGGCGCACGTATCAAAAATGGCGGAATTATTCGAGAAGCTGAACACACTGCAACCGGAGAAGATTCTTGACGACCAGTGACTGGTTGCTATATTATTCAGTAGCCTACCCGAAGAGTATGAGACGCTGGTAGCTGCCCTTGAAGCAAGACCAGAAGCAGATTTGACTGTGGACATGGTGAAAGGGAAGCTCATCGACGAATGGTAGAAGAAAAATCATCGGAATGCAAATGATGACGATATCGAAGGTGTTCATTGTGTGGATTCCAAGGCTGGACCAGGGAAGTGTTTCTTCTGCAAGAAAACGGGACATCAAAAAGCGGATTGTGAAAAATTCAAGGCGTGGAAAAGAGAAAAAGGCAGTAAACCCGTAAGCAAGCACCATAAGGCAAATCATGTGAAGCAGAATGACGATGACGGTGGTGATAACTACGCGTTCCTGATGGGCAATTCGAGAGAAGCTGACGCACAGTGGATACTGGATTCTGGAGCGACCTGCCATATAGCTAATTACCGGAAGTTTTTCGACCATCTGGAAGAGACGATAACGGAGGACGTTTGGGTCGCAAACGGAACAAAGGTACGTTCTAAGGGTCGTGGTACTGGTCGAATCAGCGTCATCAATGGATCTGGGAGAAGGCATGATGTTCCGATTGAAGGTGTATTGTACGTTTCAGAAATGAAATCCAACTTGCTGTCTGTCAAGCGTTTGGTGCAAAAGGGATTCGTCATAACATTCGATGCGAGTGGCGCCAGGATTTTGAATGGTGAAAAAGTATGTGCTGTTGCGGAGCCTGCTGGAAATTTATTCGTTCTGCGTTAAACCGATGACAGTGCATCTATGGCAACAATTAGCAACAAGTGCGTCCATACGTGGCATAGGCGATTAGGTCATAGAGATTGCGAAGCTATCGTGAAGCTGCAAGATGTGACTGAAGGAATGTAGCTTAGAAGCTGCCATTGCACTGAAAAGTGTGAAGTTTGCATCCAGGGTAAAATGCATCGGAAGCCGTTCCCGAAAGTATCGGAAAGTGGATCATCTGATGTAATGAATCTGGTACATACGGATATTTGTGGACCCATGAGAACGAAGACTTTTGCTGGAAGGCGGTATTTCATTACGTTCATAGATGACTATAGTAAATATACGGTCGTCTATTTGTTGCGAAAGAAGTCTGAAGCGGTCCAGAGATTGGAAGAGTACGTCCTGCTGATGAAGACGCAATTTGGGAAAACACCTAAGATTCTGCGGTCCGATCGAGGTGGAGAATATACTGGCAATAAAGTAAAAGCATTCCTGAAGAGACACGGTATTATTGGCCAGTTCACCGCTCCGTACACCCCTCAGCAAAATGGGAGCGCCGAGCGGAAGAATCGGTATCTGGTGGAGATGGCCAGGTGCATGTTAATTGATGCGAACCTGGACAATCGTTTTTGGGGAGAAGCAATAATGACGGCGAATTATATGCAGAATCGACTGCCTTCGAGGACCATGGTACACCATATGAACGGTGGTTCGGAAAGAAGCCAAATGTAGGACACATGCAGCGGTTCGGAGTGGACGCGTATTGTCACGTGCCAAGTGAAAAGCGTGGTAGGCTCGTTCAAAAGGCAATAAGTCTCAAGTTCGTCGGATATAGCGAGGTGTCCAAGGCTTACCGTTTGCTGGACGTAGCAACAGGAAAGGTAACTATAAGTCGTGATGTTGAATTTCTTTCTACCTGCAGACCCGAGCCGGAGCCAGTAGAGCAAGATTTGGTTTATCCATCTATTGACTTCAATCGGGAGGAACCTGTGGCACCAGATGAAGCAATTGAAACCGGCCCTGATGATGATCAGCTTGACGATGATGACCTGGATGACGAGAGTCTGCCAGAGGATTTTGGTGAAGACAACATAGAGCTCCAGCCTGCAGAACCTTGTGAGGACGAACCGTGCACGGCACGACGATCGGAGAGGGAGAATTTTGGCAGAGCCCCGGAGGTATGCGTGTACAGCAGAAATTTCAATGTAGGAAGAGCCGAAAACGCTGAAGCAAGCTTTGGCCAGCCCACACAGTGCGGAGTGGAAGAAAGCTATCGAAGAAGAACTTGGATCCATTGAAGCAAATGAGACATGGGACCTGGTTGATTTGCCGGCGGGGCGTCGAGCCATTGGATGCAAGTTGGTGTATAAGTACAAACGGAACGAGAAAGGCATTACCGTACGCTATAAAGCCAGATTGGTGGCTCAAAGATTCAGCCAGCGCTTTGGAACGGACTATGATCAAGTTTTTGCACCAGTAGTTCGTCAAACGACTTTTCGTACCCTATTGTCTGTTGCAGCAAAGAGGAAAATGACCGTCAAGCAATTTGATGTTAAAACGGCATTCCTCAACGGCAACCTTGAGGAAGAGATATTCATGAAGCAGCCTCCCGGATTTGTCGTCAATGGTATGTAAAACAAGGTGTGCCGTTTGAATAGAAGCTTATACGGGCTTAAGCAAGCTGCTCGATCATGGAACCAAAGGCTCAACGAGGTGATAGTCGAAAATGGATTCCAGCGATGGGAGGCAGATCCCTGCCTTTACCGGAAGCAGTTCAACGGAAAATGGTGCTACGTACTTGTTTACGTGGACGATCTCATCATGGCAAGCAAAGGCGAGAGGATGAATTTTGAAGTCAGCAGCCTTGGTGACGTCAGGTTTTACCTTGGAATCGAAGTGAAACGGGACCAAGCCGGAGATTTTCACATTAATCAGTGGAAATACATTGAGGAAGTTGTTAATTCCGTTGGCCTTGAAGATGCGAAAGCATGAGCTATTCCGTTGGACGTTGGATATATGAAGATCGAAGAGGTTGATGACCTTCTACCTAACAATCAACAGTACCAGAAGATAGTAGGGCAGCTGTTGTATATTGCTGTTAATAGTAGACCGGACATTGCGGCAGCAATTTCAATCATGAGCCGCAAGGTAAGCTGTCCAACCCAGCAAGACTGGAACGAGCTGAAGAGGATTGTTCGCTACCTAAAAGGGACTATGAACCTGGAGCTTAGGCTGAGCAGTAACAGTGATCGATCTGGACTGACTGGTTACGCTGATACAGATTGGGCTGAATGCCGAAACGATCGCAAATTCAATAGTGGTCATATTTTCAAATATTGCGGAGGAACAATCTCGTGGGCTTGTCGGAAGCAAACGTGTATTTCACTATCAACAGCGGAGGCGGAATTTGTATCCCTATCTGAAGCATCAGAAGAAGCAGTCTGGTTGAAACGTTTACTGGTGGACCTAGGGGAGAACGCTGAAACAACGACATTATTTGAGGACAATCAAAGCTGC
The DNA here is from genome assembly GCA_034211315.2 of Aedes japonicus. NCBI lineage: Eukaryota > Metazoa > Arthropoda > Insecta > Diptera > Culicidae > Aedes > Aedes japonicus. The sequence goes on along the minus strand of JASCZW010000101.1, from coordinate 247,767 downwards.
CCAAAGATGCTTGACTCCGAAAAGTTTAGTAATCGGACCAAGCATATATCTACAAAATTTCATTACGCCAAAGATTTGAAAATGAAGGGGATCATCAATTATGCGTTTTGTCCTACAGAATCGATGACCGCTGATCTTTTGACAAAGCCTTTATTAAGAGTGCGATTGGAGGTTCTTCGGAAGGCATGTGGACTACAGTAGCAGCGTTGAAAAAGAGTGTTGAACAGATGCAACGCTCCTAGTGGATGAAACACTTCAAGACTTGATCAAAGCAACCATCGAAGAATCAAGCTTATTGAAACAAGCAAATATTTGTTCACTTCTCATTCAACTACCATTCAATTAAGACGTTATCTTGAATATTAGTTAGCAATCCCAGTCCAATTTCATTCCATCTATCCGATACATCCGAGGTAGCAATTGTCTAATTACGAGTACGCCTTGTTTGCAGAATAATCCTCGCTATTCAAGGCTCTCGCACAGTCGAATGTAAATAAACTACCCATTGATATTTATTTCCAAATCAGCACCGATTAAAACGCAGGATGTTTTAATTCTTTTCATAATTTATTTTTATATACACAATTTTATACGTCATAATATGTTTTTTTTTTCTTGTTTCTGCTTTATACTCATAGATTATTACACTGCTTATTGGCTTATGCTTAGCTTACATTCCTTCCATTTGTGTTTTTTCTTTGTTCATTAACTTTTCGTTCCATTTTCTTCATCATTCAAATTTACTTATCAACTGCATCGTTACTTTATTTTCAGATTAAATATGTAAATTTGTCATTCCTCATTTAACTAGTTTTTTTTCTTTTGTTTTGTTTTCGTTCGCATTTCGGAACAAAACAAATGGGAGAAAGATAGAACGTGGAGAGTACGGCGTACGTTACCGATATTGCAAGTGAACAAACGTAATTACTTTTGACTAAACTAGAAAACAAAACTTGGTTTTTCGTTACACCGTTCTCTCTTTCGAGAGCTAAACAATTAATTTTGATTTTAAACATGACGTACGTTAAGGGTTCACTATGTACAGAAATGGTTTCTCAAAATTTGTATGGTTTTTGTTTATTGTTTAACTACGTGATGCTACATGACTGTTGTTTTTTTCTTCACTGGGAATAATTTTTTGCTGATTTTTTTTTATCGTCACATCCATATAAATTTTACATAATGCAATTTATGTTACTTGTTTTTAAATATGCTGTTTGAACGGTTATAAAATTACAATTTCACGTGTCGTTTGTTAGCTTGAATGTACAGGTTGTTGTTTTTTTTTGTTGTGTTTATATGATGATAGATGTTCTACGAAAGGTGGTACTGTTTTCTGGAAGCGAACTGGATTGTGAGATTCGATACTATCCTTGTCTAGAAAAGGGGGATGCTGTTTCACGTTTGTTTCTTTTTATGTTTTTTCGTATGTACAAAGAATTCGAGTCTATGGACGGCCATAAGATTGCAATTGTTGTTTTCTTCAATGCTTGCTTTGTTTTTCTGTTGTGTAGGTTTTCTAGAGCTGAGAAAGAAAGTTGTGTTATTTTTTTTAAGTATTCTACTAACATTTCCTGTTAGAGCCACAGGACAGAGAGAAGCTTGTTTTGTACAAATTGAAATAAATAAATATATTCGACTAAAAATAGTTCACTTTCACTTTGTTGTGATGCGTTTTTGTATTGCATTAACAATTGTTTACTTTGAAGTACGTTCCAGTTTCTTTTTTCTTTGCTTTTTTTTTTTGAGTAATAAATCGGTGTTTGTATCGTGACGATATAAGTGAAGGATTCGCTCTACGAGAAATCCATCGGTTACAATTGTTTGCACTTTTCATTTTGACAATCTTATCGAGAATGGCACCGAAAATGTTTCGTTCGTGATTGATTTGAGTTGAGCATTTGTAATTAAGTGGAATTTTGAAAATTGTGTACGGAGTTGGCCGACTTTGAGTTAAAAGATAAAAAAAATCAGGATTCGGCTTGCTTTGATCGGTGCACTGTGTTCAAGGGATGTCATCGTCAACGACTGAAACGTTCGTTTCGATCTCGAGCTGCCGATGGTGTCGATGACTATCGTGGTTGCTGTCCGAGTCATTGTTTCTATCGCTATCAATTAGATTAATGTTTGTTATGTTACTATTCTCTAGAATATTAGCACCCATCAAGATAGCTGGTAGTTCTTCTTGCTGTTGTTGTTGTTGCCGATGGCGTTGTTGCCCCGCTTCCGTATCGTCCTGCGCCTGCTGTGTTGAGGTCTGGTTGGACGAATTCCCCAGTGTTGTTGACAGATGATCCAAGCTATTGACATTGTTGTTTGTGCTGCTGCTACAGTTGCTATTGCTGTTGTGACTGATATTGTTAGTGTTATTGCTGGCAAAATTGAGCGAGCTTTGAAACTGTGTAAATTGGCTGGTGGTCGCCATCAGGGAGGACAAGGCAGCGGCGGCAACATCCGAACAGCAACTGCTGTAGTACGAAGTGGACGACGGCGAAAGCGCTCCGAGCGCGGATGAAGAAGAAGCAGCGACCTGCGCTTGTGTTTGTGACAGCTGCTGTGACAGTTGATGATGTTGCTGTTGCTGCTGCTGTTGTTGTTGAAGTTGTTGCTGTTGTTCATGTTGTTGCTGCTGCTGATGCTGTTGTTGCTGTTGCTGTTGAAGGGCTGCCGCGGCCACTACCGTGGACGACGAGCCGCCCATCATCAGTGAAGATCATGTCGTTGTCAACTGACGCCACACGGCGGTGTGTCACATCGAAGGTAGGTACGGCCACGAGAAACTACTGCCCGAAAGCAACATGTCGCGGATTAACGTCTCGATGGGCGTCTTTCCGACCAGCCGGACGAAGAAGAGCTGTTCTATCACCTGAAACGGCAATGGATCGGCATTGCATTAGATTGCTGGTTGTTTCAGAATTGATAGAAGCTTCGAGCTCACCTGTGATGATACCGTCCGCAGCGAGGGTAACCGCAGCAACAGTTTTCCGAAACGCGTCGGCTGGTTGGGATACTGAGACCGGCAGTACTCCTCCAGGGCACACTGGGACTTTTCCTGCAGCGATTCAATGTGCGCCACGTCGGACAGGCCGCAGGCATCTTGAAATGGAAGAAAAGAAGAAGCAGTTGAAGGTAAGTCGTTCTGTCAAATTTGGTTGTGTAGTGCAGTTTGGATGTAAGCAGAGGAAGGAGTTGGGGGTGTTTCGGATGGGATTTCATTTAGATTTGAAGGGTTTTGAGTTATAACCACCTGTCACCGTAGATGTTTGGTTTGTGTTAGAAGAAATGTGTGTTCGTTTTATTATGAGTGATGAAAGCATCGGTTAGTCATGTGTGTGGTGCTGAAAGAACTTAAGCTGCGTGAGTGGCTTCTAGGAAAGTTATGAACAAACAAAACAAGATCAGTATTGGGTTGAAACAATAATAGGGTCTGGAAATGAAAAAGAAAATGATAAAGTTAGTAAAAAATAATATACACTGAAAAAAATAAAGTGAATGAAACTTCAAAATATTGGGTAAGTTCTATTCTAACTAGCAAGGTTGCGGAACTGTATGATTGCGTTTTCAGAGTAATCTATCTAGATCACACATTGCACAAGATGATCCATGCAGAATTTGTTTTTTACAGATTGAGCTTATTCATTCAATTTATGCGCATTGGTAGAATACTTAACAAGGAGTTCAAAACCTCATGAATTATTTTCTGTGGAACGATTTGGTATAAAATCTTAAAACTCAATATTTGTGGTACCTCTGGCGGTAAACATACAAGCAAAATGGGTGGATTAAGAGGAGTGTGAATAACAAGTATATAGAAGAATAAAGACGCGACTTAGGGGCAGAGATTAATTTTCTTACTGTTCTGATTAGAACGGGATCGTGGAACAGGGTTTAGAATTCAGCCGAAAAGTTACGAAAATTAGTTCGGTGAAAATCTCTCATGACGTAAAGCAAACAAACGAACATAACCTAGGGAGGAGAGAATGCATCCAGTTGGATCAGGATTGCCACCGTTCGACTCGGATACTACCAACGTCAGTTCCCGGTGAAAGAAGCGGAAAATATCGTTTGAGATACTCTTAAATGTGAACAATGTTACACATTCGTTACGGAAAAGACGTATCTTCTGCGTTAATTAGGGGAGGACGTTTAAGACATCTACAATAGCTTGAAAGGAAAAGCTGAACCAGTGGTGCCAGCTGGATCGGATGCTTGCCCATAACCAGGTGTTAGAGAACGTACGTTACTTATATCACGCAAAAAGTGACTTTTTATTGAACCCCCCCACCCTCTGTCATGTTTTTTGTATGGAGCTTTAATTTTTTTTTTGTATGGCTTGTCACGTTTTCTTAACCCCCCCTCCCCTCCCCCTTTACTGCGTGATATAATTAATGGACCTTCCCTTAGTGCTGGGGAAGGCGGTAAACATGGCGGTAAACATGGCGGTAGTTTTCTTACCCAGACACTCCACCAGAAAGTCTCGTAACAAAGTGTCAACCTTTACGTATAAAAGCTACGTCTTCGAAAGTACTGTCGTAGATATGTCAAAAACTAACAGTGTTGCCAGAAAAAGCTTTGAATTTGGTGGTGAACATAGTTTCACCACTTTAGAGAGTTTCCCTCAGTTTTCGCCTCATATTTGTTTGTTATATGAACCATAAAAGGGGTTAGGTCTGACGAGAAAGTCTATTCAATAACTACAGAGACAGCAGAAATTGCTCACACTTTCTAGAACTACAGAGTTTCAACTTAAAATTAAGTGAAATTCGATTAAATTTGGTCACAAGTAAAGTTGGTAAATTTACAAACCTACACACTGCCAAACGCACACGCAAAAAAAAACCGCGGTAGAAACTACCATTCCGAGGGTTAAATTAAGCGCAAGCACCAACAATTTTCAGCTGACTATAAATGCGTTCGATTTTGCCATGCCTGCAATTAGATCAACCATGGTGCGGTTGATATCAATATGAGGTCTGTCAAATATACCACAAACGCTGACGGTTTTACCATAAACGTAGTAAATTTGACTGAAATTTCATGGTAGTTTTAAAGATAGGCGTAGTCGGGTAAAATGGTAGTTTCTACTACAAGATTTTTTCCCGTGCATGTAAATTCGGTGCCCTGAGACTATCTTCAGCGGTGGTCTATTTTTGAACTACTTTATACTTGATTTGCATCAGCAAAACTTGAATAGAACCAACTAAAATAGACCAACTTTGCATTCCCCCCACCAGTGTTGTATTTCTTGATGTTAATCCTACCATGACCTGTCATTCTGACAATTATTCAAGATCAAAGTTCAGAAGTTTTATTTCCAGAGGTCACCATGAATTGGTTAAACCAACAAGCAATATGAAAGTAGTGATTTGAAATTGGTTCATTGTTGTTTTGATTCGCTGAGTTATTTTGACAGAATATTTGAAGATGTGTTCGTGTGAGTCTCGTTCCTAGGAGCGAGTCATTAAGCTTGAGACCAATGTCCTGGTATTTTCCTGACCTAAAACGACGACGAGGAATACCTATTCCTTCGTTTCGCTGAAGGTAAGTGTGTGAATGCATGCATTTCATTTAAACGATTGCAGGCAGCAATGGCAGTGAAAAACCAAGAGTCGAAACGGAGAGGGTCACGGCCTGGAAGACGCCCAAACGTCGAATGTGATTTTGTGTCAGTTATCAGAAGTTGTTCCTACTAGTACAGGTATACCTCTACAGTACGTACATCAACTTTTTCACTTCAAATGGCAATTGCGTAAAAACTACAAATTGATCTGGAATCTAATACAACCAAAAGAAAGAAGAGAAGGTTGTTCTTTCTATTGGTTATATTAGATATCAAATACAACCACTAGTTTCTATGCAATTGCGTTTTGAAGTGAGAGAGTTGATGTACGTAGTATAGAGGTTTAATTGTATAGCGACACGACAACCTACGACGACATGCCCTTTCTGGGTCGTTTTCGCATGCCAAGGGAGATATTCCTGGATATTATGAGACACTTGGAGTCATCTGGTGACTTTTTCCGGCTAAGTTGTGATGCAGCTAGAAAAGTCGGCTTGAGCCCATTACAAAAGTGCACTGCAGCCTTACGAATGGTGGCGCCCGGTTCCTCAGCTAGTTCTCTTGACGAAAATGTGAGGACTGGGACGTCAACCAGCCTACTGACTCTGAGAAAATTTTGCAAAGGCATCCTGAAGACTAACTGCCCATAGCTCCCAGAAGTTTGGCAATTCTCCTTGATATTTAGGGGACATCCCAGAAAATCAAGGAAATTTTAAGAAAACCAAGGAACTTCCCAGAAGTTAAGGGTTCTTCCCCGCATTTCAGCAACATCGCTGAAGTTCAGAGTAGTTCCCAGAAATTCATCGAATTTTCCATAAATGCAGCGAGCTTCACATGAGTTCTGGGCACATCCCAAAAGTTAAGAATTCTTCCCAGAAGTTCATGCAACTTGCCAGAAATTCAGAGAGCTTCCCAGAAATTCACAAAACTTATCAGAATTTTTCGTGTATTTCTTAGAAGTTTATAGAACTACCCAAGATGTTCAGGAAACGTTCAAGAATTTCAGGGAACTTCCCAAAAGTTCTGGGAACTTTCCAGAAAATTAGACAAATCCACAACTTCAGAGAACTTTCTAGAAATCCATAAAGCTTTTCAAAGGTTTGCGGGTATTTCTAGAGGTCTAGAGAACATATCGAAACTTCATGAAACTTCCCAGAAGAACTTCAGGAAACATCTACACAGACCAGGGAAGTTCTCCAAAGATCAGGAAATTTTCCAATTGCTCAGCGAACATCTCAGACGTTCAGAGTCCTTCCCAGAAATTCAGAGAACTTTCCAGATGTTTACGGAACTTCCCAAAAACTCAAACAAGTTCTCAGATGTTCAGGGCACTTCCCAGAAATTCATGAAGTTTCTCAGAAGTACTGAAATTTTCCAAGAATTCTAAAGATTTTCCCCAAAGATCAGGAAACTTCCCAGAATTTCAAAGAACTTCCCAGAAATTCAGGAAACTTTGAGGATTTTTTGAGCATTCTCAAAAGCTTAGGAAACATTCCAAGATTTTTTCCATAAGTTTAGGGATCTTCGCAAAAGCTCGGGAAACTTTCCAATAGTTCAGGTAACATCCCAGATGCTCAGGGGTCTTAAGTTTTGAGAAGAACTTTAGCTCGATCATTTTCCGTACCGAATTAAAACGGGAATAAAAAAAATCAACTACTTTTTTAAAATGTTTAATCAGTTTCTTAGAATTTCCACCATATCACAATCTTGGATATTCTTAAAAGTTCTTCTACGGTTTTACAATATTTTGGAAATGCTATTTATTTAAAAAAAAGTTCCACCAACTTATTTAAAATTTTTCAAATCCACCAAATTTCCAGATTTTCTTCAATGTCTTGTAAATTATTAAAATATTTGTCATATTAAGTCTAAATGTGCTTGTCAAAGTTCCAGTAATTTAAAACTATTTGGATCCGAAACGTTGATAATTTTTCGGTAATTTAATAGACTTGGAAATTATTTCACTTCTCTTCTCAAAAGAGAAAGAGAGAGAGGGAGAGCAAACTTCATGATTATCTTGCAACTTCCAATAAATTGATTCAACTACTGAGGAGCTTTATCAACTTCTGTCAAGTTCATTATATGGCACACATGTTGCAATTACGTTGAGAGAACATAAATGTGCCTTTGTTAGTCATAATCAAATTGCTGCAACTAATTATGATCGTGATGTACTACATGGGATTCGGATGTTCACTGTAATTCAGAAGATGTGTTTTCAAGAGTTCGTTCAGTTTTCAGAAGCTTTATAAGCTCTGACCAATTCATGTATTTTCCGAGAAATGCATAGCTGTAGCTTAAAGCTGTAGAATTAGCAATTAAATAGTATAATAAAACGATTCCTGAAAATATTAAAGATTTTTCGAATTTCCAAGATATACGAATTGAATCTATCTTCAAGATATCGTCGATTTCTCCTCAGTAAACCTGGCGAAAGTTTCAATATAATAGGCTTCTCTAATATTTATCTGTAAAAGCTATTTGTGAGTGATAATCATGACAAATTCAACAATAAACCGATTGTTCACTTCACCGATTGAAGACTTCATAATTTTCATTTCTGAGCAATGGATATTCTATTCGGAATCTGAATTTGCCACCAAATTATTCGTAAAATCCAAAACAGTCACAATACAGGGAGCTTCATAATTTCGAACTAGTCAGCGTTTTCCGGAAAAAAAACTAATAGAATCATTCGTTATTCAGGAATGAAACGAAAAGCAATTCGCTAGCCCAAAATTTAATAAATCCCATCCACGATTTGGACCACCAGTAAAGAGGCCCTAAGAGTGCGTCCTTTAGAACCAGGGATCTGGCAACACTACACACAGAGTTTTTATGGCCGAAATTGGTAAAATTCACTGAGTTTTCAAACAGCTGAGTTTTCAGTAATAAAGCAAACTGGGTAAATAGCCCAACTGTCAAAAAATACTGACTTTCTCTGTAATCGATTTGTTTATATTTATTTTTACTGAGTTTTTCAGTTCTGCGCATTTTGTTTTTATGGCGAAAAAAAGTGTTTTGTTTCTTTTGAGATGGAATTAAAACGATATTATGGTATTATTTCGAGGTTTTGTCTTGGGTTTTGTAAAAAAAAAATTCATTTTTCTAGCAGTGCACAAGCTTTCAAGGGGAACTGTCGCAAGTTTTTTCCAAGCTAAAGAGATGAACAACTTTTATCCAAGCTAAAGATGCACGCGGGCTCCAAGCCAGCAAATTCACACAAGTTTCTCGAAATTGCATGAAACTTGTTTGGATTGTGTTGGCTGCCTCTATTCAGTCCTTCAGCTTGGAAAAACTTGTTTCACTTCTCCTGGTGAATGTTGGTTGTTTACATCGTTTTTGACATACAGTCATAATAACAAAAATCTTTTTGAAACCTGGTGCACCTTGGCACGGGAACTTGAGTCCATCGTAATTTCGAACGCGAAATGCTGAAAAAGAAAGCAATGCATTTTAGCTCCAGTCTTTTTTGTATTAAGAATACATCCAAAAATAAGAAAATGTCACTACCAATACAATTATTTGTCTTTAATTTTTTAACAAAAACGATATCCGCGTGAGCGCACCAGGAAATCGCGCAAAGAAAATGACATGTCAAGTAGGTTAAGAAGGGTACTGACTGTTTAGTACAACTTTATGTTATATATATGCAGATTATTCGGAAATTCTTTTTACTGAAAGATCATCATGCACCGTAAACATTTCGTTGTTACCGTAGTCAGTTGTTTCCAGAAAAAGTTACTGGACTACGGTTATTTTTTTAATTCAATACTGGCTGTTCGGTAATTTTTGCGTTTTACGGTGCAAAAACTACACAAAATATTACCGAACTGAGATTGAGTGTGTACACACTTAGTTTTCACTTATGTTTTCTTCAACTTTTTTTTTTTTTTTTCAGTTTACCGAACTGTTCAGCTGTTTGAAAATTTACCGGACAGATTGAGTGTGTATCCTTTTTACTAGAGTTTGACAGTATGCAACCAGAGATCTGGCAACCCTATCCGGGACTGTCCATAAACCACGTAGACTCATTTTTGAGAATCTCAGACCCCCCCCCCCTTGTAGACTTTTCTGCAAACAATTTTCGAAGTTTTGTATGCAGTGTAGACTTTCGTCAAACGTGGTTTATGAATAGCCCCTCCTTTTCACTAGAGTTTGACAGTATGCAACATATTACGGGCCTTATTTGAATAAGGCCCGTCTGACGTTTGTTACTACGGGTAGGAACACGAGCATTGTTTACAAACAAAGAATCTTTTGACGTGTGGTTGTTAGAGATGTTGGCTACGGGAAAATCGCTGTCCGCCAGGTCTCTGTTCTAAGATTTTCCCGCTAGGAGTCTAAGAGTCGAGGAAATAAATTCAATCGAACACACCTTTGGTCTTGTCGCGTCTGTTTCGGGCCACTGATTTATACATGACACCTTTGCTTACGTTTCATGGCGTAAATCAAATTTCAATTCCGTCTACTGTAAAATTCATAGTTTCTTAGTGTGTACGGAATGTCGAGAACGTCCATTGATTATGTCACGCAAAAAGTGACTTTTTATAACCCTTGTCACGTTTTTTGTATGGACCACGTTTACGTTCCCAAGCCCCCCTTACTGCGTGACATAATTAATGGACCTTCCCATAGTGTCAAGTTAACAAATCTAGACAAAATCGACAAGAGGTCGAAAGTAACAATTGTAAACAAAGACTTAAAACGTACATTTCCTGGAAATGCCAGGTTGCGAACATCTATAGATATCAAGCTGAACAATGCATTAGGTCCTAAGTAACATTGAGAGATTCTCTTCGTCGACTTTCTCTTTGGTTAATAGCTTGTCTATTAAACGATTTGCTGATGTCTTCGACGTATTGGATCCTTAATCACACTTTATACTACCGTTCTGTATGTTGAAAATACTTGAATATGTTTTTACATAGCCGTAGGAACGCAAAGAGAAAGTCGACAAAGAGAGTCTCTCAATGTTACTTAGAACCTAATGCATTGTTTAGCTTGATATATCCACAACTGACGGGAAGGAAATAACACCCTATATCTGTTTCTGGTGCTATTTTGTTTGTGGGAGCAAGCATATCATTGTTTAGAAATGTTAATTTCGACCTTTTGACTATTTTGTCTTGACATAGTCAACATCAACTTAAAATCGGATGGGTTTTGTGGATTTATCGATATGAGCACAAAGCTTACTTAATTCCGAGTGACTCAACTTTTGACGAATCTCATTCAAAGTTGGCAATTTCGAATCACCCAACATCTCGAAACCAAAAGGGATATAATAAGGATTATAAGCGATTCCACAGTCGGTTGTCGAAATTGAGTCTCAACACACTTTCCCAGTAGACTTCTGAAAGTCATTGACCGTCAACATCGACCGCTCAGCTGTGGGGTGTTGGGTGAGTGTGTGGTGAGTTCCTCCGAGATGCTAAAAGTGAACGAATTCAATTACCGTCAATTCATCTGCCCAATAAAAATCAATTAACCGGGTAGTAAATAAAATTAAGTATCGAAGCGACCGGTGCGCTTTCCGTGACGCCCAGGGCACAGCACCGAGCCAGCAGTATTCATAACAAACTCATAGTTTGCCATGATTTCTTTTTGTTTTTCGTCAATTCCACTCAAAGGATCAAAGTTCAGCATGGAACCCGGCTCGATTCGATCGAGGTATGCTGGAGGATACTGGCTGGTGGCTATGATGATCGGATGGAGCGCCGAAACAACCCGTCAAGATTGATCTCTTCACCGTTCTTCGCTGTGAGTGAGTGTGGAAACTTTCCTCCAACGACTGCTCATCGTGTGCTCGTGGATGTTTATCGACCTACATATGGGTGTTTATAATCAGAGACAATTTTCTTTAATTGATCTGAATGAAACGAAGAATGTTTGTTTTTAATGTTTCGGGGACTTGGGTGACGGGTGACGGGCGGAGAGCGCGTCTTAATTGTAGTAGTCTCGATTAGAAGCGAAGGCGAAGCTGACGATTAGACTTAATTTCTGTTCTTTTCTAGTTCGCTGCTAGACTTGTAGCGCGCATAGAAAAAGCGGTAAATTGGAAACAATTTAATTGAATTCTATCACCCCGATCATGGTTTGACATCACTCGGGCGCCCGTATACATCCGCTGATGGGGACAAGTCGACGCGGTTTGTTAGAGTGTACAATTACGTAAGACTTCGTTCTTGTTCCATTAGATTACTGCGTCGGTTGGACGGATTTGGAATCAATATTTTCGTTGTAAATTTTTTTCAAGATAAAATAATTTCAAGCTGACGACAGAGGGAGCAGCAGCAAGCTGTCATTCATAAGTTTTGTCATGGCCAATTAGATCGGGATGACGGGCGATTAAGGAGAGAAAAAAAACAGGTGACAACTCTCAGTCGTCGTCGTCGTTCGTTGTGTCGCTACTTTATGGGACTTTCTGAAAATCGAAAGGGTTTCCCCCTCAAATTAGTAACTATCCTGACTGGCTGACTGTCTGTGTCAGAACGTGTGCTTCGCAACAGATGTTATCGCATCTACTTTATTGGTTAACCCATTAGGAGTCAAGTGGCTTAAAAGTATTTAAGAGATTCGTTTAACTTTCTCCAGCGAGGATTCCACCCGCCGAACGATATTTAGCGATTTAAGTGGTTCACCCGAGTGAACGATTGCTCCCCTAAGTGAAACATAGTTGACTGCGCATACTAAGTTCGAATAAATTTTAATAACCCAAACGACAGAGCGGCTCTTGAGTTTCCAAAATCATGGCCATCTTTGGGGTGAGGCGCAAGTATCTTTAGACGGGGGCACGTGACATTCTTTATGACATTCCATCTGCTGACGTCCGTGAAAAGTCAAAGACGTTCGAGTGCACCCATCTGTACACGCCCAGTCGCGCGGGGTCCAGAGGCATTAATTATTATTTATATTTATTTTCGCGTTTATTTAGTCTTATCACCGCATCTTCTTCAATTGAGCGCAATTAAGGCGGACATTTTTTGCTTCGTTCAAATCCAAACTGACAACCACCACCGGCTGTGAGCAGCAAAAAAAAAATGTAAACAAGCTCGCTGCCACGTTTGCCGCTAATGTTTATCTGATTGAAGGCGATGAATTTAGGAGGAAGATGTCTTACTCGGTCTGAAGTGAAATAAGGAAACACAGAGCAATGTTTTAACAAAAAAATAAACAGCGGCGGCCGGCAGTTTCTTCTAAAAATAAAGTCCTTTATTCTTGTCGATGCCATTGGCAAGTCAAAAGTTGTTAGATATACGAAGCAAAAAAATTCTAAGGGTCCCGAAAATTGCTCATGATGATGCGTCGTCGTCGCCGTCGTCGCACTGGCCGTGATTTATGGACTCTTTTGTGGTACGGACGCTTACGCAGACCGGGGGTTTGGATTAAATGCGATTTGGCCGCCGCGCCGCAGCAGCATCAGCAGTCGTTGCTTCAAGTGGTTCCTCCGCCGTGAATCTTAATGGAAAGTGAGTGATTTGTTGTCCTTGTGTGTTGTGAGTAGTAGTTGGTAGGTTTTTGTTTCTGTTGTTTGCTTTTGTCATGTCTCATGAGCCCAGGAATTATCGCCGTTGTTATCTGTTTTGAAGTTAACAATTTTTACGATTTGTTAGGCAGGGTGCTGCTTTTGATGTTGTTGTTGTTGTTGTTGTTGTTTGATGCGAGAAGAATTTGAAAAGTGAATCGTTTGTTAAGTTGTGACAGACGTGTGACAAGCAATGAGTAAATTCATTTGTCTAATTGGAAAACTGTTTTGATACCGGATGATGTCATTAGGTTTCATTGCAATATTCTGCATTCTGTTTTTTGAATGAAATATTTACGCTCTGCACAAATTTAGATTTCGAATCACAAATTGTTCAGTTCTTTTTTCGAATGTATGTATTGATGTATGTATGTATGTATTTGAATAGCACAAAGCAACGACTCACGAGTCTTAAATGAATCGTTATTATTATGAGATGCAAAAATCTTAATTCAAGTGATTACTTGAATAAGGCCCGTCTGACGTTTAATACTACGGGTAAGAACGCCAGCATAGATCATTGCACGAAGGCGTCATCAATGCAGTTTTGACAGTTCAGGGAGCTTGTTTACGTGGACTTAGAATATTTTCGGTAAGATCGGTTTGAGATTTTGTGCACAGAATTTGTTGCGATTGAAGTAAACTTGCTGAAAAACAGACACAAGTGCTTATTTTTACATCATTTCCTGAATCTAATCGTACAGAATCCGGAAAAAGCCAATCAAAAATTTCAATTGAGCGGTTTAAATTCTAACACCTTGTAAACAAGCTCCCTGAACTGTCAAAAAAGTGAGGTTAATACATTCCGTGCAATGATCTATTGTTTAGGAACATTGAATGTTCTGACGTTGGGTTGTTAGAGATGTTGACTACAGGAAAATCCATGTCCGCCAGTTTCCTGGTCTCCCTGAAATGAATGTGCGTATTGAGCAAACGTCAAAAATCTTTGCCTCTTTCATTCCCACATTCAAAAAAATCGACTCGTTGCACAGTGGGAAAAAAGTGCCCGAAACGCGAAAGAATTCTATATCTCAGCTCGGAGTGGAACGATTTCTGTAAATGTTACCTTTACTTGAAGGGAAATTTCTAACGAATCGAATGATCACGTCATTGGCCGCACGGAACTGTGAGCTCATTTTACCCCTAATATTTCCTAGTTGTTCCGAAATTTCTTTGCTCGGTGTGACTCAAGATCAACAAACTGATGCCAGTCCTATGTAAAATTTCCAGGAAAATTGATTGAAGTAGGTTTCGTACATCGCACGGCTCTGTGAATGAAGATATGGCTGATTTTACCCTGATTCCCCTAATATTTTCATGTTTTTCACTATTTTCTTTGCTCGGTGTGACTTAAGATCAACAAAATCATGCTAGTTCTTTGTAAAAAAATCGGGGAAATCGAATGAAATTGGCTTCATTTACCGCACGGCTCTGTGAACGTAGATATGGCTGATTTTACCCTGATTCTCCTAATAGTTTTGTGTTTATCATAAATTTCTTTGGTAGGAGTTACTCAAGATAAACAAACTAAGGCTAGTCCTTTGTAAAACTTGCTGAGGAATCGATTGGAATTTGTTTCGTTTACCGCCAATACTCTGTGAATCAAGATATGGTCGATTTTACCCTGATTCCTCTAATATTTTTTGGTTACTCAGAGATTGCTTTGTTCGGTTTGACTCAAGATCAACAAAATAAGACTAGTTCTATGTAAAATTGCCTGAAAAATCGGTTGGAGTTGGCTTCCCTAACCGCACAAACACAAAACTATTAGGGGAATCAGGGTAAAATCAGCCATATCTACGTTCACAGAGCCGTGCGGTAAATGAAACCAATTTTCAAACGATTTTCCAGAAAATTTTACAAAAAACTAGCATTAATTTATTGATCTTAAGTCATACCGAGCAAAGAAAATTGTGAAAAATATGAAAATATTAGGGGAATCAGGGTAAAATCAGCCATTTATTTATTCACAGAGCTGTGTGGCGAACAAAACTAACTCTAATCGATTCTCCAGGAAATTTCATATGGGATATTTTGTTGTTCTTTAATCACATCGAGCAAAGAAATTTCTGAAAAAAACAACGATATCAGGGGAATCAGGGAATAAGTGCCGAACCCGCCAAAGGCTGAAAGGCACTATAATAAAAAAAAAGGGGAATCAGGGTTAAATCAGCCATATATTCATTCACAGAGCCGTGCGATGCTCTTCAATTAAGTCAGCAGGCTGAGTGATTTTCGAGGGAAGAAAAGAGATGCTGCCATGTTGAACGCCAATAGTTCCAGTACTATTTAGTAGAGATATATTGTCAAGCCTTCTGCAGAAGCGTCAGGCAACGATTAGTGAAGTCTGTCATTCAACTGGTAATTCCGTGCCTCAGACAGTGCACAGTGGTCCAGAATGCGAATTTAGCTGGAAAGATACATTTTCAGCCTAAGTTTGAAGTTTTGGAGCAAAATTGTTTTCGCCAAAGTTGTTTCCAATAATAAGGCGCTTCTTTTGGTGTGAATGAAAACCAGGGTAGTCCTTATTTTCAGATAAATCGAAAATCTAACTTTTTTATTTGCAGAGCTAAAGGCATACATTATTCAAAAAAGTTGTAGAATAAATAATGTTAAGCAACTTTGATGGTATAATGTTGTCCCTACCTTTTGATATGACCGATTTAGAGCATTTTTTCCTACGTAGCTTTGGGTGTCCCTATAAAAATCAGTTATTTTGCTGTAACTTTTTTATTTCAAATTTTTCAGCAAAGTTGTCTTCACACTGATTCTAGAACAACTAATGTTACAACTTTTGGTGTGCTGAAATTGCCTTTACCGTATGTCATACAAAAGTTATTATGGATTTTGTAAACAAAATAGGCCTTTTTCAAATGTTGGTTTTTCTAGTTGAGGCAAACCAAAAAAAAATTTCTTAACAGCATTTGAAAGGATTTTTATTATTGCATATTATGTCTGAAAACTGGAGATGGAGGTTATTTTTTAGATTGAGTAAAACACATTTGAAAAGGGGTGTAATTTTATAAGAAAATCGTTAATTACTCGCTAACGGTTAGAGACATCGGCAAGATTTATACGTCAAAACTTTCATCTTTTCAGGTTATAAAAATAATCTCAAGACAATGTTGTTGGAAAGTTTGGAACTAAAAAGTTAGAGCAAAAAACTGTTTTTTTTTTTCTGTATGTGTACATTACTCTTTCAGATTCAAATTTTGATAACCTAAATTTTGTTAAAGGTAATTATCACCTATTGCAGCTCATAAATAAATAAGAACTTATGTCAAATATGTTGATTGCAATTCAATAAATACTCAATACTAACAAAAAATCTGATTTTTTTGTTAGTTTAACAGAATTTGGTAGCAGCTGGGTTCGTTTTGGGGTCCTCCCTTAGCACATTCGGTAAAGGCGCAGCTACAAAGCAACAACACGCTGGAGGTGGCTGGGGTGGAGTCTCGGTCTGGTCTAGGAATTTTTTGCTAAGAAAAAAATTGTCGGCTTCCTGAGCATAGGGTGTGATTGTACTTTTCACACAATCAGACTAATGCAAAAATGGTACCTGTCACCGAAAGCTCTCAATTCATAACTGTGAAAGTGCATTTAGAACACTCAATTAAGAGCAAGTAATAATCGAATTGTGAAAGCTATAAGCTTGAAACGCTAAGAAAGATAGAAGAAGGGTTCGTTTTCGTAATCGATAGCTGCCTAGTAAAATATTTCAATATTAGTACCAATTTCCGATTTGAGCCGATTTATACCAACAGTAAGGATACCATTGAGACCACTCACATAGTGTGATGGAAAAATAAGGTAATTTTTAATAATGCTGGAAAGCTGATTTCGACCGATTCAAACCAACAGTAAGGATGCTATTGGGGCCACTCACAATGATGGGGGTTTTCAATTGGATTACAAGGAGATTTGTATTATTAGTTTTAATTTACAGCTTTATTGCTTTTTTCTGTGCTCACTCGATCATTCGCGCTACCGAAAAAAATAGATAACGCGCTATGCCTGATACCAAAACGGGCGCAACAAAGCATGGAAAGAGCCGTTCACAGCCGATGCTCAAAGGAGACTCTTCGTTTATTGTAAACTTGTAATTTGAACAACTACATTCTACAAACTATTTAACTTCTGAAACTAATATCTGTAGCAGGTTGAACGTCCTGAAGAGCAACCTGTTAAAATGTACCGTAAATTACTATTTCGTGCCTCCTTCCTACTTAATGCTTCAATTGATTTCCAAGCTCATCGGTTTGGTATCAACCGGGGAGTACTTGGTCCTATACCCAAACGATTTCGTTTTCTCCAATACGATCAACGAATCGCAATGTTTTGTGATATACAGGGTGTCTCCAAATTATCTGCATAGACTTTGTCAGTATGCCTCAACACAACCAAGCGGATTGAACAAAGCATATTTACATGGTTTAACATCTTGACCAAAACGAATCAAAACGAAGCCGAATGAGTTGCGGGCAGGCGTAATTGAACTTTTACGAAAAGGAAAAACAGTTTCAGCGATTGCAAATACTCTTAATATGGCAAAATCTACACTGAGGGACGCAATAAAACGATACCAACACCTTGGAACGCTAGATTACCGCGTAGGGAGAGGACAGAAGCGCGCCGTTTAGACTCCACAAATGCGCGAGATTATCCGGGGAGGATTCAAGCGAAATTCTTCGATTTCCATCCAAAAGTTGGCGAAATTACTTTCAAAATCTTCCGTTGGAGCGATAGTTAACGACGATTTGAAGCTTCGGTCATATAAACTGTGCAAGAATCACTACTTAAATAACACCATGAAAGCAAACTGGTTCTCCCGAACCACTTATCCGAGGGCCGCTATCGGTCAGTGTTGTTCACAGATGGAAAAGTTTTCACAATCGGGCAGCATAACAATCACCAAAAAATGAGCGGCAGTTGCTTCCAGCTGTTCCAAAAATCGTGGAAGTACTTCAACACCCAAAATAAAAAAGCAAGATTGTAATGCAATTTCGCATGAATTTGTTTCATTTCTCGTAATGGATCGTAACTTGGTCGTGGGCAAAAAGGCAACACATCAATTCGCTTTGAAAAATTCAACGTGTGAGTGAGGTTGTGCAGTGTATTAGTGTTCCCAAGTAACATTGCCAAATCCATCCAGCTTTATTAAGTTTTACTAAAGTTTTATGGAAGCCACTAGAAAACAATTCGGTTTTATTATGGCAGCAAGAGATGCCAATAGGTTTCAAATTTTAATCAGGTTTATAAGAACCTACACAGCTTTTTTACAACGATCTTAAAACCTTGACTTCTAAAATTCCTTCTACTCCTATAAAAGGTTTTATTTTGACTATGTAAACTCATAAAATGCTGTTTTGAAATGCCGTTTTAGGACTCATTCTTATTATCTTATTATGGTCAGTTGAAAAAGCATTTTAAAACCATTTTGTCTCCAGTAAATGCATTAAACGGCTAGTTGGCATTGAGGAAAGCTACCAAGCGACCAGATAGTTCTATAGTAGCCATTGCTAAGATAAATTGGCTTTTTGGCAAAACTGTGATTTCTTGCAATCGCCATATTGAAATATGAAATAATTAAAATGTGGAAAAATAAATACACCAAATTTTACATGTAATGCAATTGAACTGTAGATCTTAGACAAATTTTGCTATTCGTTCAGATAACCTTATTGAATTCCATCAATTTTCAGAAGTTTCTTGATTAATTTATCGAATATATTTCTTTCAATTTTGTTTTTGTTGTTGTAAACTCGCATAATTTCCGAGGCGCATTAATTTTCAGCACTTATCGTGCCAATATTCACCATAAAATTAAATGCGCATATGATTTGGAGCATGATACGCTATAAAAAAAACTCAATTCGTTTCATATATTTTGCTATCAAACATAATTTTCCGCAACACTTGAGCTTTTTTCTTAGCCATTATTTACTGTTGGATGAATCAGAAGAGCAGAGAATCGAACAAAGCAGAAAAAAACAACCACAATATCGCCGTGAAGTTTGACAGCTGTGGCCATTCGGCCCTATACTGGTTTTGATGGCGGCCAATAGGTTTTATAATGGTTCTCAAGTGGTCATAACACCTTCCACTAGAATATTTTTAAAATCTTTATGGTCTTGGAAAGGTTTTATTAATTTGTTTTCACAACCGTCTATAGAGTGGGCCACTTTGTACACATTTCGGCTTTAAAGATGCATAGAGGAGGTGTTGGTGGACAAAACAGTTTTGAATGTAGTTTCATCAACAAAGCCGGGAGGAGTGCTATACGGCTGGAATAGAACTGAAATTGTTACTTGGGTTGAGTATGAGATGAGATTCACAAAAAAAAAAAAAACTATCACGATACGCAACTGAGATTCAAACCAAGGCCGCCTGCGTAAAGGCTCTAGATTGTAACCATTCAGCCACTTCAACAAGTTGTAATGATAGGAATAAAAGCCCAACAGTTACTTCGATTGTCAACGCACTCAGCGAAACAGCAATAAAGCAAATGTCTCTCGCACACACTTGCATGGCTTCGTTTATTTCAATGGCAAACTTGAAGAGAGGGAGATCGGTGTGTGATGACGAGTGAAAATAAAAAGTAGAACACTTAACAGCGGAATTCTAATTGTGGCCAATAGCGTTGCGGCATTCTATGCTATTGTTTCACCCATATTGAAAAGTTGTTGACGGTTGAACAAAGACCCAACGGTTGCTCGACTTCCGAGGCACTAAGCACTAGAGCTGTGCAATTCAGCTCATTTTAAAGAGCGGATCTGAACCGATCAGCTCATAGGAATAAATCGATTCTTTTGACCAGCTCTTTTGATTTTGTGACGTCAATGTACGAACAAGTGTGAAAGTGACTATACTAGGTTATTATAGGTCTTAAAATAGGGATAAATTTAAGCTTTCACATAATACTTCGCAAGATTACAAGATTTACTTATGCAATTAATTCACCACTCAATAAAATTTGACAAGTATTAATTATTCAGTTGAAACTTTTACAAAAGGATTTGACTATTTTTTTTTTGGAATTCGAAAAATAAAATGGATTTTAGATTCTTTATTTACACAACACAGTAGAAGTATATTCATTTATTTGAAACCCACACTCTCGTTTGCATTGCGTGAGATTGTGTAATGCCGGTTCGGTCATTTGAGCAAAAAAGAAAACAAAAGGGAATCAGAGCACTTTTCACAGTTCTCTCTTTTTCTCTTCTGCATTTTGATTTGACCGAGTCGATGAATTGTTCAGCTCAGAGCAGAGCGGGCGGTGAGAAAGGCGAGAGCAGGTAAGCTGGTGAGCTGCGGTTCTTTTTTAAAGAGCTGGTTGTCATTTGCTCACTAAAATGAATCGATTCAGTGGAACAGCTCAGGAGCGGATTGCCCATCTCTACTAAGCACACAGCGATACATTTGTTTCGAGGAATCTGTGTGCTGCCAACCGCTTGCACACACTTGCATGGCTTCGTTTATGTCATAAAACGCTTTGTGGATCATGATGGGCAAAATTGCCTTTTCTGAATCATGCGGATTTCTCAAGATATGATTGCAAAAACTGCAATTGCATTTTTTGTCACCTTTTCAACTTTTGGGTGAAGGAGTCATCATCCCGCTTCTGTCATGGTTTGGGCTGGAATAACTCATTCCGACAAAACCCCTTTGATCTTTATCGACAAGGGGGTGAAAGTGAATCAAGCGGTATATCAGAAGCTACTTACTGACCCAGTAGCTTTTTGGGCATCGCAGCATTTCGGCAAAAATGAATGGGTTTTTCAACATGACTGGGCGCTGACTCATGGATCAAAAAAGGCTATTATTCTTTGCGAACGCATTTTACTAAGCTTTTTAACGAAATGTGAATGGCCTTCTAACTCACCGGATTTGAATCCGAAGGACTATTTGATATGGTCCATCTTGGAGTCAAAAGCCTGCAGTACACCACTTAAAACACTAGAACATCTAAAATCGCCTCTTTTATAGGTTTGGGAACAAATATCTGTCGAAGAACTCGCGGCTATCGTGGATAACTTCCCGGAACGTTCGAATGTGTCCATCTCAGCACGAGGCGACCATTTTAAAATGAACAAATAAAACTTGTAATTTGCAAACATATTGCTATAACAAACAATACATATTGATTTTTAATCCAACAATAAAAGATAGTTTTAACACCATTTTTTTGTACGAATAATATTCGGACACCCTGTAAGTATTCCCAGACTGAAATACTTAAAGAAAATCGCCCTTGTTATGACACAAACTTATGTCAAAATCAGCACTACCATGCGTCATTCTCGAAGCACTTAAATTTACATGATTTTTTCAAAGTGTGCGTGTGTGCACAATCGAACCTAGCATCGTCTAGCATAGTCTGGCTTGGTGAAAATTGAATTGCAACATAAGCTGAATTCCATAGTGCTCTTCATTTCTCAATCGATGCCATAGGCGTATCCCAACAACTGTCTTAACTGGGTACACCATAGCAGCGAATGGCATATGGTCAACTGCTAACCTCAAACCCATCAGTCCTTCAATGTGTATCCCAATGGCAGCGCCATAACTAACGGAGAACAAGCGAAAGTGCGGGCACAACTCCTCTCGATTACAGCGTGTACCAAAACTGGCCATATATCAATCCTTAAATTCTCCCGTCCCTGGCTGTCAGACTGTGCTTCCACATCGATCCGGAAGATATCTTCCCAATTCCTGCCGTGGCCTCCGCCTTGCACAGCCAACTGCAGCGGTGATATTCTATGCGAGGGGGTGGAGCACTTGTAATGCGCGCATCCATAAAAACAGCCACGACACGGCGGCGTACAAGATCAGGGAGGTTAACAACGGAGCTATAAACCGAAAGAGGGCGTTCACAATCACAATGTTCAAACATTTCGCATTCGTCGTCGTCGTCGTCGTCGTTTTGCAGACGAACGGATTCTGCTCAGGCTGGGTGTGTAAGTGTCTCCGTCTATTCTCGCAATGGATTGGTTGGCAAGTGGGGCAGGGGAGATGCAGCAGGTACACCGTTTCGGGTTCCGGAAGCAAATATTTATTGTACTATCACGAACCACACCGCCAACCGGTATCAGAAGCTCCAGGATAAGCGGCCACCACCCTTGATGAGCAGTGTGCAAGAAGCAAAGTTTATTACCAAGGGAAAATTGCACTGCCGATCGACCGACCGACCGAGCAACCAACCAACAATAAAATTTCAATATTTACTTTACGATTCCCGAGTTTCGCGGAGGATTCGATACTTGCTGCTGAATTTAATAAAGTGCCTTTTTTTGCAGTGTGTTTGTACCATTTAATCAATCAATAAATTATGCTGTCGACACTGCAAGCGAATCTGACAGCCAGTTGGCATGAACCTATGCACATTTCCAGCCCCCCGACCTCGTGCTGATGATATTTGATCAATTATTTTATTATACCATCGGCATTACCACTCCTTCCAACCGTTTAACGAACCTTTAACTCCGAGAAGAACGTGTTATTCATCGATTTTAATGATGATGAACACTACATCAACGCGTCCCGAGGGTACAAGACATATTTTATCTTAATAATGATGTAATTGATATTTTATAAGATTTAACTCAAGAACCCACATGGCTGGTTTATCCTGTTTGAAGAAGCTTCTGTGAAACTTTATAAGAAACTAACCACCTTCCAAGCAAGCGGCCTATCCCACCGTACAACTCCAAGGATCCAACAGTCTTTGCTTGCAGGAAGTATTAAATTTAATAAATGCTGACTTTATTAAATTTCAATTACCTTCCTCCGATGGACGCCAGTGCCATGGTTAAACCCGGTTGTCACCCACCCACTACTGCCAGGGGAACGAAGGGAGGTGGTTCGGTAAAAATGCACATCAAAGCAGCCTTTTGCACATCAGCAGGATTACCGGGGTAATCTTCCAGTGATGAGCTTCCTCTCCACCTCCACCGTCGTCATCGCAGTCTACTTTGATGGATCATTGTAAAATTTGAATGCCCCCATCCTAGTCTCGAGCTCAAACAACTCTTGAAAACTGTCATCGAAATATTTATTACACTTTTATTACCCCACTCTGGCAGCAACTCTCACCAGTAGAAACCCATTCATCTCTATCTTCCAACACCCATATTAATACTAATAGATCAAATTCAGCTTGTTTTAATTCCCGGCATTCTTCTCCGCTGTTGCTACCGAGCGTTCAGATAAATTAACTAGCCAAGTTGCATTCAGAAGATGCGGACTTCTTTGCATCGTCACTGTCGAGACCGATGCTGGGTGCATCGGCTTGGCTTGTGTTGGCGCGATATCGTGGAATACGGGAATTTATCTTAAGTAACTCATTAATCTATTTATAATCGTTTAAGAATGTCTCCCAACATAGGGATAGCGCCTGGATGGCTGGAGCAAGTTGTCACAGAGCTGTGGCGAGCCGAGCAGTGAGAAACGGTTCTGGCGATAACTGACTGTGCTGAATTGATTGAAGCTTTTGGCGGTAGTAATCTAAATCTATCTTAAATCAGAGTAGCCAATGAGGTTGACAGTAGTCAAGAGTAGTCCATAAAGGTGTGGAACAAGAGTAGTCAAGAGTAGTCCAGTTAGAATTGGAACATAGATTATTGCGCATATTTCGGATATAGATTAACAAAATAGTATTCTGTTTTAACTAAAATGTTCAATTTTATGAGAACTTTAGTGGGAAAATACGAAAAAAAAAAATAATCATCACGATTTCGAAGAAACTTCTCATCCATCGTTTTGGCAATCTTATGCCAATTGGTTCTCAATTTATTGATGCTTTTAACGCCACTGCCATTCCCCTTCGGCTTCCTCTTCATAATAGCCCAAAACCTCTCTATCGGTATGAGCTGGGGACAGTTTGGTTGGCTGAGTTCTTTTGGTATAAACTGAATCCTGTTGGTTTCATAGAACTGTAGCACTGTTTTACTGTAATGACAGCTTGCAAGATCTGGCCAAAACATGACAGGTTCATTGTAGGATCTGATAAATGGCAATATTCGAAGAAAACCTTGGTCTTCCTACCGCAGCTGCCTTGCCAAATCATGTATTTACGTCCAAATTTTTCTGTAAACACAAACTTCAATTTGGCAGCAACATCTCACCGAGTCGTAGCCAAGTAAAAGTTTTGTCCCGGTAGCTGTTTGAAATCGGTTTTACATAGGTTTCATCATCCATGAGGAAACAGCCATTGAATTTTGCCAACATCTGTTCAAATAGTTATCTGGCACGGATTCTGGCCACATTGTTCTGTTTTTGATTCCTACAGGCACGGTATGGATTGAAGCCTTCCCGAAGACGAATCCGTCCCCGGTACTGCGAGCGGTGCGAAACTTTTTGGCCAAATCGCGGTCTGAGATGTTGGGGTTTGCCATAATGTTCTTAATGACATTGTTCCGCAGTTGACGGTTGATAGTACCCGCCCGACGCTTGCTTTAAGGCTTGCGTCGACAAATTTGCTCTGTACTTTTTCAAAACACGCCACACGGTATTTTGGGGGAAAATCCAACACTTTAGCAAGCTTTGGCCCAGACCACGAAGGGTTTTCCAAATGATTGCGCAATTAGTTTTCTTCTTTCTTCTTCCATTTTGTATTTCTCTGAAACACGTTCGAACTGCACCGCGAAAAAAGGCTTCTGATGTTGTTATTGTTATATTGTTGGGAACACATAAGATGTCATGGTTTACAAATCTGACCACTAGGGTCGCTGTAAGAATAAAAAATGTTTGTTCCAATGGGCCACACCATACTATTTAGATTTAAGCTTAAAAATATACAAAACTATGAAGAACGACTATCAATAATGTTGCGCAACTCGGGTAAAAACTCTAATAACTGCTGAAACCGAATGCTTCTAACGGATGTCAACTACGGTAGTTTTTTTTTCTGAAGCATAAGCTTCCAATAGTTACCGATCAATATTTAATTACTAAGGCTTGTTCACGACAAAATCTTGACACCCCTAAATACGTATATCTCTGGAAATACATCATCAAAGCGTGAAATATATCGTAAACTTATGAACGTATGTCTGTTCATAGGATAAAATCAATTTCTGGTGAGACTACACGCTTTTAGATCGAAGATGGCGTCGAAAGAAGAGCAAGTGCGAAAAGCAATTGTGTGCGGTCGCAATGAAAATCCGGATCTGTCAGTAAGAAAACATTCAAAAAAGCTTGTTTTTCCTGCAAGCGCAGTCCGTATCGTTCTTAATCTTTCGAAAAACGTTTGACAACAGGAACCACCAGAGAACGCGAAGATTAAGCAAATATTGCAGAAGAGACCAGATCTTTCGGTACGTACTGTGGCTAAAAAAATGCAAATGTCCCCAACTTTCGTGCATACTTCCTAGCCCCGGCAAAGTATGAAATCGCGCAAGGTGAGAACTCTACCGAACCATAATGATAAACAGAATGTGCCGGCTAAAACCCGGGCTCGCAAGTTGTGTCGCGAATATTTGACGAAGTTTTCCTGCGTGATAATGGACAATAAAACTACACAGCAAAAAAAAAAAGTAATATACATCAACGTAATTGATGCTAACGTATAAAAAACTGATGTAATCGAGAAAATACGATGCACAATAACATCCATTTGATGGAATATTACATCGCTCTTCAAATTACATCCGAATAAAATTATTAGTGGCACGAATGTAATAACCACACATCAAAACCATAAATATTACACGAAAACCAATGCACATAAAGGACTCCGCAAAAAATGTTAAATATTACACGATTTTGATGCTTTATCGCATTTAGCTGTTATGTAAAATTAAATCTTGCAACAATGCCATACTTTTTGTGGCACAGACCTGTTGTTCCATATTAATTAGGGTTTCGCCGAGCGATCTCACAAACACTAGCGTGCTGCTCTACACGTATAGGATAGATTTGTTTATTGTTTTCAACCACGAGATCAACTTTCAAAATGTTCAGGTTGACAACGGTTTGTTTTTTATTTTCAACCAGCAAAACGATTGTATTAGTGAAACTGCCTACTAATACTAACGGCGGCAGAGAAGTCTATTACTGCCAGACTTGTTCTTTTCTTTTTTCATCTTCCTAAACTATTTTTTTTTATCAAAACAAAATCAACCGCCACGGTCATGGACAGATACGTCCGATCTTGTTAGTCACTACTGAAGATCAAAATTCAAAGTAAACACCCAAAGCGTCCACATAACATTAAAAAAATCATATGTCTAACTTGTTCCTTTCCCTTATTTCAGGAAATGCGACGCCGCCGCAATAAAGTGACTGTTGAACTACGCAAGAACAAACGCGAAGAAACCATCCTCAAGCGTTGTAACGTCCCGCAGACAACAGCCGAATCGGCAGACGAAGACGACTACACTTCACCGTTCATTTTGCGCAAACTGGTAGAGAAGGCCGGAAACAGCGCCGACAAAGATGGCAGCGGTACAGGCGGCACGTCGTTTGCTCGGTTTGCCTCGGATCGAAATCCTCCGATCGATTCCTTGATACAGAGTGAAATTCTTCCGATCCTGGTTGGTTGCCTCGCGTGACGATAATCAGTTGCTCCAGTTCGAAGCGGCTTGGGCGTTAACAAACATTGCATCGGGAACATCGACTGACCAATCAGGTTGACGCGCTGGAGCAGTCCGCTGATCTTGCGCCGCTCGCATACCAAGTGTGCGAGCAAGTTGTCTAGGCCCTGGGTAACATCATAGGCGATGGCCCCTGCCTACGCGACTACGTCATCAAGCTGGGCGTTGCTCATCCTCTGCTGTCGTTCATCAAGCCGGAAATTCCAATACCTTTTCTGCGCAATGTCACATGGGTTATCGTGAACCTGTGTCGTAACAAGGACCCACCGCCACCGGTTGATACGATTTTGGAAATCCTGCCAGCGTTGACCATGCTGATCCATCATACCGATATTAACATCCTAGTAGACACCGTGTGGGCCCTGAGCTATCTCACCGACGGAGGCAACGAACAGATTCAGCTGGTGATCGACAGTGGTGTGGTACCGAAATTGATTCCCCTGCTATCACACGTCGAGGTTAAAGTGCAGAAGGCAGCCCTGCGGGCAGTTGGTAATATTGTCACCGGTTCAGATGATCAGACACAGGTTGTCCTGAACTGCGATGCCCCAGGATAAAATCCGCAAGGAAACTGTGTGGTTCCTGTCAAATATTACCACTGGCAATCAGACACAGGTGCAAGCCGTCATCGACGCTGGACTGTTGCTCAAGATAATCGAAAACTTAAGCAAAGGCGAATTCCAGACGCAAAAGGAAGCTGCCTGGGCGATCAGCAACCTCACCATCAGTGGCAACCGGGAGCAGGTGGCGTGACTCATCCTAGACGGTGCCATCCCTCCGTTCTGAGATCTGCTGACCTGCAAGAATACGCAAGTCATCAATGTGAGTTTGTTGATTGATAGTGTGACTGAATGGTTAGGATTTATTTCTTTTTTGTTTTATCCCAAATAGGTCATCTTGGCCTTCATGCCTTCATTTTGGATTATTTTTATTTCCGGAAGTTTTTTTTAAATTTCCAATCTAAATTTTAATAATAAAACGATCCTTGTGTTTTAATTGCCGCTGTACAAATTTTTTTACATCGAATAATATCCGAAAATTACGTTTTTACTAAATTTTACATTGCTCCCTTTACGTCACGACTATGTTGTACGTCGCGATGATTCACATTGTCTCGATGAGTTACGTTGCTTCGTTTACATCGACCAAATTACATCGATAAGCTGTGCATCATTTTATTGTGTACATCGAGACAACCTAACATTACACAATCGATGGAATGACCTATGTGCATCTGATTCTGTGTAATATTCAACAACTCTTTTTGCTGTGTAGTTTTATTGAAAAGTAGGGTTACTCATTGAATGAGTAATCCTAGTTTTGTTTAGCGAAACTGGGTTAAATTTTTAAGAAATTACTCAGCGCTGAGCAAGAAATGTATCGGAAATAAGCTATCCACGTACATTTGCGTTCTTCGCGTATATTTGTGATGGTTTTAATGTGTTAATTATAGCCAACCTCCCCCTTTCCCACAACATGACAGATTAGCTTAGTTTCGTGTAACCACTTGCAAATCGTTGATGACGTCCCGCAACGTAAACATTGGGAACATCCCTGGTAGATGCACCGACTTTTCTATTTGGCGCATGTTTTTGTTGCGTGGTTGCAAAAAAACAAGCAAGCGTACCATATCAAAAGAGTCTGTTTCCGTTTTCACCGTGGAACTTCAGTTATAAGGAATTTAAATATTGAAATAAATAGGGTAGGGAACGGCTTCAGCTCCTCGGGGCCCTATTCCAAGCACGAGGTAAACGTTACAACGCTAATTTTTTGCAGTGTGGTGCTTCACTAGATGAAGCACCGTACACTAAAAATTGAGCGTTGTAGGTTAGCGTTTACCCCGTGCTGGAATATGTTCCCGGGGTGCTGAAGCCGTTCCCTATGTTCAATTACACCACGTTGCATTTTGTGAACACTACGTCAGAACGAATCCTTCTGATCTGCAAACTTCGACTGCAACTGCAAACTTTGAGTGAGAAGCGAGAGATTGAAGCGGTTGAGCGGTTTTCGGCGACATTTTGGACAGATTTTAATTTATTTTTCGTACGTTTCGTAAGTTTCTATTATATAAATAGTGTAAATATTGGATCAAGGGTCAAAAGTGTTTTTGACTTTTTATTAGAGTAAGACCTGAGAGAAAAACACTATCTTATACCTGGTACAGACATACAACGTACAGTGTTGTACGAACTGTCAAATATTTTAATCCAGTACTTAAAAACAGGTACTAGATTAAAGGAGTAGTACAACCATAGACTAACTCTAAGACCAGTAGGTCCCATACAAAAACGATTTTTTTCTTGGCTCAGTCAGTACTAGAACATCGTCCCAAGCTCGGTCCCAAGCTTGATAATGCCCCCCTAATAATGAACTCACATGAACACACTCTCAAATATTCTGTCAAAATAACACAGCAAATCAAAACAAAGGCGCAAATATGTATAACAAGGTGCTGGCTTCAAGGTGTAATTCGGACCAAGGGGTTCTACAACAGTGAACCAATTTCAAATCGCTAGTTGCATATTGATTGTTGGTACAACGCTGTACGTTGTACACACTTAGAAAATTTTACAGTATTCGGTTATTTTTTACCGAACTTTCAACAGCTGAACAGTTCGGTAATCAAATTTAACGGATTTCAGTAAAATATGACAAGTTCCGGTAATTTTTTTACCGGAATACTGTAAAATTTCACCGAAAACCGGTAAATCGGATTACCGAACGTTCAGTTGTTGAAAGTTGGGTAAAAAATTACCGCATACTGTAAAATTTTCTAAGTGTGTATGTCTGTCCCAGGCATTAGTTATAAATACCAAGTTAAGAAAAGAATGAACGGTGAGCTCTGCAGCAATTAATGAGCAATTAATCCAGCCGAAATAACCTGGAAATGTGGAGCAGTATTTTCGATTTTTTTTTTATTTCAGTGAAACTTTGCATACGCGTTTGGATTAGGAGACTGCGCATTTTCCGTGCTAACATAAATTTTTGTGACTCAAGAGTCAGTTTTAAAAAGCGCGTAAGCATTTTGAATAGCACTTCAATTAATAAATTTGTAGCTCAAAAACCTTTGGTTGTACAAAAAAAACTGTCTAAGAACAAGGTTGTAAAAAAAAAACACCGAGAAAATTAAAAAAAAAAACGGAAAAACATTTACTATTCATAAACATTTAAATATCTCAAAAAAAGATTTTTTGATGTTTTTTTATTTTTTGACTGTGAAAACTTGAAGTTATTACGCAAATTTTGGCGAACACTCCAGGATGGAGAAATATAAGGAAAAAAAGTTTTTAGAGCATCAACACGGAGAAAAAAAGTATAATTCAATCAATAATATTTCATCTAAAATCAACTATATTGTGGATTGATTTTTCGATAATTCATGTGCATGATTGTATTAATCATACATTTCAGGTTGACTTAACTTATGTATGGTTGAATCAACTTCAGTAAAATATGGTTGAATCAACAATACAATGGTTATGTCAAAGAAAATATTTTTGATATTTTGACAGATGGCTTGCAGTGCCAGTTAATTCAACCATGATTATAGTTGTACCAACTGAATAACAATAATTGGTTTGAATATGCTTGAATATGCTTCAATTTTGTTTCTGAATAAGATTTTCGGTTCTGAAATCGTTTGAATGAGAATGCCATTATATTCATCACATAAGTTGGGATTGATTTAAGACCGATTTTGTTTATAGTTTTATTGTTCCAATGATAGCTCAACAAAGCTACACATTCAAAAAAACATATTTTTTTTGCATAATGTGAGTTAATATGCGTTGAATCTAATTTTAAAACCTTCGTCCGTATATTTTTCCTCGTCGGACACCATGATGAGCTCGAAACCGAACTGAAAACTACCAGGTTGTTAAAATTATAACAGTTTTGTTTTCATTCAACCCTATGGCAGATGTGTAAAAAATATGGCCCTTTTGACTATGAAGCATGGTTGATCAAAAGTCAACAATAACTTTGAACTAAACATATTTTGTGGTTAGAACAAAAATGTGTTCATTATAGGTATCAACTATCGAGATTGTTATTTCAATCCAACGTCATTTCTTTCCGTGATATATCGGTGCATTTCTCAAAATTTTAATACTTGCGGAAATAAACGTATTCTGATTATATAATCTAATTTTTGTAATAAAATCAAGTTTTTACAATCACAAAATCAAAAACAGGAAAAAATCGTTTGTTGAGATATTTAAATTTTAATGTTAATTTTCGATTTTTTTTTCCGATATTTCCTTTTTTTCTCAGTGTATATTTTTTATCACAACCTTCACATTTAGGGCCACAACTTTTTTTTATACAACCGAAGGTATTCGAGCTACAAATTGCTAATTGAAGTGCTATTCAAAATACTTACGCCATTTTTAAAACTTACTCTTGAGTCCAACAACTTTTTGCATCTGTGGAAAAAACTTACTTTCGTGGGTAAAACATGTGTACAAATTTTCAATTAAATTGGAGAGCCTCGAAGTTGATCGGAAGGTCATTTCAGCTGGAAACGCTCTAATGAAAACCGTTGACATGACTTAATCTGGACATGGAATATCTTCAAATGACGTTAAATTTTACAAAAATTTAAAATCTACTTCACACAAAGCACTTTGAATTACTTTGGTTTGGCAAACAATCTAATAATCGCTTTTGCCTACAATACGTTATTACAAACAAATATTCAAAAATAATGGACTTCATGTTTGAACGATTCCTTGAAACTCTTGCACAACTGATGATCCCCTTAGAAAACAGATTCGGCTCCCTCTTTCCCTTGGAAACACGTTTCATATGAAGCATTTTAAAATTTTAGGCCGATTGTCACACGTGATACCTCCACTCTTCCGTGCGTGACGTTATTCATGTACGACACACTTTTATTTTCCACTGGTTGCAAGCCTAAAATATACTTAACGACGTTCGCTTTAATATTTTTGATCACACACCATATCGCATGTCATTTCGACCTTTTTAGAAGATACGCTAGATTTTTTTTTTAAGTTTGACACGTTTGGCAGTACCACCGGACCAAATTTTTTAGTTTCAATGACAATGTACTAGAAGTGTCAAGTTATTCCCGGCTTGATCACAGCATACTGCGAGTTTGACTGCCGTCTTTCGTTTGTTTACTTGTTTGCACGGTTAAAATTCCTCGTTTTCAAAATGTCGCCCATTGAAAAAGACGTGCAAATTGAGGTTTTTGACACATGGCTACTTGAAAAGGGTATACCTATGCGACAATTGGCGAAGCGTTTTGGAATTCATCACGCGAGTGTAAAATCCATCATAAACAAGTTTGGAGAACACTGTTCTTCGGAGAAACTGCCACTAAGAGGCAGACAACCCGGATCTTCCAACTGGATCAGGAAGTGGTAGTTCTAACTCAGAAGAACAAATCAATGCCGATACGTAATTTGACCAATAAAGCGGGAACCAGCGTCGGAATGATTCAATGTATCAAGAAACGGAACAACCTGAAGAAGAACAACAAGAAGTATAAATTCTGGAAACAAAGTGCAGAACAGAAGCAACAGCGACCGGATGCATGTATTTTGATGACGACGAGACCTATGCCAAAGAAGACTCAAATATGATTTTTTTTCTTGGCTCAGTCAATACCAGCACATCGGCCCCAAGCTCAAAAGTACGCCCCTAATATTGAACTCACACGAACACACTCTCAAATATTCTGTCAAAATAACATAGCAAACCAAAACAAAGGCGCAAATATTACAGCAAGGTGCTGGCTTCAAGGTGTAATTTGCACCAAGGGGTTCTACAACAGTGAACCAGTTTCAAATCGCTGGTTGCATATTGATTGCCGGAACCGGAATAATAAATGCGGAAATATATCAGACAGTCGCAGAAGAAGTTGCGGCCTTTATATCAGCAGCATAGTACCACTCCACTATTTTGGTCGGATTTGGCGTCGGCACACCCGAATAAAAAATTCTCATAGATTTACAACTGAATATATTGTAACCATACAATTGGTTCACGAGCATGTACGATTGGTAGTAGTGGTCACAGTAACAAGATGACAATATGACTACTGGCACCCCAGTGGGATCTGGTGTAAATCGGACATCACCAGTCGAACGGCGGGGTTGTTATGTATCTTAACTGGAGAAAAATCACGTTGTTCGAACAAATTTGAGTCCATTAGTATTAATTGTATTGTTTCTCAATTGTTGGAAATCCTCGCATATAGAGTGAGTTGTAAGTCTATTGTCAAACAATGTGGTGTTTCAGTCATCTGATTTGTGAACAATAAGATTCATGGTCAGGAAATAGGCTCGACGGAATATATTATTGTATTGTAATTGTATAGTTATTTTATCGGGCATTAAAGAAAACCTCAATTGGTTTACGAAAATGCGTATAGATTGAATTGAAAAAGACATCAATCCACAAAAAAACCCTTTAGCTTCAGCCCACCGTAGCCAATCGAGACTTTCTGGGCTTTGGACAAATCATGGCTACGGATATTTGTAAAACCAGCGGATGACGTCGAAAAATTTAAAAAGGATTAGACAAAAGTGGTGAAAATGGTCGGAAGTGCAACTGTGCAGAAGCACTTGGGTGATGTTCGAGAATAAGTGAGATGTCACGGTTATAATTAATGATATTGATTGAAGAAGAGTAAAACGTTATGTGCTGATATTATTTGCCAAATAAAAAAAAAAATGAAATCTTAAAAACCAACACATTTATAATATTTTGAAAATGTGCTTATAATTTCTGAAACAGTCTATAATTTGGGTTAAGCGCAAATCTAGACAAAATCGTCAAAAGGTTGGAAGTAACAATTGTAAACAATGACTTAAAACGTAAATTTCCTGGAAATTCCAGATTGCTAACATCTATATCCAATACCGATGGGAAGGTAATAACTCCCTGTATCTGTTTCTGGTGCTATTTTGTCTGTAGGAGCAAACAGATCCCACAAACATTTCTAGCGCATTCATTGTTTGCAAATATTACTTTCGACCATTTGACTATTTTGCCTAGAAATAATTACGGTGGCATATTAAAAGTTGGGAATCTTGAAAGTTTTCTGAGTTGTTGCTCCATAAAAATGCCCTCAACGAGTGTCAAACAGTACAAAATGACGTAAACTGGTCTTTGTTGGGCTTTCTTTGAAAACATAAACATGATCTTTCCGAGGGCATGCCATAGAGAGTACGATAATGATGCACGCTCACATCTGATTACTTTGCCCACTCCCAACTTAAAATCAATGACTCAGAAAAAACTGATTGCCTCATAAAGTTTTCCGCAATTTTACTTTCTTCAACAAAATTTGTCATTTTTTCCCGCACAAATACCAGAATGCACCCCACCAGCATTGTTCACTGCGTGCTAGATTAAATTTTTGACTTTTCCGAAGGAAATCTCTTCCCTTTGATATTTTACTCGCTGTGAGTACTCTGGTAAAGGTCGCCCTCGCCATGGACGGCTTTTTAATATAGTCTTGGCTACATAGCAAAAAAAAAACACACACAATCCATTCCGGGGGAAAGGGGTTAAAATAAAACTTTTCTTCCGATACTTTTCCATCCCAAACTAAATGGAAATGTTTTTCAACGATAAATTATGTATGGAAAAACTCCCGACCGAACGCACGCGGGAGAGTATTTTGACTTTTTAATCTCTTATGCCTCCCTGTTTTCGGAACAGGGGTCCGCTTTCGGTTGGTCGTGGTTCATTAAATTTTTGCCCCTTTCCTCGCCGCTCCGTGGTGTTTAGCGGTAGAGAGCTTATCTGCTTTAATCTTTTGTTCTGGCAAATGCACGGCCTACTATCTATAGAATGCGGTGGTGTGTGGATCGCCTTTTGTTTCCGGGGATGCTTTGATGTTTTTGTTCCCGGAGAACGCCATCCGTCACGGGTGGCAGAACAAGTTTGACAGTTGTACAAATCTAACCTCTTTCGCGTAAATTTCCAGGGGAAATTATTCTGTTGAAAAGTGGTAAGTTTTTTTTCTTGGTTTTCGCTTCCTCCTTTTTATCTTGTTCACTCATACAGATAACAAATGGAGAGAATCCGCAAAACACTTGCTGAAACAATAATAAATTGCGGTTGGTTTTTCATCCCCCGCTTATTTTTTCGAGTAGCAAGGAAATTCAATCAAGTGGAATTACACTTGATGTGATAGCTCGGGCTTCCATTACTTATTGTCGATATTTACTGACAACGTATCAAGGAGTTGGACAGAAAAAAAAACTGCAGCCGATGAAATGGGCATCGTCTGTTTGGTTGACGAGCAGAACCTAACTAAACATATCACACACTTAATTTAAAGGTTATGTTTATGGGCTAGATTTGCTGTCAGGAGACGATGGTGATCCCTGCGAGGGGTGCATTTTTCATGAGCTGCGTTCGGCGTCTGTGAGCACTTACTCGTTTGACGTTTGGCATTCTCAGCACCAGCCAACCAACCACCCACACGGGGAAGCTAACCTCAAATATTTATTAACATAATAAAACAGTTGGCTTCCTTTCGCCTGGATGTGCGCCCTAAGTGGAAAGCTATTTTTTTTTCTATTCTTCTGCGCTTCTGAGATTGATTTCGAATTCACCTTTTTTTTCGTACTCTCGTCGGAAGAAAAATATCTGACAAATTGTCCAGCGTTTAGAAGATTTATTGCAAAATACTCTCACCGTATTCCCTCGGGTGCCTGTCTGAGCTGCTCCATTGGGAAGGAAATTGACCGGGAGTTGCTAGGAGAACATTGATGAAGCACGAAAAAAAAAAAAACGGAAGTATATAATGCTTCCTTTTTATTGATTTACGACTGTTCCCATTGGCTTTGGTGCTTTCTGAGGAAGGACATCAGAAAGTCACTCAACCTGGGAGGCATGGTCGCAGTAGGACTTTTTTTTGGACAACGGCATTTTTTCTGTTTGTAAATACCAAACTCTAAATCCGTATCAAATTTCAGAATAACTCATCCAGGGCTTGTAACGGAATATAGGATAAATAATAGCGACTTTAGTGACTAAAACAACAAAAACAGTGACCAGTGACCAAATACAGGGTGCGGCAGAAAATAATGAGAAAATGTTCAAACTTGAGTATTGGGTTAATTCGTGTAGCTAGTGACTAATTTCTGTTGGAAGTGTATTTGTTTATGTTTTCTTTCAAGTACTGCATCATTTGTTTTACTGCAAATTCGTCAAAATGTTTGCGAAAGAAGTGATCACCAGTTTCTTACTCGCCCAGAAGAAGCTGAAAGAGATTGCCATGGTTGTAGGGTGCTATTTGGCAACAGTTTACCGCATAAAAAAGTCCTTGCAGGATGGTCCTTGCAGGATGGTCCTAAGCAGCGGAAGCCAGGAAGCGGATGTCCGCGCGTTGCACGCACGCCGAACGTGATCAAATCGGTCCGTGCAAAAATTGCTCGCAACCCGATGCGTTCCATAGAAAACTTGCAAAGGAAGCCAATATTTCGGAGAAATCCATGCGAAGAATCATCAAAGAAGACCTGCATGCATTTTACAAAGCCAGAGTGAAACGCCACTTGATTATGGACCGTGTCAAGGAACTACGATTGACTCGTTCCAAGAGATTGCTTTTCTTGTTGAAGAACGAAACAAATGACAATCCGGTTCTCCGACGAAAAGCTTTTCAGTATCGATGCTGTGACCAACAGCCGGTTCATTTCACCGCTGAAAATGGAGAACGTTCCGGAAGAGGTGAAATTCAAATTTCAAACCAAACATCCGGCTGGTGTCATGATGTTTGGCTTGGTGGCGTCCAACGGTTTGAAAATGCCGCCTGTTTTCATTGATGCTGGAGTTAAAATCAATACCGAAGTGTATATCGGTATTTTAAAGGACCAAGTGTTTCCATGGGTAAAGGCTAACTTCTTCGAGGACCAAAACGTTGTCCTACAGCGGGATGGAGCGCCATGTCGCACGTCCAATCGAACCCAACAATGGTTGAACGATAACATGAAGTTTTGGCCGAAGGATTTGTGGCTCCCTAGCAGTCCAGATCTTAATACGTTGGATTATTCGATTTGGGCATATGTTACGAGCCTGCAAAACGGGCATACGAGCCTGCAAAACATCACACCCTAGTGTGAAAACCCTGAAGTCAACCATAACAAGCACATGGCAGTCAATGTCAGAGGACTAGGTCCGAAAGGCATGCTCTGGTTTTCGGCGTCGGCTCGAGGATGTTATTAATAAAAATGGAGGACACATTGAATAACTTTGTTGAAAAGGACTTTATAAAGATAACTGCACTCTAAAATGTTAATATTATTGCTTGAATTAGTTGAAAATGGGATTTGAAAGATATAGAACAAATTTTCGCATTATTTTCTGCCGCACCCTGTACAGTGCAATTCGACCAGTTTATAAAAGCGTTATGGCTGGCCCACAATTGATACGTTGCGGATGCGTTTGCTTGAATTTGACAGTTTTCCCATAGGATTTCTGTCAAATTAACGTCAAAGCATCCGCAACGTATCAATTGTGGGTGACCCTTTATGGTTTCAAAGTTCCATTAAAACTCGTACATTGAAATTTTTATATTTTTATAGGAAATTTCTGAGACCAATATTGTTAGTTTATGGTTAAGTAGATTTAAAAAAAAAACACCATAATTCAACAATTACTTGAAGTTATTCTGACTTTGCTTGACTGCTGCTAACATTTTGACGAATTTGCAATAAAACAAATGGAATGTTCAGATGCAGCACTTGAAAGTAAACATAAACAAATACACTTTCGACAGAAATTAGTCACTAGCTACTTTAATTAACCCATTACTCAAGTTTGAAAATTTTCGCATTATTTTCTGCCGCACCCTGTACAATGCATTGTACCATCTAAATGGTTAGCATTTAGTATTGCAGTCCTACGTCATTATTTATTTTTAAGATCAAAATCAACGTAGAAGTTTTACAACGGTGCCAAAAAATATTTGTCAAGCAAAGTCAGCATAACTTTAAGTAATTGATGATTATGATTTTTTTTAAATCTACTTTACCATAAACTAAGAATATTTGTCTCAGAACTTTCCTAGAAAAATATAAAAATTTCAATGTACGAGTTTTAATGAAACTTTGAAACCATAACGCTTCTATAAACTTGTCGAATTATACTGTACCCCGATTTCACCTAAGATCAAATTGAGTTCGCTTGACTTTCGGGATACGAACAATCAAATCTACACAGATAAAAAGAGACACTGAATTTTCTGCGTTATCTAATGCACATCAAGGGAATATGCAGTAGATTTGGCAGAAAATAATGGGATAATTGATGTAAATTTAAGCCAGATAACGCCTGACTCAAGCCTGTTGTATGAGAGATTGCAAACATTGTTGTATGGCTCATCAAAGACTACAACCATTGTACGCGCTTGTTAAAATTAAATTATTTTTTCTGTGTAGATTTAAAATTACGAAATGAGTTACCGCATATAAGTCCTTTTCAATTCGTTCCCACTTTTCTCAACAATTTGGATACCAGAGGAGTAGTCAGGCAGTTGAAAAAAACTGAATAACTGAGATAAATGTTTTGAAAAAAAGTGAGAGTAAATCAAAAATGGCTTGATTATTTTATGTAGTTTCTGAACTGAACATTTTATTTGGAAATTTAATAAAAAAGTTTTAAATGTTTTACTCATATCTTGTTCCATTTGTCATGAGGATCACTGGGTTTATATGTATGAAAATATGAAAAATGATTAAAAATAATGAATGATGATTTAATATGGGACCACGTGCGTCTCATTCAAGCTAATCTAGAGTGCTGTGACTGACCAACGCTGTGCATTTGACAAGTTCAATTGAGATACACGCTATTTTGGGACTACCCAGTGACTGAGTAGATTGCACTCATTTTTGCGAGCAGCAAAGAGTTGTCAAAAAATGAGTAAACTGGTTTTTCTTGGATGAGTTGAATCCACCCAGATATGGGTAAATGATTATGATAGAAATTTTCATAAAGTTCAAGATGGCGCACAACTTCAAACAAATTATTTTTGCTCAGTGACTTAGAGTGAATTTACAGATAAATGAATAAAATGTTGCAGCTACAGAGATACCTTTCAGCAGCAAGTTGGTAAGTTTTTTCAAGTTCTTATTTTAAAATTTCACGTCAGAATAAATGTTTAATACTTCAGACATTGAGTGCCGCATTTCAGACTGCCAGAAGTTTGTAGTTGACGACGAACAAATTGATAAGCATCACATAAAAGTGACTCTTATTTCGGAAACGTTAGACCTGTATTTGAAGAGTTTTCAAGTTTTCGGACATAAAGTCACCAGCAGATATTTTATAACTTTTTTTTTCGTTTTGATATATCAAACAATATTAAACAGTTCCCGAAAGTATGTTAATGAAGTTTAAAAGAAGCAATTCAAACTGAACTAATTAGAATGAATCCTTTGTTTCCTTCGTCAACATAATTTTATGTTAAATAAATTCAGTACTGTTTTAAGCACTTTGTTTTAAAATCATCAAAGTAACGCACACTACCATAGTCAAAATTACCCATTTGATAAATATCAAAATCTGAGTGAACTTTACTTAGTTTCCTGCACAGGTTCGTTTACTCAAATCTGAGTAAAGATATGGTTAAAAACTGCTGGGTAAGTTCCCTTTTGGCCAGACTGAGTGATTTTTGACTCAAAAATGGGTAGCTAGAGAATTGCGTGTAGAGGCGGGACAGCGTTCGCCAGGGCATCTAGTTTCTTAATGTATATTTCTCGACTTTGTATAGTGTGGCCAGATCGCTTAACTTGGTTGACTATTGTACAATAGGTACAAGTGATTTGTTTTAAACTTATACAAACGGCGGTGTGAAAATAGTGACTTGAGTAACTTTTGGGTGCAAATAGTGACTTTTTAGTGACTAGAATCAACATGGTGACCAAGTCACTAAAAAGGCTCATCGGGAGAAAACCACCTGATTCTGCTTCTGCCATGCCATTTGAGGGCGAACTGAGATCCAGATAATGCTGTTTAACTGACGTTGACAGAAAACTGCTAGTTTCAGCAGTCCACCTTCTGGGGCCGGGGTTTGTCCTGCTGCGTGTAAGTGATGAAGTATGATGAAAATTTAATTATCGTAATAATCTATTATCCCATCTTTGTGTGCCGTATCCATATGGGACCGCTTGGCGACTATTGTCGGGTTTTGGATAATAGAGCCAAGGGGGTGAGCGTTCATATTTTTACGAACTACCAGCCCAGATCAACAGAGGAGTGCAATAATAGTAATTAAACATAATCATATCGCAGCATCAGACAGCAGCTACCGAAGTCTGGCGGTCGGAGTGAACGACGACGATGTTCTCCGCTCATGCAGGGATATCATTCATCTACTTTTATGAGTCACTGCGCTCCCGTATATGGTAAATGGATGGATGAAGAAACATCACCCGGCTGGTCTGGACTAACTGGGCCACACCACCGACCATCATCATCATCATCATCATCATCAATCTCATCTACTGGGCGGCTGGAGAAGTCAAGGAGTACGCTATCAGTTCGTATGTGGGAAAGCATCGTCGGTCGTCATCTAGAATTTTCATGAAAGGCCAAAACAAATTTGTTCTGTACAGTGTCGAGTGCACTCTTCTGGCAAGTACACATTCATTACGTTGAAATTACACTTTGCTGACTTTTCGGGGGTTTTGTCGAATGGCAAACTGACATCGAGGCCAGATGTACACAATCACGTAGAAAGTCGCAAGCCAAGTGCTGACAGGTCGTCGTCGTCGTCGTCGTCGTCGGTAGATCTGTGCCATTCCGATATGGAACTCTAGATGTGGATTAGCTTTCCAGGCTTTGTCAACAAATTACCGCCGAGATGGGGAGGAAAACTATTAAAAACTTCTTGCCACTTGACTGTCGGAGAAGGCTGCAAGCTCGTACCTAATATTCGCACCCCTTCAACAAGGAGCACGTACTCAGACGCTCTCCGCACCGCACATCTGAAGGAATGTGTCCCCAAGTCGGCAGTTAAACAATAATTATAATGACAGTAAAATTGCTAATCATAATGATATGATCGTAATCGGGTGTAAAACATATGTCTTACATGGGACGGCAGCGGTTTGGTGTGTCAGGATAAGAGACACAATGTTCCCGGCACAAGGAGACTCATAAAACGTGCCCAAGTTGATGTTTTTAAAAACAAACCCCCAGCTTGCGCTTTTTGCAGCAGAAGGCAACTTAGAAACGACGGAAGGGGTTTGACACTGCTGACGCGAAGTGGAATCTACTTACGTTCACTTCTTACGAGACCGTGATGCATAGGTTTTGGGGAAAAGTTTTCTGATAGCTCCCCGTTCACCCACAAAAGACACGGTCGATCGTAAGAAGGGTGTTTGGTAACAATTAAAATCACATTAAAATATTTAATTAGTTTCGTCTCGGCTGGCGTAGCACACATCATCACACATCACTTGCCGGGTTGTTGCTGTTGTGCGAGACAGCGAGTGTGTGGAATTGCATCAAGCCAGCCAGCCAGCGAGTCGGAGGGGGGAAGGGGTAAGAGTGATGGTGTCGATTTTCTGCCAAATTTGTTTCTTTTTATGTGAGCACGTGCCCCCGCCCCGTATGTTTCAAGTGTTTCTTTTTAAGGGGTTAAGACAAAAGAGGCGTTTAATTGTACAAATTTACACTCACTCGGTTGAGTGCGGTTCGAGTGGGATCTAGGCAATAATGCAGAGTAGGTTGTAATGGACTGAATGGTGCTTTTTCGTGTGTCGTTGGGCGATGAGATGGATCATTAGATATGGCTGATCGATGCTTTACATTGATATATTAAAATACTTGTGTTCGTTTGGACATATTCACCATTATTCTTGTTTATTGTTTGTTTTGAAAACTTTCGAAAGCGGGGGAGGTAGCTCATCAAATCTCCGCCACAAGGATCTTGCTCTTAATTTTCGTAAATTTTGAACGGGGTGTGACTAAAAAATGAGAATGAGAACTCTCTCATACTAAACCGAGAACTCTCTCATACCAAACCGCAAACGTGCACAAAAAAAG
Organism: Aedes japonicus; assembly: GCA_034211315.2. Classification (NCBI taxonomy): domain Eukaryota; kingdom Metazoa; phylum Arthropoda; class Insecta; order Diptera; family Culicidae; genus Aedes; species Aedes japonicus. The sequence goes on along the minus strand of JASCZW010000101.1, from coordinate 206,051 downwards.
AGAGATTATGTGAATTAATGCTCTCTGTCTCCCAGGGGTTTATCTGGCAATGCCAGACTTTTTAACAACAAAAAGACAAAAAGAGAAACCTCCCAAAATTCCAGACTTTTTGAAATTAGAACAGATTAAAAAAAAGCGTCGTACAATCTCCCATTCCACTAAAGCGTTAAGTGATTTGCGTGACTGCAGTTCTCGTCCAATGAAAACCATTCGTAGCTATTTTGTGCGAACAGCTAATCTGTCAAATATTTGGCAATGGTTAAATAGTGTAATTCCACGCTTGACTGTTACTAAAGAATGCGAGTATACGAGTCAAAAAATGACTCATTTTGGGATAGTCCAGATTTTTACATTTCAGTGTATTGCCAGATTTTACCAGATTTTTTATTCGTCACATGCCAGATATTTTTCGAATGTTTTGTTTTGTTCCAACTTGTTCAGTTATGTTCTAAATGCCGTCGAAGTAAGAAGCATTACATGAGCGGATTGAACAGTTCTATCAAACGAACATTAATCACGGAAAAAATGTTCACTGTGTACCATCTTAAAACCAAGAATGTTCCAGGAACTGCTCGTAGGAATGGTAGTGGGAGACTTGCTAAAATAATGGACAAGAAAGGACTTAGATTGCTTTATAGTACTTTGGACAACAAGGATTCGATTAGTCAATCTGATGCAGCAAAGAAGTTCAAGACTACGCAACCTTACAGTGTGTCTCACAATAGGTGTCAGCTTTTTTTGAGTGTTGCTTTATTTCAGCTGGGTAATTTTAACAGAGGAATTGATTATACCCGTTTTAAGTGTGTTCTTTTGACAGCATATCGCTGAAGATAAATAAGCAATTCCGTTAGTTTATATTTATCAGCTACCATTGAAGCCATACGGGAGAAAGTTTTAAAATTACATTTGCAAAAGCTTAGACCGTGTCAGATATTCAATAGCCTTAAGCAGTTTGGAGTGAGTAAGTGTATTGTTTTTCATACATTGAAGCGGTTCAAGGAAACTGGAATTGTCCAAATTCAACACAAAGGAGGTGCCAGACGAACTGCCAGAACGAAGGAAAAGTTCAAATCTACGATGGACCGAAAAAGACGTAATCCGGCCGTAAATTGAGCAAACAATTTCAAATGTACCCTGCTTGAATGAACAGGCTCCTCAGATATGATCTGGAATGCAAGCCGTACAAGAAACCACTGCCCAGCAAACACAGGATCGTATATGATAGAGGATAAGAGTGCAAAGTGGAGGCGATATACGTATATTTCACATGAAGCCAAATGGACACAAGTACGTATATCACCTCCACTTTGTACTTATATCCGCTATCATATACGACTTTGTGTTTGCTGGGTGGTTCACGGGTTGACGAAGCCCCAAAAGCAAGTTCGGCAAGGTGACTGCGAGATTTTATTTTCGGATGAAAAGCTCTTCCTCCTTGCCAATATTCCAAGAGATAAGCTAGCTGTAGAACGCTATCAAAATGTATCGAAAACCGTGGTAAGGGGCGCAGTTTCCCGAAAAGGAAAACTTCTTCTTCTTTTCATAGAACCTAACTTAAAAATCAACAATGAATATTACATCGAGCAGGTTTTGAAGAACCATCTACTTACTCCTGCTTACCATCTGCCCCTACGAAGTAGGGGCTGCATCTTCACCGGATCTCATGTTTGGTGATATCTGTTCCCAACGAAAGGGCTTACTTTATATCGATTCAAGAAACATTTGGTTGATATTTGGGACCAAATTCCTCAAAAAATCGTGCGAGCCAGCTGCGATGAGTTTACAAAGCGTTTGCGCAAAGTTATCAAGAAAAAGGGCGCGAGATTAGAATTGAATTAATATGGTTTATTTATATGACATGTATCTTTAAAATGAAGAATAAATGCTATGATTTGGTTGATTTGTTTTGCTATAATTCCATTTTGATTTAGTGACACTTATTGTGAGACACCCTGTACATCTGCAAGACGTTGAAGAAAATAGAAATAGTCTGCCACAAGAAAGAGAACTTGAATAAACCGAGCAACAGATGTTAACCGTAAATTCTCAATACCGCTGGATGACCCGAAGTTACGCCGAAAATTTTTCGTTTTGGATGATGAAAGCTACTTCCCTCTGTCAAATACCTTCATCCCAGGAAACGATCGATATTATTCTGATAACATTTCTACTGCATCTCCGAACGTGAAATATACAGTCAGTCTCAACATTGATCGTTCACCCGTGAGGTGAAGAACTTTTCAATTATTTTGGGGGGATGTTTTTTTCATGTTACAAAAATGAGCGTACATATTCACTATTTTCAAACCAATTCGTTTTATAAACACAATACATATTGGCAGTTTTAAGTGAGTTTTTTTAGCAGTGCATACTGTCAACAACTCTCCGCTGTGAGTTGGAAGTTCATTGTATTTGGATCAAAATGGCGACCACCAGGAAAACAAAATTGATATTGCCACGCGCACTCAAGTGATCAGTGTGTGCCTTCGTGGAAACTCGTTGCGGGAAATAGCGGCTGCCATTGGAAGAGCACATTCCACAGTGCAGAAAATCGTTAACAAGTGGAAATTCGAGGGACCTTTGAAAACCGCACAGTCAGAGGTCGCAAACAGATCTTGACCGCTGCTGACGAACGAGGGAGGAATCGTGCGAACAATAAGAAAAGAACCTTAGACAAGAATTCCAAAATTGGCCAACGTGGTCGCTGAAAATATCGGGACATCCGTCAGCGCTCAAACCATCCGGCGTGTGGCCCACAGACACAATCTGAAGGGAAGGGTTACTCGGAAGAAGCCTCTTCCTTGAAAAGCAAATATTACGAAGCCACTGGATTTTGCGAAGAAGCATATTGAAAAGCCTTTGGAGTTTTGGAACAAGGTGGTTGTTACCGACGAGACGAAACTTAATCTATTTGGATCCGATGGAAGACAGATGGTTTGGAGAGAACCGAATTCGTTGTTGGAGCCCTACTGTCAAACACAAAGGAGGCAGCGTCATGCTGTGGGTCAATGGTGGCCAGTGGTGTTTGTGCTATTGAGTTTATCGACTCCACGATGGACAACATAACTACTTTAACATACTGAAGTGTAACCTGCAACAAACCGTGCAAAAATTGTAACTACCGCGTGATTTTTTAGTTATACCCCGTTAGAATTTGTCAAGCGAAGAGTAAATTTAAATTACAAAAAATAGTTCAACTCCAGCCAATACAGCTTGAAAGTTCATCAGACCTATGTAAAAATCAAAAATCAAAAATCAAAATCAATTTTACCGAATCCAAGTTCTCCACCCAATCCAAGTGATTTCGGATGAATCAATTAATAATTTGCGTTTACGACACTTTTCTCTGTGTGAAATATAATTTATAATAATTTATAATAAATCAACGGGCCTTTCTTCCCGAACCTGCCCAGATTAACCAAATGACCAAAGATGTCCAAACGGTGATTCGAATAGCCACTAAACCAACGAAGAGGTAAGTTTAACAGTGCGAATATTGAATGCGAATGAAGCTTTTGCGAGGTGGCTTATGACGCTTTTGATGACGCTGAGTGATCACTTTTTACGTGAAGGCACAGAGCGGGACCAGCAGGTCAGTTCAGACTTCTACGCGAGGGGCGTGGAAGTAGTTCGGCTCCCCGCGGTGCACCCTGGAAACGTTAAGCTCCCCTTAACTGCTAAACGAACTACAACGGAGGAAGCGGCAAACGGCGCGGGATCCAGTAGGCCGTAAGCGGTCGTGACATGGGGTACAGGAATGACACCCCCGGACGTTCCAACCCCGGTCCTGGCCCTGGCTTTTTCGATCGGAGGAAGGACCATATGACGCGAGATACTTAAGTGGTCGGGCAGAAAGTTTGCGGACGATCTGGCGTGGACGTCCCGAATCCTGCAAAATTTTGAAATGACACCCGGTATAGAAAAGAGAAACGTAGTCCTATGTCCCCGCGAACTGGCAGCAATGGGTACAGATCCCTTAGTACATCGTTGCAGTTCAGTCCCCAGATATTCATTTCCACCGTGCCAATCAGGTGCCTACGACAACTCAGAATTCTCCGTATTCGTCGACGTCAGCGAGGAATGGCAGAGAGCTGTGCGATATATTTGTGCACATTCGACGAGAATGAGGATCCGCAGTGCTGTTGCCGTAAACCATTCCAAGGCTCGTGCTACAAGGGTACGTTTTAGGCACGCGCTGGATGAAGTTTGTAAGGGAAATTACAACATTCTCGTTTCCAAGACGGTGTTATCTGGGATTAAGGTGGCCGCCAGAAACTACCGAAAGTAGCAAAAGTAGCTGTCATCATGTTGCTGCAGCGGGTATCCTATCCAGATGAGGGCAACGCACTGTCGAGAAAATCATCGAACCCGTCGGACCCAGGACGACAACGGCTTGCTGGGAGAGCGCGGTCGAAGACGTCCGGTACGTAGTGCGTCAGCCCATCATCCTGCCGAGGAAACATCATGCGCCGGAGCTCCTAGTGTACCGCTGTCATCAACACTTCCGCCACGGTAACGCGGAAAATGTGGTTAACGAAGTCCAATAGATGTACTACATCTAGAGGCCTCGCCTAGTAGTCAAGAAGGTGAGTCGTGACTGCGCTATCTGATACATATGTCGACCTAGACCAGTGATTCCACCCCCCATAGATTTGTCCCATGACCAGCATTCCGCTGTCATAGCGATGGAGGGATGAGCGGTCCAGCCGAACATCCGTAACTACGTCGGCATTGATAACGAAACAACTGGAGGTGGAGATGGAAGACGGTGACGAATGCCGAACTCATTGCGATAGCAAATTCACTAAACGTGAACAAAATGCCAGGACCGGAGCCGTCATATAGACGGCTGCCATGCTGGCTCCCTGAATGGTGGTGATGCAATCTTGTCTGGAGGGTGCTTTCCGGACGCTTGGAAAATTCAGACCCTAATGTTGCTACCACAGACTGGCAGCCACCCAGGGTTGTCCAAACCACGCACAACACTGCGTGTGGTATTTGAACGCCGCAGCAGCGTGTATCAGTATCACCACTCCGCGCCGGTGCTCAACATAGTACACGCAGGGCGAAAATCAAACCACCGACACCAGTGCCCGTGCATTTTTCTTGACCCCGGTGGTTTGTACTTCGGCAAACGGGGAAGCCGAGTGCGTTCAACTTCGGCAAACGGGGAAGCCGAGTGCTTTCAACTTCGGCAAACACCGTAGCCAAGGGATTCAATTTACGGATACACTTCGACAGCTCGCTTTGCTGCACGGACCTTCTTGTCGTGGGGGATTTTTGCTTGTTTTGATATTTTCACTGTTTTATTAATGCGTTTGCGTGAATTTGACAATTTTCCCATAGCTTTTCTGTCAAATTTACGTCAACGTATCCACAACGTATCAATTGTAGGTGACCGTTAAGAATGTTGTGGTGAATAATATGCACTGTGACTTAAGACTGATATAAATATTCTGCTCCAGAAATATGCGCATGCCATGTGATGAGGGGACATGCATATTATTCTATATTATGATATCTGATAACAATGATGCCGGGTATTTGCATCTTAACAACGTAGAAGTGCATCATAAACACTAAAGTTAAAAGCAAACAATAGCAATAGTTATAGCAATACGCTAATTGTGAAGAGCAATACACTGGCAATGCGAAAAAAAATGTTTCAAAATACACCCTACAGGCTACCAAAAAGGTATCCAATCTATGTGTACGGTTTATTATTTGAGAATGTTCTTACTAACAAGAAATGCTTCGGTGAAAATCAACATAACTATTTCATTTTTGTGAAAAAATATTTTTCAGCACGAAGTAACTCAATTAAGATCTGTAAGCGCCACCTTAAAGATAATTGTGTGTTTTAAAACGTTTGAATCTTAAACTTATTGTAGTATTGTTGCTTACCAAACAATACGGTTAGTTTGAATGCGAGAGCAATCATCACAAAGTTTCGAAAGATGCGGAGTGCTCCAAACATGGCCATTTTGTTTGGAAAACGTGTTTAGTCTTATTGTATATTTGAAATCTAACACATTTCATTTTGCAGAACATCTATTTATTCCCGTTAATGGATTTTTAGTTTACTTCAAAAATATAGAGAACGTGCTGATTACTGGCAATTATGCAATCATTAAGCCAGTGGTCTTTTCTGAAAGACTTAGATAGTCTATATTTTTTATTTGATGATTTGTTTGTTCAGGCTCAATCCTATCTTATCTAATACAAAGCAATACAATACAGAGTTCTGGTGAGTGTGTGCATTTTACTGGAATATCTGTAATTTGAAAATGAGAAGAAAGATTAGTACTTTCCATTTAATTTCAACTACCTTTATTGCTTATCTTGACACATACAGTATTTCGTCTACAATGTATTATTTATATACTTAGTGCACTACACTGAAGATGTCTGCATAATCTAGACGAAATACGCGTATCTGACAAGATACTATAAGCAGTACAGGTAGTTGCAATTAAATGGAAATTAATAATCTCTCCTTATTGTCTAGTTACAATGCAGAGTAAACTTTTTGTATTTTTCACCAGATCATCTTCATAAAAACACATATGAAGATTTCCTTCATTGTGCAGAACAAATTTTATCGCAACTTTCTCCTGAAGTTAAGGTTCACATTTACAGTGGCTTCAATCAACGCCTTGCTGACTTTATTATGAACTCAGAAAATGAAAGTATAATACTTACAGTCTTTGGCGATAACGAAACATTGCAGCTTATTTTTGATAAAACAACTAACCTTGAGCTTAACCAGATTTATCTCATTAAAAACCAACAGAACTGCTATCTAGTGCTTTATTAACTAATATTTACGAAGATTTCTGCGTAACTGAATCATTGACTCAATTATGGAAAAATGAAGCATTCCACACAGTAATAGAATATTCACTTTTCATACAATATACACTTTCCAATAAAATATCTGAGGATGTTTATAATAATTAATGCAGATTATAACAACATTAAATTAGAATTCAATTTTGTGGACTGGCATTCAATATTGAAGAACGAAGAAAATGTCGATATTGCTGTCAATAAATTCTATAACATAAATAATTGTACAGGAAACTCCTCAAAAAAGAAGAAGACGCCAAAGAAATCCTAAATATCCAAATTTGTACGATAGACACATAAATACCTGACAAACTGCAAGCAAAAATTCATAAAATTTACAAGAAAAACAAAAGCGAAGAGTATTTAGAAAATTATCTTGACATATGCGATCAATTGAACTTGGCCAGCAGTAATGCACTGGATGAATTTAATTCAAAAACTGAACTAGAAATAATGTTTTGTCCAAGGCGCTTCTTCAACTACGTAAATACAAAGTAAAAATCATAAAACTTTCTTACGAATACGTGTCTTGATAAAACTTACTCGGTAAATAATTGCAATGTTTTTGCAACTTTCTTCCAAGAAAAAAAATCCAGTGTTTTCAAGAATTATTATCGTGAATCAACTCCATGCGCAGGATATTTGACAGGCTCTGGAAGATTACGATGCCTCTAAAGGTTCAGGTCCTGATGGACTGCAATTTGTAGACTTTTAACTGAACGATGGACTTTTCAAATCTTCACTGTCAAACTGTTAACTTTGCAATTCCCCGGAAAAATAACACATAATGTCAACCCGAAATCAGAACATTTTAAATTTAAACTAGGTATAGTTGACAGAAACAAATAAATAAACAAAATGGGCCTTCTTTGCCGCTACGATCGTACACAACATACACAGTTTACCATATACACGACATTGATTTGACCAGTAGTTGTATAAAGCCAAGGAATATGGTTTGAGAATCAACTTCTTGATGGTATCATACACACAAAGCTGCAGCATATTGCTGCACACCCAAAATATCACTAGTTATGAAGTTTAGAGCTGCTTCCTCCTCAACGTTCCCATCGTACTCAATTGACTCGTCCATTTCTTCAACATCCAGGTCGTAATCTATGAAATCAGATCCTTATTGAGCATCATATAAAATTCTGCCAAGTTAGTTTGTTTCATTGTTGGTGGTGATGGATTGGTGGATGGGTCTATTTCAAAAGTTTTTACTCATAATATTTCGTCTTTTAAGGCTTTGGCAGCTTGAGAAGCATTGTAATCATATGCTGCCAATGTTCGCAATACAAACTTGGAGTCCATTAGGTACTGTACGCAAATAGCAATCAGATTCCTTCGATTAGCGGAGTCCACTTTAATGTATATCATTCTAGCCTTCAGTTCATTTATAATCTCTGTTTTCAATGCCAATGCAGCTTTCTCTACATCCTCTGGAATGGTCCTGGCTAATACTGGGTAGTTTTTAAGGTCTTTGTCAGAGTCCCTAGAAGATCCGCTAGACCAGGCTGATCAAGCATGTTGAAAGTAAGGCCACCTACCGTAACCATCTTTACACTGTACTCCGCCAACAACTCTCTGCTATCGGAACGGATACTGTAGGAATCTTCCGTTTTGGACGGCGATTTTCAACCACTTCCTCATTAGTGGTCATATCCTCTAACTCATCAGATGCACCGTTTATAATTGCCCCTTTAAATTGTAGAAAGTGTTAACCAAGAGCTCTTTCAAACAAATGTTTCTCTCGCCATTCCTCGAGAAGCACTCAGTAGCAATCTTTACTTCGTCCTTCGTAACCTTAGCATGTTTTTCTGCTGACATTTTCCAGACACTTTGCATGTGAGCTTTGCTACGAAACAAGATGGAACCAATTTTATAAGCTTCACTCACAGCAAGACGGAAGAAATTTCAAGAATTCCACGAAATAAGCGTATACTAAACTACTAAAAGAATCAGTGAACACTGAGCTTTTATGAATGTGCTTGATTCGATCACACGGGAACGATAAAAGTACCGCAGAGCGGAGCATTCGATTCAGAAAGGAAAGAAGTATGTTGTACTGAAATATTTATACTCGATACTAAGAATCCGCTCCATTAAATGACAAACAACCGGGAAAACAGGCTGAGTAAAAAGTCCAACATCGAAAAGGCATACCCATTTTTCTAGAGATTAATATTAGGTATCAAGTTGCAAATAACAGTTGGTTATAAATTAAATGAAACGGTGAAAATATCAAAACAAGCAAAAATCCCCCACGACAAGAAGGTCCGTGCAGCAAAGGAGCTGTCGAAGTGTATCCGTAAATTGAATCCCTTGGCTACGGTGTTTGCCGAAGTTGAACGCACTCGGCTTCCCCGTTTGCCGAAGTACAAACTACCGGGGTCAAGAAAAATGCACGGGCACTGGTGTCGGTGGTTTGATTTTCGCCCTGCGTGTACTATGTTGAGCACCGGCGCGGAGTGGTGATACTGATACACGCTGCGCTGTGTTTGCATGCCAAAGAGCCTCCCGTGCAGAACGGTTTGGTGTTTTAACCATGCCTGCAGCCACCTATAAGTCTGTTGGATATTGGGGGTTGGGTGATCGAGAGCGTAATCCTTAACAGACTGACAAAGTACACGGAGAGCATAGGCGATCTAACAACCAGTTGGTCTTCCGTAAAGGTAAGTCGATGGTGGATGCCATTCTGTCCACCACCAAGATGACTGAAGTGGCAATCCAGCGCAAGACGCGAGGAGTCCTCTAATGTGTAGTGGTCACCCTTGACGTGAGTGCGTTCAATAGCACCAGTTGGGTGGCTATTGCCGAATCGCTCCAACGCTGTCAGGTTCCTAGGTGCCTGAATCACGTACTGGTGTACAATACAGAGGTAGGTCAGAAACGTGCAGATCACCGCAGGTTCAATCCTGGGTTCGGTGCTATGGGACACGATGTACGATGAGGTACTACGGCTTGAGTTCCTGAACGGGGTGAAGATTGTTGGGTTCGCAGACGACATAATTCTAAAGGAATGTGAAGAATCAATTGAAGCGGTGGAGCTAATGGCCTCGCACTCCATTGACATTGTGGAGAGAAGAATGAGTTCCAAGAATCTGGAGCTAGCCCATCATAAGACTAAGGTCACGGTTGTGAACAACCGAAAATCGAGGCGCACAGATAGTTAATCGAAGGCGTCTTTGAGGTACTTGGGGGTTATGATCGACGAGCTGTCTTTTATGAGCCAAGTCGATTACGCCTACAAGAAGTCCTCTATGGCTATATCGGCATTATCCCGCATGATGTCGAATAGCTCGATGGTGCAAGTAAGCGTAAACTCCTGGCCAGTGTCGCCCAGTCCATACTTAGGTACGGCGAGCTGGAAAGGATCACCGTCTGGAGTATCAAAAGCTACCTGAGTAAGCTAGAGAGTACGCGCAGGCTTATGTGCCTAGGATTGATTAATATATACCGAACGGTATCAGGTGACGCGTTGTGCGTCCTAGCGGGGATGATGCCAATAGGCATCGTCATAAAAGAGGATGTTGAGTGCTTTGATCAACGTGGAACAAGTGGTATTCGAAAGACCACTAGAGCCGCATCTATGGTTAAGCGGCAAAGGGAATGGAACAACTCCACCAGAGGTCGGTGGATCCAGGCAACACGGTGAAGTGAACTTCAACTTAACGCAGATTCTGTCAGGCCATGGCTGCTTTAGACAATATCTGCACAAATACGGGCATGTGGCGGGAGTGCGCGGAAGTTGAGGAAACCGCGGGGCATGTGTTCTTTGCATGTCCTCAATTAGACAGCGCGAGATCCGGCATGATAGCCGTAAGCGGTCACGACACGACTCCGGATAACCTGGTCCAGATGATGTGCCAAAACCGGGACATCTGGGACACGGTATGCATAGCAGCTTCCCAGATGGTCCTCGATCTCCAACAAAAATGGCGAAACGATTAACGGCAGGTCGCAGGGACCACCTAACTTCTGAAGTACTAAGTAGTTAGACATAGTGGATTCTTAATAAGCACAATATCCTCCTCCCCGAAGTAATACCGAAAGGTGGTTCCAAGGAGGGTCCAGGGCTTAAGGCACGGGTTGGAACTTTTTGTTCAATCGACGTATTTAGCACTCGAGTCCATGAGGACAGAGGACGCCAAATCATTTTGTCTCGTAAAACTTTTTTGGGTTGAAAAGATGCCACAAAGGAGAAGTTCCCAACAAACAATCACTCATTAAATAAACATCATTATGGCAATTTAATTCAGCAGCGTGTTGAACAACCTCTGAACTATTTTCAAACACAGCTTTTGCTCAGGCATTATTCACACAAATTTGGAGAAGTTATTAAGCTGTCGCCAAGCGATTTTGAACACAGGCAACTGCATATGCTTAAGAAGTGAGTTTGCAGCAATGGAGTTCAGCTGATAATTGAATAACTGCTGTTTAAGTGCTGCACACAACTTGAGGCTGATTTCGAGACTCAAAGTGACCTTTGTTGAGCTATGGTGAGCTCTCCTTGTTAATTAATAGTAATGATGAAATTTTTCTTCAACATCATTAGGCATATTTAAAAGCTGTGGTGTCTTTATAGAACTTTTGTTCAACTTATCTATATTCCAAAAAATATTTTTGGTATTTTTGTGTGATTTTCCATACGATATAGACATTTTATACTATACATATTTAAATTGATATTATTATACATGTAAATTAACAGAAACATTATGTAACATTTATTGATTAAGATTTAACAGAAACATTATGTAACATTTATTAATCGAGATTTGAACCATCAACCTTTGTATCGTCAACTACGTGACTTACCAACTTCGCTATCCTATAATTGAATGAAGTATAAACGAATCGTCTATATAAGCACAATGTTATATATTGAATAGTAGCAGAAGTGATGCTTTAATTGAGCTACATTGACATTCTATTTATAGCGTTGCCTGTAAATAAGCAACATCAGTGCTCAATTAAAGCTTCTAAATGTTGTTATTAAACGTCTGAGTTAACAAGCTGTACACAAGCTTTGGTATTGGATGTTCGGTTTTACTACGTGCTTTACTGACAAGGGGACGTTGAACAAGATGCGATTAAAAGATATGACAATGTTTTCTGGTGTTATTTATTAACACTGCGCTGTTTTCTATTTTGATGGGCAATGTAAAATGCTATTTGTTCCAAGCAGTTGACTATAGTTTCAACTCTTGAAAACATGTCAATTTTCACCGGCATCAGAAATGAACAACTGAGGAACGAACATTTAAGAATTAACTGAATTCAATGAATATCTACAGCATAACTTGAAGTTGAAGAAGAAATGTTGAACCAAAATTACGAACACTTCGGAGGCTTTACTACGGCATTCAAACAACCTTTATTTTAATTGTAGTTTATTTAGCTGACTATTGGTTTAAACCACAGCTACTATTCAACTAAATATAAGGTTTAATTGGCAAAGCTAGTTAAAAGGCATTGCATTAGAGGCATAAACTGTAATTCAACTAATTGTTCAGTGGTTGAATAAAAGTCAATTGAGACACCTGTGTAAAGCTTTTGTATTATTTTACTTCAGCTTATAAGTGGATCAGTTGAATAGTGATGTACATTACAGCTGTTATTCAATTCAATATTAGGGTTTATAAGCTAGGCTATATAAACGATGTTTAAACAGATTTATAAACTGTTATTCAGCTCTTTGTTGAACTGTGTAAATTTAGTTATATATAAATACTAAAATAGCTTTTACTAAGCATGTTATTCAAACAAAATGAAACACTTGAATTAATGTTAATATTTCAATTGGGGACATGTTTATTCAGTTTATATTTCAGTTAGATTTTTTATTCAGCTGCGATAGCCGTAATTCAGCTTTAATAAAGCATGTAAGCTTATTTACTGCTTTCGTTTGTTTGTTGGGTTGCTACCGGTCGGGATCATACCAGCGAACGCGTGCGGTCTAGAGATCTTGGGGAAGTCCTAGGAGTTAATCCAGCACCAGCTAGATATGTTTTGGAAGCGCTGGTTGGTAGAATATCTGCCGGTGATCCTCCGGCAATTGAAGTGGTTCGAAGAAACTAGAACGTTGCCCGCTGGAGACTTAGTCATGGTGAACTGACCCGACCAAGCGATACGGATGAGAGCGTGGACGGATTATTCATACTGCCCCGAACTCATTTGACCGACAAGCTAAATTTCACTGCAAAAATCGTGCTGAGGAGCTTTACAACAATAATTCAAACACATTTTCTTTAAACAGCTTTCGGGTCTGGCTTTTTACACTGCAATGCAAAGGGATGCCGTTGCCGGGCATTTCCGAACAAAGAATGTGTCCAAATTCCCGAAAAGTATACGCTATAGGTTTTTGGTGGTCGAAAATCTAAAAATTTCTATCATCTATCAGCCCCGACTCTCCAGCTCTGTTTTGACCTGATTTGGCCTCTTGTCACTATGGCGAAATCCATCCTGGAATGGTATGAGGTACAAGAGGTCAAACACGTGCCAAAACAGCCAATCCACCAAACTGTCCCAATAGAAATACTGGGCTCTAAAAGCGGAAACTCTTCAAAACTAAGAAGAAAGCAAATTGAACCGATGATTTCACAAGAGCAGATACAGAATTGTCACGGCGGGCGTATCTGAGGATACCGTACGGAACCTGATGGCGGGTGTACCATTGAAAATTACAGAATTTTACAGAAAGAAGGATTAACATCTTAATCAACTGTTTTTAATGTAGATATAACATTATTATTTTGAAAAAAAAGATCGGTTATGTTGAATTGTGTGTAAATTTTGTTTGCTGCTATTATTTCGGTGTCCGAAATTTGACGTGGACAGGCTTTATCACGGTTAAACATTTGTGCTTAAGTCGAGAAGACATTGTTAGCTTGTAAATAGAACAATAAATTATTTAGTAAATACTTTTGCAGCCGCGTTATTCACAGAAGAGAAGAGAATTTCATGAAGAAAATCGATCAAGGTAGGTCCTTTTCAAATATTTTACAAGTATTCGATTATTCAAGTCAATGCCATTACAATTATTATAACCAATGCTAGAAAACAAAAGTCAACCTCGGCCCACCAAACCAGAAGCAAAATGCCAACACTTCAAAACTTTCCTATTCACTGTACAAATTCTTTTTCAAAAAAAAGTTGCCCATAACACTCTCGTAACAGTGAACTGTACCGATCGGGACCACTAATCAAAACGCTCGCACTTCGTTAAGCATGAGCAAACATTTCAGCTCTTCTTCCAATCAGAGTGCCCTCCCACCCCGAGCACACCATCCCACCTCCTTGCCCCCCTCCCCGCACCAGAATCCATCCCAACCACACAGCTGGAATTCAAAAATTCCAACTTACATGTTCACTTCACACAGCGCGGAGAACGCGCGTTGAACATTCCAAGCGTTCCAAACAGGCAGCCACAGCCCAGCAACATTCATTGTAGCATTTCGGTTCGGTTCTTCTCTGCGCTCCAAGTTTTGCCTTATCTCGAGCGAGCGCGCGCGTACGTTATAAAGTACCTACACTTGAATTGGGAATCACAAATGAAAAATGGTGGTGTAAATGTTCTTTTGTTATTGCCGAGTTGCAGACAAAAAAAAACAACGAATCGAGATTTCCCCGAAAAAAGTAAGTCGTCGCTCGCGATGAAGCACTCGACGACCCACGGATGGGTGCCCCTCATCCCTTCTTTCAGATCATTCGTGCAATGGTAGGAAGGTACCTTACCATACATTACAATTGTGAACGGTTCTACTACGCGAATGCATAAATTATAATTGACATTATCTTCGCGCGGTGTTGATTTGTTTATTTTGACTGTGTGCGGTGGGGTTCAAATGGCATTTGCTCCATCTTATAGCAGGCTCTGGAGTGCCATTTCGCTAGCTGTCACTTTTTTTTCTCTCTCTCTCTCGGTCATAAATGGGTGCTGTTTCGGTTGTTTGGGGTTTGTCGTTACACGTCATTAATCGAGTGCCGTCGCGTCGTCTGGGCTTTTCGGACGTTCACCATCTAGATAAGGCGGTCGATTTGGGGGCGAAAGGTGAGTTGTTAACCAGCCACCAGTCCTGTTGATGGGGGAGGAGGATGCTTTCTGCCGGGCTAATGAAATTATTTTTAATTCGTTCTGGGTGTGCGGATTTCTGGTTTTCCACACCAAGCGAACGATGCCCAGGGGTCGCTTTTATTGGGGTGATTATCGCCTTTTTTACGGTGGCTGAACGTCTGCTTGCAGCTTCCGCAAATATGCGTGTTTATTTTCACTGCCGCCGCAGAACGGAGGGTGAAAGCAAGGGATAGTCTATGCCAATGAGGATTTTAGGGTGCGAGGGAGCGAGGGATTGCCACCGCTAACGGATAGAGTTGTTTAGGCAGTCAGTGGCTTTGCAACTGCTGGTTTTTTTTCGGTGGTTTGATAGATTAAAATATGGTGAGATTTTTTTTGTGGGTTGCGATCTTGTCAAGTTCAAGGTTGATGCACTGTCCTTGAATGACTTTTGGCATTATGGTAATTCTTTTCATTTAATTCATCGCAGTCATTTACCTTAATGCGCTTAATTGTGCAGATTCACCGGTGGAGGTGCCTCGCTGTTAGATCCCTGCAGATTAAGTGCTGAGTTATGAACAAATTTGCCATAACTAGAAGACGAAGATGCCTAATGGCATGGTCATAATGATAAATCATGAATTTTTATCTATATTTGCTTGGAGCATTGGTTAACCATCGCTTATGGCTTAGCAGAAGACTTCCCTGAAGCTTGGTACGGGCTAATAGGCATAAGATTAGATCTATTGAGTAACCGAAGTGCGCGAGTTGCGCCTGCCAAGGGAAGCAATCGAACATGATTAAAGAAAATGACGACAGTAAGCACTCATTGGTGGTCATCCGAGATATGAGGATAGGCTGCTTCATGAAGACCCCACGTATTAGGGTCAATGGTGGTAGGTAGTTGAATTTGCCTCCGAAAGGCCAAGAGTGGAAGCGATGTGATCAAGAATGAATAGCCCTGGGCAGATTGCACATTTCACCGTTTATGGCGCATATTTTTCGTGCACAATATATTTTGAGAAATAGTCATTGAAATCTACAAATATCAGGGGA
Organism: Aedes japonicus; assembly: GCA_034211315.2. Lineage (NCBI taxonomy): Eukaryota > Metazoa > Arthropoda > Insecta > Diptera > Culicidae > Aedes > Aedes japonicus. The sequence continues at coordinate 190,087 of JASCZW010000101.1, read as the reverse complement.
CACGATTTAGGTACGCATAGATCATATGGCGAGACGAAACATTACGTTATATTGCCCTATTCTTGACAAAATATAACCCCCGCGCCGGTTTCCGATGGCAATAAACGTAATTTTGGGTAGGATTTTTGGGTCGGTTGCAGATGACATTTTTTTCTGGGACATGAAACAGAGTCTGTACCAAGAGGGATGAAATCTATTATGCAGAAACGTTGCGGTACGGAGGATGGACTGTGCGGAAAAAAGCGACCAAAACCGGAGGACGGTTAGGGATATGAATTGTGACTGACCGTCACGGCGAGGGTGATTTTGCATAGAACTGACACGAGGCCAACATGGGAGTGGGAAGGGGATTTTCGGATGAACTTATTGCCGTCGGGGCCATTGTAAATGATGAAGATATTCTGCGAATATGGTTGTTGTATTCTGGTAAGTGAAGGTTTTTTTTTAATCATGATGATCGTAAATTCCGGATTTTTGTTGCAAAGGCGAATCGACGGATTTGTTTATGTTGAGACGTTAAGGTAAAGTGCGGCTATTATCTGAGTAGTGCTTATGTTAGACACACTTTTATAGCAACTCTAAAAACTAGAACAAGTATGAGCGCTATAATTTTTATTCAGTTTACCGATTGACTACTATTGACTCACATAATGTTGCTCATAACTACGGGGAGCCTATTCCCGTCATCCACGTGAAAAGAGATCATAGCTGACGTAATTTGGACACTTTTAAGAAAAATTCGGACGCATTTTCTTACTTTTTACTCGCACATCTTACGACTCAGTTACTTACTGATACAGCTTAAAGTTTTTCATAAGCTTTGAGATAATACACTTTTTACAAAATTGACATGCTACACACAAAAAGGAACAATGTTTTAAGTAAGTTTTGAACTTTAATTCTGAAAAGAGTTCATTTTGCATTAAATTAAACATAATATTATCAACAACGAAAGTTCTGTGTATGATTTGAAAGTGTATTTTTTTCGGTTCAGTGTGTAAATTTAAGTTTTTTTCTTTCGCCACGAAAATTGTAGAACTGTCAAATCCACCAACAAAAAGCAAGCCGTCGCGCTCGTCGCCGTAGTCGTTTGGATTTTTTAGCTAGATCAGCTATGTGATCTAGCTAAAAATTCCAAACGACGACGGCGAACAGTACAAACAAATGGAGGAAAGTTTCAAAGAAATTACTCGTGTTTATCAACCCAACTGGATGACGGTGGTTGAGGTTTTAGATGACGATTCTTTCCTTGGGGTGGATAAATACAAATATTATATATTAACAATATAGTTCACTTTTCCAATTCCTATACGAATCGTAACGGACACAACTGTAACGCCATCTCTAGTTGAAAAGGTAAATCAGTATTAATAACTATCGTGTTTCGGCTATTTTGAGTCCAGCGTGTAATGCGCAAATGTCAACAATTCAAAACAAAGAAAAGTAGTGTTATTTTCCACAACGTTTGGTGCGAGTTTGGTGCTTCAACAGCAATTTTATTATGGAGAGTGGTCTGATCCAAGTTATTACAAAGGGATTGCTAAGCGAGGATGGTGTCATTGCATCCGATACGATATTTCCTTAGAGGGGTTCCGGCAGCATAGGCAGGATGAATGGTTGCGCGAATTTCAAGCACCGATGATTCGATCCAAAGTCGTACTTGAAGTTATCAACAACCAGAAAGGGTACCGGAGTATCTACATTTTCCCCTGAAAGCTGGCATCAACGATAGGAAAATTCTCCTGGACATCGGAATAAGATCACCCTATCAATTAGAAGTTAAATTATTGAAACAAACAACCATACAAGTATACCGATGTACGTTTTGGTTCAATAAAGCAGAAATAAAAACTTTCAATTCGAAATCAATTTTCCCACCAATTGTTTTGGTTTACCACTAAAGCATTTTGTTTTATTTTTGGCCGACGTGAATTAAACCTCACCAAGAAGAAGAAGGTTGAAGAACCAGCACTGTCATATGGGTAACGCAAAGTTTGTAGTGTACTGGTGTACCTTTTTGCCACCGCGGCGCTCGTGTTTGTCCGAGACGAAACTGTGAGCTATTGTTGATTTATAATATTTGATAAATAGCAACAATCTTCAACTAAAGCTTTAAAATTCATGTAGTAACGTACCCATTACGTTACTACATGAATTTTAAAGCTTTAGTTGAATTAATCACCCCAATTTTTTTATTTCTGCGCTGCCACAAGCCACGACGAATGGCATCAGATGCCAGATGTTGTTCAGGTGCATTTGGCTGATATTGCCCAGCATGGAGCTCTCCTAAGGGTAAATACTAATTGAAAGTTTTGCAGTACAATTAATTTGCTTTCATTTTAAACAATGCCACGGTTTTAAAAAACTATTTTTATTCCAATCCAAAAACAAATTTCCGGCTAAACGATACATTAGGTCCTAAGTAACATTGTGAGACTCTCTTCGTCGACTTTCTCTTTGCGTTCATACGGCTATGTAAAAACATTTTCAAGTATTTTCAACACCCAGAACGGTGGTATAAAGTGTAGTTTAGACTCCAATACGATAAAAACATCAGCAAATCGTTTAATAGACAAACTATTAACAAAATAGAAAGTCGCAGAAGACAATCTCTCAACGTTACTTAGGACCTAATGCATTGTTCTCCTTGATACTTTCTGGATGAATGTTCATTTTGAAATAGAAATAATTTGCTTTCCTTTTCAACGATGCCACGGTTTCGATTTGCTAGTTGTACAATTTGTCCCGAAAATTTCAACTTTTAAATGTACAGAGCAGGAAAATTTTGAATTGATGGTTTAAAGTATTTAGTTTTAAAAGCAAACCGCTTTTTACGAAAAAGAACCAATACAATTTTTCAATTTTAGCAATGGTTTTTTCAATTTTAATAGTCATGATTCTTTGTGTGTAGCAGTGTGTAATTTAAAAAGTTAAACTGCACCGGCACTGTGTAAGTCTATGCTATCGTGTATCGTATCAAAACAAGTTTGTCAATGGAAGAATCCAGGTTGTAAAAAGAAGGAGGCATCGAGTGGTGATAAATCTTACAGCTCACATGTTAAAGTATAGGACGAGCATTTTAAAATGCTTCTAAAAAAATCAAATGAAATTCTAACTAAAAGCGGTTTGTAAGATGTAAGGATGTAAGAACAATCCAAAATTACTCAATAAGGACATTTTCAGCAAAATAAAAAATTAATCAAAATAATGCCCCTATATTGCAGTTTAGGATTTTTCTTACATCATACAACAAGCCGCTTTTAATTAAAATTTCATTTGAATCTATTAGAAGCATTTTAAAACGTTCGTCCTATACACGCAAATAAAACACAATATTTTGTTGGTATTCAAAAGAAAGTTTGTATTTGTTAAATTCTTTAAAAAGTTCCAAATCAATTCAAAATTTTATTCAAATTACACCAATAAAATTATTTAAAGTAATCACCGCCACGCAAAGAAATCACTCTGCTTTGATTCAACAAAATATTTTGTTGGTATTCAAACCAATGTTTCTATTTGCTTCAATTCATAAAAAAGTTCCATATCAATTCAAAACTTCATTCAAATTAAACCGACATAATTATTTAAAGTAATCACCGCTGTGTGATTCAGAACAATCAACTTTATTTTTCAACTCAAATGATTGATTAATTGCTCCAAAAAAGTACTCTGCTTTGATTCAACCAAATATTTTGTTAGTATTAAATGCAAGCTTTCTGTTTGTTTCAATTCATAAAAAAGTTCCAAATCAATTCAAAATTCCATTCAAATCAAACCAAACTTTTTTTTTAAAGTAATCACTGCTGTGTGATATTAATTTAAATAATATTTGATTTATAACAACCACATTTATCGTTTAACGCAAATGTTTAATTTATTGTTTAAAGAAAATATTTTTTCACGCTAAGAAATCACTCTGTTTTGAATCAACAAAATGATTTGTTGCTTTTCAATACAAGGTTTCTATTTGTTTCAATTAATGAAAAAGTTCTTATTCTATTCAAAATTTCATTCAAATCAATCCAATCAAATTATTATCAAATACATATTGTTATTGTACAAAATTTTCACAATGCTGACAAGTAGCTGCGTTTTCCTTTGCCTCCGGTAGTTTTTCTAATGTAAGTTAAAACATAATATATTATAATATGTTGATAGATATCAAGATTTTCAACGAGGTATTGTTGTTGCAGATAACTGCAGTTGATCCAACAATCAGACTGTACAGTGCACTACACAGGCGATTAGACAGCGCACAAATCCGACGTAACGTTTAAGGAGCAGATCATGAGAAAAATCGGACTGCGGTCTGCCGCGAGCATAGTCCTTATATCATGGCCGTAGAGAACCACATGTCCAATCAGCGTCTTTTTTTGTTAGACCGGAGTGACTTCATGGGTCCATAGTGGGTACGATTTCTTGCCAAAAAGTGAGAATAAATAAATAATTTGAACAAATAAACACGACTTTCAGTTCAATAAACCATGAAGCATTATTTCAATTCAATGGTTTTGTTGTATTAATTCATCAATGTTTATTAATTCAACAAATGCGCATAGTTGGTTAAAAAAAATATTTTGTTTCAAACAACAAAACCCTCAGTTTAATTCTATAAAGCATGAAGTTTTATTTCAATTAAATGGTTTTGTTGTATTAGTTCATCAATGTTTATTATTTCAACAAATGCGTTTAGTTGGTTTAAGAAAACATTTTGATTTGAGCAACAAAACACGAAGTTCAATTCTATAAAGCATGAAGTTTTATTTCAACTCAAAGGTTTTGTTGAATTAGTTCGTCAGTTTTATTGGTCCATATTTAAACCAAAATTTTAGTTGAATTGATTCGTAGTTTGAATTGGTATAACTACGTATTTTTTTGCGTGGCTGTAAGATTCAGGACAATCACATTTATTTTTTAACTCAAATGATTAATTTATTGCTTGAACAAAGCATTTTGTCACCCTGTCTGCTTTGAATCAACAAAAATATTGGTTGGTCTTTCTGTTTGTTTCAATTTATAAAAAAGTTCCAAATCAATTCATAATTCCATTCAAATCAAACTAGTATATTTTTTTTAAAGTAATCACTGCTGTGTGATATAAATTTAAATAATGTTTGCTTTATAACAACCACATTTATCGTTTAACTGAAATGTTTAATTTATTGTTTAAACCAAATTATTTCTTCACGCTAAGAAATCACTCTGTTTTGAATCAACAAAGTGATTTGTTGCCCTTCAATACAAGGTTTCTATTTGTTTCAATTCATGAAAAAGTTCCAAATCAATTTAAAATTCAATTCAAATCAAACCAATCAAATTATTTTAAGTAATCACCGCTGTATGGTATTCGTTTAAATAATATTTGATTTATAACAATCATGCTTATTTTAAACGTCGTTTTAAACTAAAATGGTTAATTTATTGTTTTAATAAAATATATGTATGAGCGCATATTTCATAGCTGCCATATTGCTGCCACTGCCTTGGTTTTTCTAGTGTATGTTTAAACATGTTAATTTGTAAAACAGGACAAAACAAGAAGTTTTATTTCAACTCAAAGGTTTTCTTAAATTACTTCATCATTGTTTATTATTTCAACAAATGCGATTAGTTGGTTTAACAAAACTTTTTGTTTTAAGCAATAAAACACGATGTTCAATTCTAAAAACATGAAGTTTTATTTCAACTCAAAGTTTTTGTTGAATTAGTTCATCAGTTTTATTGGTGCATGCTTAAACCAAAATTTTAGTTGAATTGATTCATATTTTGAATTGGTATAACTGCGTATTTTTTTTTGCGTGTACTTTAACAAGGGAGCTGTCAGATTTATCACCACTCGGTGTCTTCTTCTTTTTTCAACTTGGATTCTTCTATAAGCTGCTTGATTTGAAGGTGTGCCAAAACACAACAGAGTACATTCTCATACTTGCAAAGCACCTACACTCTCGTTTCATTTTACTCAATTTTGAGTACAATTGTACGCTATCTCTTTTTTTCACACGAAAATGTTCCTCTATTTTCGTTAAAAAGTGGATCAACTAAATTTTTGAGTAGATCCACTTTTTACGAAAGTTGAGTTATATTTCCATGAGAGAAAAAGAGATAATATACAATTGTACTAAAAAATTGAGTAAAATGAAGCGGGAGTGTGTGTCCTGTTTTCACACATCGATCAGTTTGTACCCTGACGAATTTCTTGTGCGTGCGTTATTTATATGCTAGACATTAGGTAAGGATCAGTTTTGGGGATTTTGACGTACACTGAAAATTTATTTTCAGCTGTTGTGTTCAGTGTAGGACTACGTTTTCAATACTGGGGTATACGTTGAAGCGTCACGAAATATGTATGGATTTTGAATGCTTATAACTGAGTGATTTTTGGGGAAAATAGAAAACAATTGATTTTAAACATCAAACTGCTGAAAATAACAATAAGGCTATAAGGCGATGATTATAATTTTGTTTAAGATATTAAGATATTAAGATATTAATACACGGAATGTACTAACCTCACGTTTTTGACAGTTCAGGTAGCTTGTTTACAAGGTGTTCAAATTCAAATCGCTCAAACGAAATTTTCATTGGCGAGAGAGAGAGAGAGAGAAAGAGAGAGAGAGAGAGAGAGAGTGAACGTGCTAGCCTTCTCTCCTTTGATACTCTGAGAACAAAGACCTATATTAGCGTTGAAAAGAAATGATGTGTAACAAAAACTTCTTCCAGTAGGTCATACGGTAAAGGAGCATTGACAAATTTCAATGGGAGCGAATTTACTGTATGTAGGCAGAGACTTCTTTCTTCTTCTACTTTGGGTTTTGGGCACGAACGTTTAGTCCACGTACACTGGTGCACCGTTTGATGTCTTTTCTTTCAGTATATTGGGTTCAGCTCGGTGAAAACGATAAATGTGTTAGTTCTGTATTTCCTCGGCTTGGTGGTGTATTGCATTGTGTGTGTGTGTGTGTGTGTGTGTGTGTGTGTTTGAGCGCGCGCGTGTGAATGTATTACTGTGTTCACGGTGTTTGTAACTAAAGGGCGTTTCGATCAAAATTTGTTCGACTTAAACATGAGGCATTTTCTTTCATCGTGCATGAAAAAATTATGCGCACCCCTCCTTTTGAAGGTGCCTGCGCGTAGCATCATGCCTCTATTTTGATTTTGAGACTAACACTTCAGTTATCAAAATGTCGTCGAAGGAAGAGAAGCAACGCATCAACATTTTGCACGTGCATGGCAAAAATCCAAACTACTTTCATGCCAAGTTGGCGAAATCGTTGAATGTGGCTAAATCAACTCTTTCCAACGTATTCAAAGTGTTCGGTGAACGTTTGTCAAGGCCAGGAAAGCTGATTCGGGGGGAAATCAAAAGCTGGAGTTCACAGCGACAACAAAAAGAGTTGCCCGCTGTTTCGAGCGGAACCCCAACCTCTCCGTCCGAGATGTCGGAAAGAAGCTGGAAGTGGCGCCTTCAACCGTGGATAGAGCTTAGGAACGAGCTAGACTGTCGACTTACAAGATAGTGGTGACTCCAAATCGCGACGATAAACAAAACACGTCGGCCAAAGCATGATTGCGAATTTTGTACACGACTATGCTGACGAAGTTTGATTGCGTGGTACAGGACGATGAAACTTACGTCAAGGCAAACTTTAAACAGCTTCCTGGACAGGAATTTTCAAGCACATTAAACTGTCAAAGTTCGCGAAGAAATATTTGGTATGGTAGGCTATCTGTACCTGCGACTTCAAGAGCACCGTTTACATTGTAACGGGAACCGTCAACCAGGAAGTTTATCTAAGCGAGTGCCTACAAAAACGTCTACTGCCTTTCTTGAAGCGACACAATTGTTCCGTTCTATTTTGGCCGGATTTGGCATCTTGCCTTGGAGTGGTATGCTGCCAACAACATTCAAGTGGTTCCCAAGGACAAGGACCCTCCCAACACGCCAGAGCGGCCCGCCCAATCGAACAATATTGGGCCATCGTCAAGCGGAACCTTAAGAAGACTCAAAAAGCTGTTGTGAGAGAGAAACAGTTCAAGACAAACTGGCGTTCTGCGGCGAATAAAGTGGAATAGGAGACTGTGCAAAATCTTATGGCAGGTGTTAAACGAAAGACCCGGCAATTCGCATTCGGTAAAGAGGAAGCTTAGCTGAATATTTCTCCTGTATTCGGTATTAACTGAACTTGAAAAAGAAAAAGAATTTGCCTTAATAATAAAAACTTTCATCGACTCACACACACTACTGTTTGACCAAATTCTGATCGGAACACCCTCTATTCTTCTATCGTAAAACATGATTAAAAATATGTATCAAATTTAACTTATTAAATTATTTAACTTTTCTAATAACTTCTTCTTCCTTTTTTCTTATTATTAATCAAAACTCCGTCACCAAACGATCACTCCTATGTCACCCGTATAACAAACGATCCGAAAGAAATAAAAACGGATCATCCCGTCGATCGCCGGTAGTGCTGCTCAGGCTGCCGAACAAATGGCAAAACCAGCAAGAAACGTTGTAAAAGTGATCAATTTGTTTAGCGCAGCTTTTATAATTTGTAGTGATTTATGAACTCTTAAATTCACTTCTTTGTAGTTTGTTATGTTTTGTTGTTATAAACAGCATTAACAAGAATCTTTGTATTTCCTCATCCCCGGCCCAAACCCTCCTTCGTCGTCGTGGCGAGCAGCCGTACTGTCTGAGCCATCAGGAAGGAGAAGAAAGGTGCTGAGCTGTCAGTTCGAGGCGAGCATGGGATCTCTGGTGGGGGAAGAAATCACCGATGATTAAAGCCATAAAAACGCGTTACTTTTCAAAGAGCGCGAAAAGAATAATAACAACAACAACGGAAAAGATCGCCTTTCTGAAGAGATTGGGTGAACAGAACACCATCATCGACGATGACGACGACGACGAGGAAGAAGAGAGAAGCCAACCGTGGAGATCCGACAACAGAACACAAGGTAAACACCTAATTTATTATCCACTTCAGCTGGTTGCCGGATGATTGCGGGTGGAGGGGGAAACGGGGAACATTTTGAATGCCTTTTCGATTATCGCGTGCGCGCGTGAGCTGCTCTAGCTGTATTAGGAGATCGTTGATGAGTGAGTGGTATATCAGCTTGATGGAGCCATAGGTCATCAAGTTGCCTCTTGCGGAGTTGGATGTAAGGTATCAAATCAGAAAATGTTTATCATATCAAACGTTAGGAAGTGGGTCACTGGTTACAGAATAATGGATCTGGAACCAATTCAAACGGAGGCAAACTGTCAAAACAGTGAGAAGCCGAGAAAACAATCACAACGGTGAGAACAAAAGCGAATCGTAAAAATGTCTCATTTGCTTCTAAACGGTCCTGTTTTTTTTTCTTCTGGCCTAAGCACGCATCACAACAATAGCCGTACATTAGCTCTCTAGAACAGGGAAAAGGCCCCGTTTCAAGAGCCAGGGCTCGGATAATGCCGTGTGGAAGACAATATTTATGCTCGACAGTTGCTGTCACGCTTTGTGTATTTCCAATTTACAAACGATCGAGTTTATTGTCCTTTTCGCCTGCACGGAGAGCGCAACAAAAAGGTGTAGCATATTGGTCAGTAATGATGTTCTTTTTTCCCCGGATCTAACAAATATACACCCCTGAGATTTATTGCTCTTGGACGTACTTCATAAAGAAACGAAAGCAGTTGGAAAGGTGACCGTTGGTCCAATCCAGTGAGGAAGCCAACAGCCAATATCGGAATGTTCGAGCGGCAGCAGCTCAAGGTGTTAAATTTATAAATTGCACACAAAAACGCAATTTCCAAAACTCTACGAGTTCAGGAGTGTCGTGACCCACAAAAAAAGTGTATAGAAGACAGATCTGCTGCTCGGTAGGTGCTGCGGAGGATCTTCGAGAGGCTCAACGTTGTCGCTGCGTGGCCTGGGCTCTGCCTGCGAACGAAAGCAAAACTTATTATGTCCCACTTGAGCCGGCACAGCAGGAGTTTTTGTCATTTTCATTTATTCAATAATAAATATTTGTGTTACTCTTGTAACCTTTCTCTATACGTGTTTTGGTTCGGTTTTGCCTGCTTTCGGGTCGCCTCTCTTACTCCACCTGGTCAGTGGCGGCGGCGGCTTGTGGTGGCTCTGTTAACTTTGAGACTCTATAGGGTTCTGAGTGCGCCGCGGAAGGGTTGCCAGCTGGGTTGGGTCAAAAAAAGGCAATATGTTGCCAAGTGAGGCGATATTTGTGGTGTAAATTTAAGCTGTAACTTGGTAGTAGGCTCGCATTTCGATTTTCAAATTAAGCTTTAAGGCGAAATAATAATTGAACTCATTGGCAGATTGCTCTCGTTCAAAGCCTCGTCGAGGAGCATGAGGGCGGTGGATTTTGACATTTATCAGGTTCAAATTACAGGAGTTTGAACATGTATGGGCTTAATTATACTTAGCTCAGTCGTGAAGGCGCAGCTACAAAGCAAAACCATGCTCGAGGTAACTGGGTTCGATTCCCGGTCGGGGCTAAGAATTTTTTGTGAGGGAAAATGTCACACAATCATACTAACGAAAAAATGGTACCTGGCATCGAATGCTCTCAATTAATAACTGTGGATGTACATTTAGAACCCTTGAGTTGAGAGCAAATAGTTAGCAAATTGTGAGAACAATAAGCTTGAAATGCTGAAGAAGACGATGAAAAAGAAGAATAAGAAGAATGCAATATATGAGAAGTTCCTTATTATGGAAGAATGTATCGATCATACTTATGAAGAATGTATCGAACATAAGCTTTCCACGTACATTTGTGTTGTACGCGTGTATTTGTGGTGGTTTTATTCCATCGGACAGAAATGGCTGTCATCCACGAGCAACAATCGTGATGCCGAAAACTTGGTGCTGCGTGTGGTGCTTATTTGACAGCTTGGTTTTCTTGAAGGCTATATGCTGCAAACACAGTTTTGTCGTTAATTTGATCCGAGAGAAAAATCTTACGTGTTGTACTTAGGGCAGTGGTTAGCACAACGATGGTATTTTTTCATTGTTTATCAGCCAGGTATTATGATTTATCTAAATTACTGATACTAGTTGTTTGGAAGAAGAAATAATGTAAAGAAATATAATCCATTGTGAACCGAGCTTAAAATGTTAAATTCATCATTAGCGCCACACCAAAAGTGGCAGGCTTCAAGAACTAACGCTTTCTTCAGTCCTCTGTGTTAATGTGTTCATCATAGCATGCTGTGCGTTTGTTTACTAGTTTGCATGTTTCGAATTCTTCGTTTTCAAAATATCGCGTATTGAAAAAGGAAAAATTAAGGTTTTGGACACATGGCAACGCGAAAAGGGTGTAGCTATGCGGCAATTGGAGCGCTTTGGAACTAATCACTCAAGTGTAAAATTCATCATAACCAAGTTTGGGGAGCAGTGTTCTTTGGATGAACTCCCAGGAAGGCAGAAAACCCGGATCTTCGAACCCTAAATTAGATCAGAAAGTGGTAGCTTTAATTTGGAGGAATAAATCAAGACCTACAAGAAGCAGAAAATTACCAAACAGAAGCAACATGCAGCAACCAAAGGCCGGCCATTGTATAAGTGAGTTTTGCAGCGGCCGGATGCATGTATTTTGATGGAAGATGACACCTATGTCGAAAAATACTCCAAAAACCCTTCCTGGTCCATAATATTCCAGTACCGTGGTTGGAGAGGATGTTAGCAATATAGCCATAGCGATTCAAGTGGAGAAGTTTGGTCGAAAAATACTGGTACGGCAAGCAATATGTTCCTGCGCCCGCGGTATGAAGTCTACCATTTCATACACTAGAGGAACAATCAGTGTGGAAATCTATCGATCTGAGTGTCTGCAAAAGAGGTTGCTGCCTTTATATCAGAAGCATAGTACCCCTCCACTGTTTTGGCGTCGGCCCAAAACAACTCTCAGATGGCTCACGGAAAATGGTATAGATTTCGTTGAGTTGCACTCAGCTCTCGGCCCATCGGACGCTATTGTGAAGAGGCCCATCAAAAAGACTGGTAAAGCAGCTGAGAATATGCAGGAGTTAAAAAAAATGGACTAAGTCGTGCAAAAAATGTGATGAAACACCTGTCCAGAACTTGAAGAAAAGTGTTCCAGAACTTGATCAAAAATTCGCAAATTCGTGAAAGAATAATATTTATTTTCATTCGTTCTTTACAATGTTCAAGATCAATCCCGTACAATAAGGATCTATCTATTTGTTTGAATAAAACATCCTTTTTTATATGATTAGAAAGAAAAATATGTGAACGCCTTATTTTCGATACAGTCCTTAATGGTGAACAAATTATGTCTGGCTTAATGCCTTGATGACGAAGGAAGTAAAAGTATGGTGACTTCAATCAACGCAATATCGACTTCATTTCCAACATTGAGAATGAGAGCCTCTTACTTCCGGTAACTCGGGGAAAGCGAAACCCGTATTCAACAAAATTGAAAACTTGGGACATCATCAAACAAACCATATCAGAAATCAACAAACTGTTATTTGGATTTTCTATTAATTAGGATTTACGAATGCTTTTGTGTGAGTGAATTATTGAATCCAAAATAGAGCAATAAAGCATTTCACACAGCAACAGAATATTCTCATTTTTGGCATGTAGGTGAAATGCCTCTTGACTGCAAATTTGAGGATGTCTTCAACAACAAATAATGAAAGCAGGTATAAACCAAACTTAGTTAAATGACGAACAGTCTTAAGTGTTCAACAAAAAGTTAATTAAAACAACAAAAAAAGAAGTACCAGTTCAACGACGTAGACGACGACGTAAATAATCCTGTATGACTCAACGGACAAGTAAAAACTTAAAAAATCGTTATCAAAATGTACATAAGATTTTCGAAAATGGAAACTGTCTTGAAAATTTGGGACCGTATTTATATATTTGTAACGAACTTAATTCAGCTATGAATATTGCTATTAAATTATAATGTTTTGAAATTTGAACTATTTTACCATCATCATGGTCAATGGCACAGAACGATTCTGGCGATGTTAACTTTCTGTTTTACACTTCTACATTGGCGGTATATGAGAACGCTCAAACGTGCACTATTTTGCCAATCACGGTGGCGGATTTGTTCCTGTCTTGACCCACAATGCAAGGGAATGTGTGGCAAAGGATTGTGTGCGGTTCCTTTAGGGGAGGTAGCTCATCAAAACTTCTGGTCCGCCTCTAGGCATCTTGCTATAAGATACCAGCTGGGTCTCCACCGATTGCCTTTCGATCTGCCAAATTTGGAAGAAAGAAAAGGGAGGGATCTAGAAATACCCTATAAGCATTTCTTGCCTCCAAAAACTTCCACATGCCAAATTTGGTTCCATTTGCTCGATTAGTTCTCGAGTTATGTGGAAATTTCTGTTTCATTTGTATGAGAGCCCCTCTTTTCAGATGGGAGAGGGATCTTAAACTACCATAGAAACATTTCTTGCTTCCAAAAACCCCACATGCAAAATGCGGTTCCATTTGCTTGAATAGTTCTCGACTTATGCAGAAATTCGTGTTTCATTTGTATGGGAGCGCCCCTTCCAGAGAGGGGATAGGGCTCAAGCCATCATATAAACCATTTTCGGCCCCAAAAACTCCTGCATACGAATTTTCACGCCGATCGGTTCAGTAATTTCCGAGTCTATAAGGGTCAGAAACACAAACAGACAGACAGAAAATCATTTTTATAAATAGATATAGATTGGTATTGGTGTCAACTTTAGCTTCATGTATACGCTAACGGATGTGCGTTGTGTTGACATTCTGTCAGTTGTTGTTCGTTTGTTAAAGGGTGTCCACGATGAAATTGCCACACTATGAAATTGCTCTAACTTTTTAACCGTTGGGTAGAATTTAATGAAAATTTGGGTGGATTTAGTTCATAGTGCATTATTTACATCCTGCAAGTTAAAGTCCTGTGTCGAAAGAACAGCTCGTGCGTGATAAAATCTTGCGCATTCATCACGAGAACAAGGATCTCTCGCATCGTTCCATCGCTAAAACGTTGGGAATCGCGAATTCCACGGTGTCGCGAGTGATTAAACGGTTCGAGGAACGGTTGACCACCGATCGGAAGCCCAGAAGTGAAGGAAAAAGTATTCCGTACAACACCAAAAATCACAACCGCGTAGTTGGGGCCTTCAACCGAAATCTGAACGCCTCCGTTCGGGATGTGGCTAAGAAGCTGCACCTAAGCCGAAGTTTTGTCCAGAAGGCCAAAACTAAGGCTGGGCTTCGAACGTTCAAGGTACAAAAGTCCCCTAATCGCGACGAGAAGCAGAACAAGTCCGCCAAAACCCGTGCCAGGAAGTTGTACCTCAACATGCTGACGAAAGTTGAATGCTGCATCATGGACGACGAAACATATGTGAAGGCCGACTTCAAACAGATCCCCGGCAACCTGTTTTTCACGGCCAAGGATAAGTTCAGCGTTCCGGAGCATGTCCGCACTCAGAAGATGTCCAAATTTGCGAAGAAATTCCTGGTTTGGCAAGCCATCTGCACGTGCGGGAAGCGGAGTGCACCTTTCGTGACCCAGGACACGATGAACGGACAGGTGTACATAAAGAGTGCCTCCATAAGCGGCAGCTTCCTCTCCTGAAGGGCCTACAACGTCCCAACAATCTTCTGGCCGGATTTGGCCTCATGCCACTACTCCAAGGACGTGCTGAAGTGGTATGCGGACAATAAGGTCAATTTCGTGCCGAAAATGTTCAACCCTCCCAACACTCCGGAGCTCCGCCCCATCGAGAAGTACTGGGCGATTATGAAGCAGCACCTTCTTAAATGACCTAAGGTAGTGAAGACAGTCGAGGAACTGAAGAAAGTATGGGTTTACATGCAAAAAACGGTTGATTCACAGGTTGTGCAGAATCTTATGGCCGGGGTTAAGGCCAAGGTGCGGGTATTTGCGTATGGACTGTAAATAAAATACGAGTAAAATGGTAAAATGAAGTTTAATAGTTATTTCTCAATCCCTGAAAATTTGATGGCAATCGGATGAAAACTCGAATTTTGCGAATCAATTTTGTGTGTGGCAATTTCATCGTGGACACCCTTTACGCGTGATGGAAAAGTATCGGGACATCAAAATTGAGCAATAGAAGCCGAAGAAGAGAAGCGTAAAGGAATTAGAGGAAGAAGGAAACTGAAGCGGATGGAGGAAAAAATGGAGGAAATTGAAGGATGCACAACGTAAGAAGCAAAGCAAAGGAAAGAAGCAAAATAAAAAAGCGAGAAACGTTACACAATCGAAGAAGAAGAAAAGCGAAGCGGATAAAGTGGGTGGATAGGAGTCGAAGAAGAGAATCGGAAGAGCACAAACACAAGAAGTTGAAGACGTGGAGAAACAGAAGGAAAAATTCTAAGACGATTAGCAGAGGAAGAAAAGTGAAAGGAGAAAATCAACAAAGGAAGATTAAATAACAGCGATAAGTAAATTAAAATAATCGCAAGAAGCAGGAAAAGTTTGCAACGGAGCAATAGAAGATGAAGCAGAAAAGCTGTGAAGAATAAGAGTTGAGGCCGTAATGGAAGGCCGTAATGGCCGAAGGCCGTAATGGAATGGAGTAAGGAAAAAAATACTGGAAATATTATTCATGAAATAGATTAACGAAATAAAAAGTTTCGTAAGATACGAATGCACACTTCTGATGTAAAGTGTCATTATTTAAAAAAAATCATAGTTGAGCGTCTTTAGAACGGTGAGTGACCCGACGATATATTCCGGCCGCTAAAATCGCATGTGGTCAAGCGGGACTTTGTCTACATGACCATCAGGCGATACCAGGAAACGTTCTTGACCGATGATCGTGCCAGATCTGGTAAGCCGCGTTCGGCAAGGACTTCACGGGCCATCAAGGTCAGGTCCATGGCCATGGCGTTTGAAACGGTTTCGGAGGCTATCAGCAAAAAGCGGTTGGATCGAACCAAGATGATTCTCTCTCGGCACGCTAGTCAGGAATTGTTTATTTCTGGCGAGAAACTCTTAGTGCTGCAGTGACAAGCGGCCAAAACAGAGCTGGACAGTCGTGGCTTCTGATTATCGGTTGCAACCGCTTTTGCGGTTATTCTTTCTCGTACACATCCTTATTGATAGTGCCGGTAGAGACGAACGTTTAAGAATTTCGACCACAGAATTTCCACCACAACTACATATGGCCTGCCGTATCAAATACTTCTTCGGGAATTTGGACACCTTCGTTGTACGGAAATGCTCGGCAACGGCATTCCTTTGCATTGCGCAATAAAAGCCAGCTCCGGAAGCTGTTTAAAGTCGTCGGGTACATATGTTTGGTCGTCCATTATGATACAAGATATTTGCAAAACATTGGTGTAAAGCTCTTTTTGCAGTGAAATTTTGCTTGTCATTACGGTTGGGCACTTTTTTTTCACATTGTACGCCTTTAGTCCTTTGACTTCCCAAATTTGCGAACCACATTTCGAACAGGAAGATTGGAATTTTTCTTGAGGGGGGATATACAGTTAGAACGAGAAAAAAAACTCATTTTTGAAAATAAAATTTCAAGAAGAAGTTTTTAATCAAATCAATCGAAACTTTTTTACAATTATAAGTGTATCCATGTAGTATTCAAAAATATTTTTTTCAATTTTTTTTCAACAAAATGGCTGCCGTTAGAGTGCGTTGAAAAAGTCGTTGTATTTTGCTTGTGCCGGCTCTCCTGGTCGCAGTTTTGATCTTAAACCTGTTAATCTAAAAACATTGCATTAATTACATTAACAGTTTGAAGATAAATTGAAAAAAAGTAAAAAAAAAATTGCACTTTTGGCGTAACTTTATTAAAAAAATCCACTTCTTTTCGTCCATTTTCTCACATTTTTTCATATAAAATAATAAAATATTACAGTATTTTTTTATTTATAAAGAAGGTAATACTACAATAAAAAAATCCTATAAGTTTCAGCTTAATGGAATAATTAGTTTTAGAGTTATCACCGGTATAAACTCCGAGAATACTGTTTTGAGAAAAACGCGTTGAAAGTTTTAAGCGTCCCTGTATACCTACTGCGCGCGGAAAAAGTCGAAAAGGCGCGAGACACAATTGGAGTTCGAATTTCGAAAAAAGGGTTTTAGGAGCGTCTTGTAGGCAGGGTCATACAATTTCACTTTCAATTGAAAATCGTCGTAGGACGATGAGCTGAGCATTCATCCCTTTCAATTGAAACACACTATCTTCTTTTGACAGCCACTTCTTAGTCAGCTTCAGCAAATCAATCTTCAAACAAACATTTTCGACTAAGCTTTTCACTCATCGGTGTTTATTTCAACCTTCGGTGTCATACTAGTATGAAACAGGACAGTTGAAATTCATGCAATACGTGCAGATTCATATTCATTTCTAAGGTATTCATTATTTTTACAACTAGAGCAGTACCACCAGATAAACTTAAATTGTAGCACCGAAAACAATAATCAACCATTTTATAAAATGACATATGAGATTGCTGATATTTAAGTTGCTTTCACGCGATTGCTCCAACGCAAATGCAACAAATTCAATTTCAATAAGTCATCGCAGTATCAAACAGAAATGCGCTTATTAGCTCGGGTAGCTTTTTGTCGAGCAAAGTTACAGCAATGCGTGTATCGTCAAATGACAATACTTCTAGCAATACTGGCACGCATGTTTCGTTGTGTTCGCCAACCATTGCTCGGGTGGGGAGGATGAAGGCAAATCAATTTTAACGAAGTTGATTCACGGTCGTTCACCACGTCGTTTGAAGCAAACATGAATTTCGATTGAAACTCTTCCGACGGTGGCTAGATCAAAAATGAATTTAAGCTTACTCACGTTTGACAGGAAGTGTATTGGGAGAGAATCGGTGAAGGTAAGAGTTATCCACTACATGAAAGCTAATTGACGTGGAGTGAAATGAATACAAAAGCGATTCATTTTCATTTTATTGCTTCGACGATGTAGGGCCCTGCTTGTAGGGGTAATTTACTAACTTTTTACGCCAAAAAAAAAAAAAATATTTTTTGGTCATTTCAACTGTATATCCCCCTTTAATAATGGCTGCCACTTTTAGATTTTTTCCACTTCTAACCTTCCGATCCACTGTCATAAGCTAGTCAATTTTTTTGCTAATACAAAACACGATACGTTTCGGTAGGATTAGTTTCTTGGCAAGATCACATACCGATAAATTCACATTTTGCTACCGTTCGTACAAAATGCGTTTACGAACTTCCACTTGATTCGACGCCATTTTATTATACTTATTGTATCAAGAATGTAAACATGTTGTGCCATGAAATAAAGTGGGGAGTTTCAGAGCTGTCATATAAGTTAAACGTTTCAGCGATCCATGAAATAATTCCAAATCTACACTGAAAGAAAAGTGTCGGAGATTTGACGCGGACAGGCTTAAATAATAATTCAGCGCCAACATTCGATTAGGGCGAATCTGATTTTGCAAACAATGGCTTTTGTAGTCATTTTCTCTTGAACAAAAGGTCATAAATACAAATTAAGCATTCTTTAATTAAGAGGAGCTTTATTTCTATGCGCTGATGTATTCAGTTTGAAGGAATTGTATTCAACTTCCGGTAAATTTGCAGACCAAGTGTTTGCTTACAAAAGAAGATTCGCCCTAATCAAATGTTGGCGCTGAATTGAATTTCCAACACTTCTGAAATATTTTTACAGAAAACTGGGTGACATAACTGATTGTGGCAGATTGCAACTCTGAAATATTGAACAAAAATAAGGCTACGAAAAATTCAAACATATTAATAGTAGTTTGAGCGAATTGCGCTCCCCCTAGAACCACCTTTAACTCGTTTCCTCTCGTGACATCCTATAAAACACTACCAAACGATTATCGTACACATACTTTGTCGCGACGACAGAATCAATCAATTCATAATTTACTACAGCCGCTCTCTTTTGCAGTTTCCTCGTGTTGTGCCCTCTTTGCATATTTTCCACTCACTCACCGCAAGTCGCGAAGCATTAAATTTCCATTTGATTACCATCCCAAAAGAGACAGCATTTCCCCAGATTCGGAATCAACCTGAGAGATGTCACCAATCTGAGAAAAAACAAACCACCAAAACGAAGAAGCTTCACGAGATGCAGGCGGGCCGATAAACAAATGAGGGTCGTAAAACGCGTAAAAGAACCGATACGAGCCGTGATGTGCTTCTTTTTTGTCGTCCAAAACGAATCCAATCTCGGATCGATCAGCGGTCAAAGTTTCTCCCGGGGACATAAAAATGTGATCGTAAAATACCCATGGTCTTCCACCTGACGTCGTCGGGTTTCGGGTCGGAAAATTGGGCTCGCGCGCAAATCTTCCAATCCGATTGACTCAAACGATCGAAACAGGAAGGCAATTGCGTGCCACCGCGATTTGATGAGAATGGTTTGGAGAAAAAAAAGAAGGTGTTAATATCTGATCATTGACGATCGAAAATTGATCGTTGATCTTTGGAACTGAGTTGCCGGACCACACAGCGAGAACAGTTCGGATGAAATTTTTACGAGTAATTGATTGTCGTTGAATGAGGTGAATTTGAAATTTTGTTAAGGTTTTGCAAATGATGGTTACCCTACAATATACTCAGCAGGGGTGAGATTTGGCTTATCTGTAATTCCGAATCAACCTCCCGTTGAAGTTTGAAACACTTCTTTCGAACTCGTACTCTCCAGGCCTCAATCAGCTTGGGTTACGAATGGCGGCGCGGGTGTACACCATTAATCAACTCTCAGAATGAAGTGTAAATATTGCGCGATTAGTTAATTATTAATGATTTATTCAATATTTACGAGCTGAGCTCGTTTCACACCTCCTGGATAGAGCGGGAGAACGCCGATGTTAACCTGGAGATAACCCTAATTCATTCCAACCTCACTGGCTCGGCTTATGGCAGTCAGTAGGCTCCTAACTGGATTCAATACAAAGTTGAAAGCAAAACTTGTGCCATCATCATCATCGCCATCATCACCATCATCATCATCAACACCACCAACCGGAGTCTTCACGCGCCCGCTGAGACTCTTTGGCTGATTAGCAGCGTGAGATAACCTCAAGCCACAAAACGGCTTCACACTTGGGTTTCTTCTCAAAACGACGTGGCTAGGGTTGTTTATCCTGCCCACTCTCAAACTCTTCGCCTGATTATGAAGCTAATGTAATACGCAACCCTATTCCCCGTTGCAAAGCCATGAGCTCATATCGCAATACCACAAGCCGCCCCACGCCCTCCACGAGACAACCCGCAAATAGAAAACAATATTTTGACATGTACACAATGGATCCCAAAAAAGGTGGTTTCTGAAGACTGCTCGTCGACCCCCGCCAAACCGCTCAGGCGCGGGACTGCGAAGGAAGCCGATGAGTTGCGAAAATTGCGATCCGCCGAGAAATCTATCAGCCAGTCAGTGTGTCTCGAAAACCGACACGACGGACAACAGATCCAATCTCTAATGTGATTAACACATTAGCTGGAGAAGATCCATCCCCTTAGCCACAGGAACGCGTGTAAATTTCAGGGTCACATGTGTCTACACAGGCCGGTCGAGGATCAATCATGTCGCCCTCTCGCTCTCCAAGAGCTGCTCGTTCATCGGGCGTGTGACCTTTGACGAGTGCGCTGCGGTACCCAACCAATAGCTGGCAACAGTCCCGGAGAGATTCGTACGGATGACATGACAGTGCAGACACACTCGCGCGCACCGCACTTCACGACAGGCGGAGGTGCAAAAGTCATAAATTTCACCGCCGCACGCTAAATCATAAATCGATTTAATTTTATGATTGCTGAACTTCCAGAGAGCGGGGGTTTTTAACAACCCGGGGGTCACAACCTGAAAGTTTTTTCTGCTTCGCAGCCAGCCACACGAAGCGTCGGGATCGTATGGACGAGTGCGTGAGAACCGTGCCAACGGAAGCCTAATTCGGTTATTGGCTATATGGGCGATGTTGGAATCAGTTGATTGCACCAATAGGGTTTTATTGAGTGTTTTCGGAGAATGTTTTTATAGACCATAGGCGACCATTCTTAAGAAAACAACATCCAATATACTTACAAAACTTCAATATCTTTGCGCGAAGAAGAAACATGACTAGTGTTATTATTATTTAAGCGTGTACTAAATCGAATTTGTAAAATAAAGGGCATCCTAAGTAGCATTGCCATAACCATTAAGCTTTGTTACGTTTTATTAAAGTTTTATGAAAGCCACTAGAAATCAATTCGGTTTTATTATGGCACCAAGATAAGTTTAATATTTTAGTCAGATTTATGAGAATCTACACAGCTTGTTTACAACGATCTTAAAACCTTGTTTTCTCAAATTCCCTTAACTCCTATCGATGTTTTTATTTCTACTTTATGAACTCGTGAAATGCTGTTTTGAAATGACGTTATAGGGCTTATTCATCAGTGGTAAAAGCATTTTAAACCATTTTGCCAACAGTAAATGCATTAAACGGCAAATTTGCGTCCAGGTTGTTTTGAAACGGCAAAGAACCTAACCAAATAGTTTTATAGTAGTCACTGCGAAGATAAATTTACTTTTTGGCAAAACTATGATTTTTTCCAATCGCCATATTAGAATATAAGAAATAATAAAAATGTTGAAAAATAAATACACCAAATTTTAAATGTAATGCAAATGAACTGTAAATCGGAGACTGATTTTGGCATTCTTCTGAACAACCTTATTGAATTCGATCAATTTTCAGGAAATTTATGAATAATTTATCGAATATATTTGAGGCACATAAGTTTTCGGCTCTTATCGTGATAATATTCACCATAAAAGTATGTGCACTTATGGTGATAATATTCACCATAAAAATAAATGGAGCATGATACGCTAATAAAACTCAATTTGTTTAGGATATTTTACTATTAAACAAAATTTCCCGCAACACTAGAACATTTTTCTTAAATATTATTTACTGCTAAATTAATCAGCAGAGCAAAGAACCGAACAATGCAGAACAACAAAAACCAACCACGATATCACAGTGAAGTTTGACATTGACATTGACACAGTGAAGTTTGACCATTTGGCCGTATGCTGGTTTCCATGGTAGCCAATAGGTTTTATGAAGGTTCCCAAGTGGTCATAAAGTTCTGTCCAGTTAGAATCCGGAATCACTTATTTTGTTGCAGTGGCACGGAAATTGACCGCTGCAAGAATTCTTCTACAGCGGTTATTTAACCTACGCCTTCACTTTCTATGATATAAATTTCACAGTGTTTCGTGCAGTCAGTCAAAAGTTATTCCAGGTGGAAGCCGAGAGGGGAGAATAAATTCTGCATACCCACGTTGACAATCAAACGTGGTCCGCAATAAAAATCAATAAAAATCGCAAAATCGTTGAAAATCTTCAAATCAACCGTGAATGATGTGCTCAAACGTATCAGGGAGCTAAAGAGCGTGGATCGAGTGCCTCAAGGTAAGCGTTGTAAGGCTTGCTTCATTTAGAATCGGAACAAACTGTTGCTCATATTGTGGCGCTCCTGGTGGACGGATTTGGAAGTTCTTGGCGCCCACGTGTCGGGATTTTTTTGTCAGCTTCACGTATGTATTTTTGACATTCCGCAAATCGACTGTACTTTGTAAACAATCAACATGGAAGCCGAAAGAAGGGAAAAAATTGTGCACAGTTATTTGGAAAATCCATTGTGGTCTGCATCTAGGCTAGCTAAACAGCTGAAATTGCCCAGAAATACCGTATGGCGCGTTATCAAACGGTATAAGGAAATATTGACGTCGATTCGGAAGCCTCAAGCCAATCGTCGGAGTGGAACTGTCTACCGGAAACTGCGTGGTAAGATTTTGAAGACGATTAAGAGGAATCCCAAACTGTCGGACCGTGATTTTGCCAGAAAACTCGGTGCTGCCCATAGTACCGTGAGGAGAACTCGACTCCGGGAAGGAATCAAGTCGTATCGAGCTAGCAAACAGCCAAATCGGACCATAAAACAGAATAGTGTGGCCAAAAGCCGTGCTCGGAAGCTATACGACCAGGTGCTGACCAAGTTCGACGGGTGTCTTCTGATGGACGATGAAACCTATATCAAGGCTGACTTCGGGCAAATCCCAGGTCAAAAACTTTACTTGGCAACGGCTCGGGGGTTGTTCCAGCCAAATTTAAATTTGTTTTTGCCGACAAATTTGCACGGAAATTCATGAATTGGCAGGGCATTTGCAGCTGTGGCAAAAAAACGAAAGTTTTCGTTACAAATAAGACAATGACGTCGGAACTATACAAAAAAGAGTGTCTCCAAAAATGAATTTTGCCGTTCATTTGATCCCACGACCATCCCGTAATGTTTTGGCAAGATTTGGCAAGCTGTCATTACAGCAAAGTCATTCAAGAATGGTATGTAGAGAAAGGGGTCCAGGTTGTTCCGAAAAACCTTAACCCACCCAACTGCCCCCAGTTCCGCCCTATTGAGAAATACTGGGCAATCATGAAGAGGAGACTCAAGGCAAAGGGAAAGGTTGTCAAAGGCATCAATCAGATGAAGACCTGGTGGAATAAGATAGCTAAAACGATGGACGAAGAAGGTGTGCGCCGCCTAATGAGCCGTGTTACAGGAAAAATTCGAGAATTCCTTCGAAACCGTGACGAATAATTTTATCCGTATTTTTTCTTAAAAGTATGAAAAAAAAAACGCTACATTTGTATAAAAAAAGATCTTGAATTCAATAATAAATAACTGAAATACAGGCAATTGTTTTTGTTCCAATTCTATCTGAAGCAAGCTTTATTTACTGCTAAATGAATAAGAATAGCAGAGAATTGCACAAAGCAGAACAACAAAAGTCAACCACGATGTCACAGGGAAATTTGACAGCCATTAGGCCGTATGCTGGTTTTCATGGCTGCCAATAGGTTTTATGAAGGTTCTCAAGTGGTCGTAACATTTTTCACTCGAACATTTTCACAATATTTGTGGTCTTTGAAAGGTTTTATCAACTTGTTTTGACAATCGGCTATAGTGTGGGCCACTTTGAACAAATTTCGGCTTTAAAAAAGCATAGAGGAGATGTTTGTAGACAAAACAGTTCAGAATGTAGTTTTATCAACAAAACCGGAAGACGTGCTATATTCAAATGCATAAAAGATATGGCTGAGTATAACTTCGAAACTAAACTGAGTTTAAATAAAAAATCAAACCACTCTTATTATCGCATCGTCCAACAGAGAGGATAGATCTTCCAAAGTTCCAGCGTCTTATAAACAGAGCACTAAATGTCAGCTAGGACGTAAACTCTGGTTGTCTATCAACTCAGGGGGTGTGGTTTGAATTCCAGTCACCACCGTTAGGATTTTTTGAGATAAAAGGTCCAATCATTCGGAAGAGAAGTAAAACCATGGGTCCCAGCACGAGTAAATGGAAGAAATCTGTGTGTTATCTGTGAGCTTGTTCAATGTGCTCCTAATAACGTTTGCATAAAGAAAAATGGACGAAAATTTGCCGATTTTTAAGGGGTTTATCTTCAACCGCACTGACAAAACTGACGAACAGCATCAATCATAGTAACCCAAGAGTCAGCAGACAAAATTCAACAGTTCTATCAGTCGAACTCTAACCGTGATGGCAAAAATAGTGAAGCAACTCCGTTCAGAAGTGTGCGCGTTTAAAGAATGGGACCCCGCCACGTCGCAAACGGACATCGTGCGGCACTTTATGGACGCCGGATACGCCCGTTCCCGGCATCTACAACATCGTGGCACTATTAGACAACAATCAGAGCATTGAAAGACAGCCCGGTTCCGGACGGCCGACGACCCTGAGCAACAAGAAGCCCCAAAGGATGCTGAAGAAGAAGACCGAGGGAAAAGTGGCTACGTGACGCGACGTCCATTGGATTCGGAGCTGCAGGCAATGACGCAGCGGCAGCGGCTGAATAAGATGGTCAACTCGATTTTCCCGGCGGATCACCACGTGACGGTGATGGACGACGAGACCTTTCTCACCCTGGATGGCAACGACTGGCAGGGCACTTCGTATTTTATTCCTCCCACGAAGGAAGTGAGCTCCAAGGTGAAGGTCATTTCACACACCAAGTTTCCCAAAAAGGTGCTGCTGTGGCTGACAATCTGCAAGAAGGGGATATCAAAGCAGCTCTTCTTTCGCTCCAGAATGGCCGTGAACGGGGAAATGTATAGTACGAAATGCCTGCGAGAAGTTGCGTCGTTCATCAAAAAATACCATAAGGGTGAAGACGCGGTGTTCTGGCCGGATCTGGCGTCGGCCCACTACTCGAAGCGATCGTTGGAGACGATGGAGCGGCTGAATATCGATGTGGTACCCAAGTCGACGAACCTAACCAGCGTCCCCCAGCTGCGTCCCATCGAGAATTTCTGGGCCAATCTGAAGCGTAAGATCTGCTCCAACAATTTTGTCGCGAAAACTGATGGGGAAATGATAAATAAAACGAAGAAAGAACTCAAAAACATGCGTACACGCATGTTTTCGTCCACCATGGCGAATGTTCCGGTTAACTACCGGAAGGCCGCTCGCAAGGGCGTAGAATTTTTTTGCAAGCTTAAATAATAACCTTCCATGGGAAGTTTATCAAACGCAATTATCTGCCTTAGCTTTTTTTTATCACCATCCGAAAAAAGTCCATTTTTTTTAATGCAAACGTTAGGGATGGCTTGGCTGCAAGACGAAGATTCCTTCGCGTATTTGCTGTACTTCCCTGACAGTATGCGGATACTTCTGAACGGTACTACGATTCCCATAAAGAGAGAGATGCTTCGATTCGTCAAGAGTATTTTCGATCCTTTAGGATTAGTGGGAGCGCTGGTTATCCACGGTAAAATCCTCATCCAAGAGGTTTGGCGTACGGCTACGGAGTGGAATGGAAGAATTCCACAGGAGATTGCTAAACGTTGGATAGAGTGGACGTCGGTACTCAAGCAGATAGAAAGTCTAAGTATTCCTCGATTTTATTTCCCAAACTACGAACAGTTACGAATCACCTGAACTTCACGTGTTTGTTGACGCTAGCGAACAAACTTATGCAGCGGTTGGATACTTTCGTATTGTGGACAACGGACAGGTCAGGGTTGCATTAGCTTCATCAGAGACGAAAGTGGCACCGGTGCGAGGATTATCGATACCACGACTGGAATTAATAGCCGCCTTACTAGAAGATCGACTACGTAAGACGATAGAAAATAATCATTCGTTGAAGATTGGAAAAGCTCATTTCTGGAGCGACTCATCGACCGTCTGTTCATGGATAACATTAGAGATTCGACGATATCGACAGTTCGTCGCCTTCAGGGTTAACGAAATTTTGAGCATGTCAAGTGGTGACGAATGACAGTGGAAATCGACCAAGGTCACCGGAGCTGACGAGGCGACCAAGTGGGGGAAAGTGCCTACTTGCAATGTGGACAGTCGCTGGTTTAGAGGTCCGGATATTTTGAACGAATGAGAAGCAGTATTCACAAGGATTTCGGAAGAAGACACCGATGAACAAGACACAGAGCTGCGGAAAGGGTATGTCTATAGACATCTGGTTAGAGAACCGGTGATTAACGCCCACAGATTTTCAAAATTCGAGCAGCTTCTGCGTGCTACAGCATATGTTCATTGTTTCGCCGATAGACTACGTGCATTGAAAATATCCACGGATACTGTCGGGCTGACGAGTGAAGAAATACAGAAGGCCGAACGCACGCTTTGGATGACTGCGCAAGTTGAGGCGTACTCGGATGAAATAGCCATCTTTAAGCAGATTCGTGAAGAAGGACGAGTTGGTGGGAAGCAGTTAGGATCATCAAGCAAACTGGTGAAACTATCTCCTTTCGTGGACGAGCATGGAGTTTTAGGAGAAGCAACTCGAGCTGTAGAAGCGGAGATGCTGTCGTATGACCATAAATTTCCCATTATCTTACCCAAAAACCTTATTATTACGGAGCTGCTGTTGGACTATTATCACAGGAAATACTGCGATGCAAACGACGAAACCATTGTGAACAAGCTGCGTCAGAAGTTTACCGTTTAACAGCTGTGAGTTGAAATTCGTCTATCCAGGAAACGCTGTATGTGGTGCCGTGTTCAAAAATCGATGCCGGAAGCTCCAAAAATGGGCCCACTTCCTTCTTTACGGTAGGAATTATTCGTACGTCCCTTCTCGTTTGTGGGCGTTGACCTCTTCGGTCCGTACTTGGTAAAAGTTGGAACAAGCGTTGCAAAGCGTTGGGTGTTCTGTTTATGTGCCTCAGGGCCATTCATCTGGAGGTAGTGGCTAGTCTCTCTACGGATGCGTGTAAGAAGACGATAAGAAGGTTCATCGCCCATCGTGGTTCCCCTGAAGTGATCTATTCAGATAATGGGATACATTTTGTTATAGCGAATCGGGAGTTGCAGGAGGAAATAAGGAGGATCAACGAGGATTTGGGTACAACCTTCACCAATGCTCACACTTATGGGAGATTTAACCTCCCTGCTGCCTCTCACGTGAGGATAACGAAGGTGCCCAAATTCCCGATGAAGTATTTGTGGTCGAAAATCTAAAAGTGTCGTCTCTACCGGCAATATCAATAAGGATGTGTACGAGGAAGAATGTCTGCAAAAGCGCTACCGTTTATCAGAAGCCACGACTGTTCAGCTCTGTTTTGGCCTCTTGTTACTATGCGAAATCTGTCCTGGAATGGTGAATGGTACAAGAGGTCAAATACGTGCCAAAAACAACCAATCCACCAAACTGTCCAGAACTTCACCCAGTAGAGAAATACTGGGCTCTAGTTAAGCGAAAACTCTTCGAATCTAAGAAGAAAGCAAACGCTACGCACGATTTTAAGAAAGTATGGAGAATCTTCACGGTGGGCGTATCTGAGAATACCGTTCGGAACTTGAGGGCGAATCTGCTTTTGTAAACAAACACTTTGTCTGCTAATATATCGAAAGTCTAATACATTTTCTTCAAATTGAATATATCAGCGGATAGAGATTAAGCTGATCTTCCGTAAAGAGTGTCTAATTTGTATTTGTGACCTTTTGTTCAAGAGAAATTGACTACTGAAGCCATTGTTTACAAAAGCAGATTCGCCCTAATCTTATGTTGGCGTTGCATTGTATTATGCAACCAAACGACCTGTCAAAAAATGCAGCCAAACGGACTGTCAACTTTTGATTTACTTTAAAGGAGTAAGTATTGTGAACAAGTATTGTTTTGACCAAAGACAATTATGAACAGATAAGGGATTTTATACTTCCATATTCAGTAAATGTAAGTGTTTAAAACGTAACTTGATATATTTGTTACAATTCGTAATGGAGAAAACAAATCATAGTATTTTGTATTTACACTGCACAGTCTATGGGTTCCTAGAATCTGGAAATCTGCTGAATGGCCGCAGAATGCAAGCCATTTCTGCCTTATATTATCTTTCTTTGGAAACCGGAAGAAACTCACAGAATTCACTTCACATCGCGAGTTATTGCCACAATTTTGCTCCAAACGATTTCATCCAAACTATTGTATGAAAGAATTCCAAAACTTGCAAACAATATCGTTGTTTACGCTTGTTTTGTTTTAAAATTAAACGAGGTGAAATTCTACGCGCCTGTTAAAATTCATTATTTTTTTCTGTGTAGGTTGCATACTTTGAAAAGAAAGCTCTTATGCGAACAATATTTGTCTGCATTTACACAGCTTGTTTATATAGCTAAGAAATTAGTCGGTTAAGCTTTTGAATTATCATTCTGTGTTCTCCTACACAGTTTTATTTGTTGGCTTTGTAATAGCTTTTCAAAAGCCTTTATATTAGAAATACCTTAGCCGCTATACAGCTTAGTGATTATAGCTGTATAAAATGTTGTATAAGTACATTGAGCGAACATGTCGAAAAGATTTCATTCGAATATAGTATGGAAATTCGCCAGAAGACATTATTGCAAATTTTATACGATTCCCTTATGGAAAGAAATCATATGACGATCGTATGAATATTTTCCTCACATTAAAAAAAAAAAAGTTGCAATCGGGATGCGAACCATGAACCTCGGCATCCAGAGCCGAGCCACAATCCCACGAGACTATACACGCTTGATAAGTGATGTCAATTGAAAGCGTAGAAGAGGCATGCTTTTATCGACCAATGCAACAATAATCTTTTAATACGATCTCTTATTGCTTTGTGGTTAATAGTTCTGATCGTAGGTATAATTTCCTGAGTGTAGTTGCGGCACAGAGTATGGAGCATATATGCAGTTATTTATATGGAGTTCTTGAGCTTGAGCTTTTGAGTTGAGTCTTAGCTTTCAAACTAAATAAAAGGAATACCGTCCATTTTATCGAGCAGAGCATTCAGATTTCAAAATATTTCGTAGGATGTTTAAAAAAATTAAGAAAAGCGGTACTTACTATTGAAAACGAAATCTGAGAAAGTATGAAGCTTATTTGAGGAATTCATATTCGGAAATTCGCGCAATTGACGCAATAGCTTTCAAATAAACAATATAAATTCCACTGAGCAGAAGATCGGGTGTTCAATTCCCGGTCTTAGTGGATTTTTTTTAATCGCCGGGAATTTATTAATATAGCAATGATAAATATAGCAATCTATAACAGCAGTTATAAATGAAATTGATATTAATGTAGTTTAAAAAAATTATAACAAATGAGTCCAAGCGCGGCACAGCTAACAACGTAAATTGGGTGGTGATCATGTTTAGATTATAAGAATCTCGGTAACACTGATTTTCAAAACAGTACAAACCTGTTCATAAAGAGCTTCAGCAATTATTGTTGTTCAAAACATTATTAGAACTAAAATATGTTTTGAACACTTTGAATACGGGTGCTGGAATTCCTCACAGCTGATATGGATCTGAGGATACAGTCACCGTTCTTAATGTGAAGGTGCAGAGTTCAAATCTGGCAAGTACACGGGTAAGTGATACAAAGTTCATATAGTTAAATGTTAATGACGCATTACAACGATAAAACAACACCATTGCCGTAATACCGTCCATGAGTATTGTAAACAGTGTTTGACATACATATTTTTTCGATTGCTGTATAGTGACTATGTTTAAGCGTTTATATCAACGTGTTATGACTACCAATAAAAAGCTGTTTGCCACAGTTCTAAAAATAGAAATTGCGATGAACAAATAAATATGCTGAATGTGCGTTTCAAAAGAACAGTTACGTAATAAGTTGTATAATTTTTGGATAAAAGCTTCCTAGGCTATAAACCGATTACATATTCTGCTTGACATTTTTTTCATTTTCATGAAGCTGGGTAGATTCGCCAGATTTGCTTGTGAAAATATTGGCTGGGCGCTTGTGCAACCACTACTTAACCATTACTCAGTTTAAAGTTGTATACGTATTGCCTATGAAGCGTTTATCTAATTAAAAATGTTACTTGGGTTGCGCTGTTTACTTCAAGTTCGTACAAATACAAGTGGTGCCAGATCAATTGCTCAAATTTATGACATTTTTCAGGGTTTGCAGATTGTATGATTTTGCATTGTCCAGTCTATATACAATGTCTATAGATATAACTCTATTTTTTGCGAAATAAACAATCGGTTTTGCTATTATTTTGGTGTCCGAAATTTAAAGTGCACAAGCTTTGCCAGGCAAGTAATTATCGAATATGACATTTCGAAAGAATCAAAATATCTCAAAGCAAGTAAAAATTGCGACGATTACAAACCACAGGACTGAAGCGGCTGTCATCCACGAACAATAATCGTGAAGCCGAAAACTTGGTGCTGTTTGTGGTGCTGATTTGACAGCTCGATTTTCTTGAAGGCTTTATGCAGCAAACACAATAGTCGCAGCAGAAGTTGTCGTTTTTTGTCGTTAATTTGATTTGAACAAAAGGAAATTCCGTGTTGTACTGAGTGCAGTGTTTATTAAAAAGACAATATCGATTGTTTATCAGCCAGGTATTATAATGTTTTATCTTAATTACTGTTACTAGTAGTTTGGTAGAAGAAATATTGCAAAGAAATATAAACCATTGTGAACCAAGCCTAAAATGTTCAAATCGTCACTAGCGCCTAGCGCCACACAAAAAGTAGCTGGCTTCAAGAACTATCGCTCTCTTCAGTCCTCTGTTACAAACACGGATTCTGAATTAAAATCGCAGCAGCTCGTGCCCAACCGATTCGACCGTTGCCATGGAAACGCTACATCAACCCAACGACTCATCTTCCGCAAACATTCTTGAGTAAACTTGGAGGAACCAAATATTTCATCTTTTTAAAAACGCATTTACTTTCCAGAAGCACCCATCCCACATCCCAGCACGGACAGTAAATCGCATTATCCCTTCCCTAGTGAGTGCCACGTCCTTGTATTTAGGCACTTCGGCAGTTAATCCAGACGGAACACGTTGGGCGACGCCGGCGGTCGGGTGATTTCGGGAAATCATCATATTTTACCGCGTTTTTCGCCACAACAGAGCCAAATCAAATTAAGAAGATAAACAAAACAATAACATTCAGCTTGAGTGGGTGCTGAAATTTAACCCTTCTATTTTTTAAGTGAAATGCCGAGAGTAAAAGGGTTCACGCGGAAATGAGGGGTGTCGCTGCCTGCTCGGTTCCGCAATTTCCGCTATTCGTACGCGCTATCGCACTGACTGCCGGCCCGACGAGACACGTGTTCCCCGACGGGCGACAAGCGGCGGAGTTTTCCGGGGATGTTTGATATTTTTATTTAATTTCGACGATATTGTTATCATTATTTTCCTTCCGGTTGTGTTTGTGTGTGTGTGTGTGAGAGAGAGAGGGGAGCACGAATTGGCGATACGCGAACACAATTGCACAATATTTTATCATTATGATGCGTTGTTTGATTTGCCATTGTTGCCGGCGAAATCGCGTCAATTTTATGCGAAAGGGCATCGGCGGACGCGGATTGGAGTTTGTCCGTGTGTTTGTTGGTCTAACTGGGATTGGGAAGTGCAAGGTTATGTTTTGGGAGCTGCATTAAAGTGATTGCAAACCGAAAGGTTTTGTAGTTTATTTGGCACTCGCCATCGAATCCTGTTTTTTTCGGTAGATTATAGCAAATCGTAACTTCTAAACTGCTCATTAGTCACCTCTCGGAGATAGTGGTGAAGTTTTCCCAGCAGCCATCGACAATCTCAGTCAGCCCTACCGCAGCATCAGGGGTGTGATTTATAGCACCAATCAAAGCTAGATACGGAACCGTTTGAAGACATAAACTTCGATTCCCGGGTTGGTCACAGTCGGTCTAATGTGATTAACAGATTACCGCTGTGACCAGTTGAGGGGATTTTACACTACAGTAGCACAGAACAAGCTTACAACAAACAGCTTCTTCTTGTTTTTCTCACTCAGTGGAGAAGGAACTAGCGCCAACTGGGAAGCCGAATGCTGTTTATGCAGAGCTTCCTTTGTATCCAGAATGGTTGTGTCATTATTCATCACCAGCTGGCTGGCCGTCCGTTCCGAACGGAAAGGTATTTTAAATCCGTTTTGTCATCGTAATGCTGGTGTTTATTTTTCTTTCAACTTCTTCAAGAGATCCGAACGCTAAGCCCGATAAGTTAATCTGTGTTCAATCTGCTTGTTTTTCCTTGCGTCTTCTGAGAGACGGTGCGTGTCGGTCGGTCGGTCAGCATAGAATTGGATACTGTTGTGTGGAAGTAACCAAATCCCAAGTGGTTTGGATGATCGGAAGAGGCGATAATTGAAATATGCTTCTTCGGATTTCTTTGAAATTGCGTCAACATCTTTTGAATTGTGCTCGCAGCAGATGTGCTTTTGTCCTTGGTTTCTATTCGGAGATAATCGATAAACAGGATTAGGATTAGGCCAGAATGTCACAGATCATCCCGAAAGGCAGCTGACCGTCAGCTGGACCACTAAGATTGATCGAATCAGCAAACACTGATTGATATTCCACGTGCATTCGGCGGCAGTCGCAATCCTTTTCAACTCCGATAAGTTCACAAGGTACTTGTTAATTTTCTCACGCATATCTCGAGCGATACCAGGTTCGTTCCCTGCTCCGTTCGCTCGTTCTCGTCGACCGAGCAATATGTGTGAGATGTAAAAAATGCAAAGTTGCATGATCCGGCTGCTACCATGAATGCTACTTTCACATCGGGGAAGAATCTTCCCCCGGTGCACACATTATTACATTATGCAAATTAATCATATTTGCAAGATTTATTTCCTTCTACGTGGACTCTCCTAGTGGCGACGGAGCCGGGATGAATCCACCGCAAACTGCGAAATATGTACTCGCGTATTTGTCGTGCACAATCAGAGGATGAAAAAAAAAAGTCACTTGCCATGTGTCTTACTGCCAGGGAACGTGCACTGCACACGGGACAGAAAAAGTTCCGAAGAAAGAAACAATGAAATTCACATTATCGATATCTAAATGGCGACACCGCCGCGGGGCAGGGACGGAGCGACGGAGGCCCGCGCGTGAGAGAGAGATGCTGCATCCCAAGTTTTGTGCTCGGTGGTTTGCGGAGCGAATGCTAACGAGGTGCCATTTGTACCCACGCGCACAAATGGAGATTTCTCGGGAATTGTTTCTTCAGTTTGTGTAATTTTGTTTGTGGCGAGGAACGTTACAATTTTTCGGATGGAAAAGATTGAACAAATTAATACTCGTTCAAACTTTGTTCATTCATTTTACGATTATAGATGACACTAGCTATTTTAGTTAGCTCAAAAAATAGTATTGCTGGGAACACTGAGTGGGTCTATTTTTGTGTTTTTCATAACGCACTGGCTCATATTGAAACGGGATTATGAACGAAATCAGTTTGTAAATGCCTTGATCTGACCATTGAAAGAAGCTTTTATCTGGGAGTTAGAAGGTGACAGCATTACTGTAGATCCAGCAATTCTTCCAGAACGTCTTCCGTATACACCATAGAATCTGTCAACTCAAACAACACCGTAAAAGTGCACTTCTGGTGTTTTTTTTTATTTAGATCATGCGTTTGACAGAGTCAATCACCATTTCCTGAAACAAACTCTGGAAGATATGAATTTCAACAAGAATTTTGTTAGCTTACTCGACACGATTTGGAGCCCATCGTATTCTAAAATCTTGGTCAGTGGTCACCTGATCCAGGAATTCAAAATTAACCGATCAGTACGATAAGGCGATCCACTGTGCATCTTTTTGTTTTGTACCTGTAACCACTACTAGATGTCATCTTGAACAAATTTCCCAATGCCGTTATCAACTTCTATGATCGATGATCAGTGTGTCAAATATTCATTGTTTGTACCTAACAACAAAAGATAACTCTGACGAGTGATACACCCGTTCTCACTCTGCAACAATGATATGTTGTAACTTGAATGTATTGCAACTAAACACGAAGGAAACAACAAAATGTTGTATCGATGATGGGAAAGAGACAAGTTGCTGTGAGAAAATGTTGTGATTCGCACATATGTTGCAGCGACCTTGTTTTCACGTAACAGGAACAAAAAAAAAGCTTTGTCATTATTGCAACACACTGCCGATAGCAACATTGCTTTATCAGCAAAATGAAAAAAAGCACCAAATGTTGCTATCTAACAGATTACTGATCTGAATAATTTAAAAGTTATAAAACCTGAAAAAA
The DNA here is from genome assembly GCA_034211315.2 of Aedes japonicus. NCBI lineage: Eukaryota > Metazoa > Arthropoda > Insecta > Diptera > Culicidae > Aedes > Aedes japonicus. Next base: position 155,477 of record JASCZW010000101.1, on the reverse strand, counting down.
TTCTTATATAACATCACACTCTGAACAAAAACGAAAATTGTCTTTGGCAAACTTGTTGAAAATTGGCTATTCTATCAGGAAAAAAAAATACATGCGTTTATGGCCAGATTTTCAACTCAGAATATCTTGAACATGAAGATGCTCAGAAGTTAGCATTTACAGTTGTAGCTAAGGCTTTTGCGTGCATGAAAAGTAACGATATCTATTCGACCATGTTCATATAGTTTTCTGGAAGATCAACAGATATTATGAGATAATCTGGGATGTTCTAGGTCGTGCAAGCTGTCCTGGAGTGCAAAAATTAGGATCTACACACTTAGAAAATTTTACAGTATTCGGTAATTTTTTACCGATCTTTCAACAGCTGAACGTTCGGTAATCCGATTTACCGGATTTCAGTGAAATTTTACAGTATTCCGGTAAAAAAATTACCGGAACTTGTCAAATTTTACCGAAATCCGGTAAATTGGATTACCGAACTGTTCAGCTGTTGAAAGTTCGGTAAAAAATTACCGAATACTGTAAAATTTTCTAAGTGTGTACAGTTGTATTTGTAGCTCTTTCGGCTGTACAAAGTTACAATATGTATGCAACCGTGTTCACTGAATCATATGGAAGGTCAACAGACAGTTTTTGATAATTTAATCTAGGAGGCCATCCAAAGTATTCTTGAGTTCATAACTTAGGATCTACGGCTGTAACTGTAGCTTTTATAGCTATACAAATTAGCTATATGTATTCAATAATGTTCATCGAGTCTTTAGACCTAGACCTAAACGACCTAAACGAATTGACGGAATCAATTTAAAAAAAATCATGGATTTTGGGAGCTAATTCATGTTTATCAGAAACCACTTAACCGAATTGAGTGCCAAATGAGAGATATCATGGTCTCATTGAACCCTATTAAATTATTTTGGATTCGGATATCTGATTCTGGAGGTAATGTGATCCCATAGAACTTTATAAAATGTTTCTGGAATTGATTACCTGTTTTCGGATGTGTGGCCGGAAGAAGCTCCGAAAAACGTGAATTTTAAAAACTAAGTTGTATATCTTGGTAACCACTTGACCGATTTAGACACAACAATTGACAAATGAAAGTTATTGTGGTTCCAAGGAGCCTATTCAATTTTTATGGAGCGACAAAATCAAAGGCACTATTTTTGAACCGAGCTATAAGCACGGCAACACAAATTCAATTCCTGAGTAGCTTCCTAGGGAAACCAAACATTCCCGTATCAGCGATATTCAACCACATTAGACTATTGCACAGCGAAATGTCTCAGTTACCTCATCAATTGATCAGTACAGCATCGTTGCAAGCAATATTCCTCGTCCTTTTGACGCTAAAACCAGATCCTGGATTTGTAACGGCCAATCAACGAGGGTAGAAGGTCGTCTTCAAACACCTGCATAACAAAATTCTGTCATCAACGCAGCGATCCAACTGTTTTGTGGTAATGCACCAGAAGATAAGGCATCGAGATTTGCTGTTTCAACGAGGCGTGGCAGATGATCCCAATTGCGAGATATGTCCGGGAGAAATAGAAACCACGATACACGAGCTGTTCCGTTGTCAAATCAGCAGGAAAATATGGAGATTTCAACAAAGACAAATACTTCAACTCAAGCCTAGCCAGATTAAAAGTTTCCAAACCAGGCACGTATTTAAAACTATATCAAAATCAGTTTATGTAATATAGGATAGAAGTAATAAATATAGTAATAGAACCAACTATGGTAATATAAGATGGTATTTTCGTATTGGATCAATCATGCTCTGTTTCTTTGTACCTCAAATATTTTGAGAACATGCCTGAGTTTTTCGGGAATGTTCTCTGAGAATTCTTTGAATTGACTCAAAACTAAATATAGTTTGAAATCTAGATTAAATTTGAAATAGATGGTAAGTAACATAATGCTTTCATCAAGAAAATCAATGTACAAGTTTTGAAAATTAGTTTCAATTCCTATTTTTGAACCAAGCCATCATATCTGAAACATATGTGTGGAATAAACAAAGTTAAGCAAGGCTTACCTATACATCAATAAAGATTTCATTGTAGTTGAATTTCAAATCGATTTATTCAATGAATTAAATTTAAAGTCTTCTAACTTCAGTTAGGGAAAATACGACCACATTATAAGTCGTTCGGAGGAGTGTTATCACGTTACATTCGCCGGGTGCGTTACGTTGTGTCGCAATATAAAATGTCGCATACGTCAAGTAGTCACCTGTCATGTTGCTTACGTCAAAATGAATCGGTTGGATAAGTCGGCGTGGAGCATACACAGCAGGGTGGCCACACAATCCTAATTTAAAAATTCCCGCATTTTTCCCGCATTTCTCCCGCAATTTTGCCTGATTTTCCCGACTGGGAAAACGAGTGAATGTAAATAGGATTTTAAAATATTTTTGCAGTTTTTGATGAAATTGTTCAATTAGGAATGCTTCTGACTTGTTTCAATTAAGTAAAATGACGGATAAAAGCTGCAAATCGGGCTTCTTACGTATTGCGAAACCTGTCTCGCATTTTGCAAACGAGTACAAAAATCGATCTATACAAGTCTTTGATCTTTCAAGTATCTAGAAGAATAAACATTGAATCAAAAATAGTAAAGCATTTGCGGTTTTCATGTACAAAGTGATGCAGTTTATACTCTGTGTGAAATTTAAATCATGACGCAGATACAGGGTGCAAAATGTTTGGTTGATGCATCTGTAATGACGAACTTCACCAAGTTTACAATCGTGTTGATGGTTACGCAATTAAAATACAGCAGACTTTTATAGGTTGTCCAGAAAGTCGATGTACGATTTGTTAATAAGAACATGAGCTCGTTTTTTAAGAAAATTGAGTTCCTAAAAGCTTTCAATTGTCTTACCTGGGAACAGTTTGGCGGATTCATCTCCTTGGGTACACAGAAAAAAATAATTAATTTTAACAAGCTCGTAAAATTTTCCCTCGTGTAATTCCAAGCTAAAGGAACGTAAACAACGATATTGTTTGCAATCTTTCATACAACAGGCTAGATTTAGGCGTTATCTGGCTTAAATTTACATGAAACATCCCATTATTTTCTGCCAAATCTAGCATTCCCTTTATGTGCATTAGATAACGCAGAAAATTCAGAGTTTTTTTTTATCTGTGTACGAATTCGACTCCGTTGGCTTTGCACAAGGCTACCGTGTCCTTCGCGCAATGCACTGATGCCAAATCCAGTCAAAACAATGCTATATTATTGTGTTTCCGCATCATGGGGAGCTGGCGCCCAAGCATTCGCAAACGTAAACATCAGCAGTCATCGTATCGGTGGTTAAGGCTGGTTTACAGTTCGGAAAAAGCGTCACGTGATTTGGGCACCTGTGTGTTTTAAATGGAGCCCAGGATTTGAAATCCCGTGGCGGGAATTAAGTCTACACAAAAATTACAGTTTTCCTGAAGTGTAAACCCATTCGTGGGATTTACTCCGGGAAATAAAATTCATCTCTACACACTTCTTCTTTGGCGGGAACAAATCATTCCGATTTGTTTCGGCGGATTTTGAGAGTTTGAACTGGAACAGGGAAATATGTTAAAATGTCCAGAAAAAGAGCCGAGTTCAGAAAGATTTTTTTTTCGATTTTGATTTGCTCGAAGACTTTGATAGGTTTGTCAGTTAGGGTAAAATTGATGAACAGCTAACCCAGGATGAAATATTGGACGAAGAAATATAGAGTTCGTTAAAAAAACGCGTAGCAAAAACGACCAAACGGAACAAGTAGGATTGACATTAAAGTTGCTCTTTGCCATGAAGTTTTAAAACATCCTTGCTTGTTATTTGGTACAACCAAAACCAGTTAAGATGCTATTTGCTAACAAATAGTTGTACCTATTATGTCGTCCCTGAATAAATCCATCAATGTCCAGGAGTGCCGGAAGTACTGGGATGCTTTGAGGAATTGATAACATCGTTAAAATAAACTTATATAAAATAATTCGTAAATTTCTATCATTTATTTTGATTCAGCAAAAAAACTAAAAGATCTGTGAGAAATCCGGAGCGGCCTTCAAAATTTTTCAGTTTTCAATGCTTCCTGCAGGGAAAAACTTACACGAACGTAAACAATAAGCAAAATCTGAGACGCAAACTTTGCTTGTCACCTAGTGTGGAGAAATGTGGAGAAACGTCATCTGGAAAATTTCGTGCCAAATCCCGAGCGAAATCCCGTGTTCAAATCCCGGGATGCTTTTCCCGAACTGTAAACCAGCCTTTACAAATGGATTTGAAAGCATTCCACACTCACACTTCCACAAATTGCTTGCCAAACCATTGCTTTTTAACCGAATTTTTTGGTAAAAATTTACATATCGGCATCGTAATTAAGTTGACCTGGTCTTATAATCAAACTTCACGTAAGATTCACCATCCATAATCATGCCGATTTTCTACACAGCAGTTTATCGTAGGGGCTAAAGGGCGATACGGTCAAAATTTGGTCAATATCAACTTGACGTATTTTTTTCAATTTTGCATTTAAAAAACCTGAACACCCCTCATTTTGAAGGTGTGTGTGTGTAGAATGTTGCTCCTATTTTGATTTTGGAATTCACTCTTCAGTTGTCAAAATGCCGTCCAAGCAAGAAGAGCAGCGTATCAAAATTTTGCTCGCGCATCGCGAAAATCCGAGCTACTCGCACGCAAAGTTGGCAAAATCGCTAAAAGTTGCCAAATCAACCGTTACAAATGTAATTAAAGTGTTTGGGGAACGTTTGTCGACAGCCAGGAAGTCTGGATCGGGGGGAAATCGAAAACCGGAAGCCGCTGAGACGACAAAGAGAGTTGCCGGTAGTTTCAAGCGAAACCCTAACCTATCTCTCGAGATGCCGCAAATAAGCTGGGTGTATCGTCTACAACCGTGCATCGAGCCAAAAAACGAGCCGGACTATCGACTTACAAGAAGGTAGTGACTCCAAATCGCGATGATAAACAAAATACGACGGCCAAAGCGCGATCCCGGAGGCTGTACACGACGATGCTGACGAAGTTTGACTGCGTGGTAATGGACGACGAAACCTACGTCAAAGCCGACTACAAGCAGCTTCCGGGACAGGAGTTTTATACGGCAAAAGGAAGGGGAAAGGTAGCAGATATTTTCAAGCACACGAAACTGTCAAAGTTCGCAAAGAAATATCTGGTTTGGCAAGCCATCTGTACCTGTGGCTTGAAAAGCAGCATTTTCATAGCTTCCGGGACTGTCAACCAAGAAATTTACGTGAAAGAGTGTTTGAATAAACGTCTGCTGCCTTTCCTGAAGAAACACGGTTGTTCCGTACTGTTTTGGCCGGATTTGGCATCTTGCCATTACGGTAAAAAGGCCATGGAGTGGTACGCCGCCAACAACGTGCAGGTGGTTCCCAAGGACAAGAACCTCCCAACACGCCAGAGCTCCGCCCAATTGAGAAATACTGGGCTATTGTCAAGCGGAACCTAAAGAAGACCAAAAAAACTGCTAAGGACGAGCAGCAGTTCAAGGCAAACTGGTTTTCTGCGGCGAAGAAGGTGGACAAGGTGGCTGTACAAAATCTGGTGGCAGGGGTCAAGCGTAAGGCCCGGCAATTCGGATTTGGAAAAACGGAAGCCTAACTGAATATTTTTCCTGAATTTTATACTAATTGAACTTGAAAAAGAAATTTAATTTGATTTTTTAAATAAACGATTTCACCGATTTACACGCGTTTTCCCTTGACCAAATTTTGACCGTATCACCCTTTAGCACCTAACCATACCAATCAGATCAAAATAAGGATGGCCTCTGCTGTTCCCAGAAGTTAACTGTATTCTATTTAATCCATAGTTGACTTCGTCAACCTGTCAAGCTGCGAAGGTTTGCGCTATTCACCTTGTGCGTTGCACGCCTCTCCTTCTTGTGCCCAACATTCTTACGATATGCCTATACTACTGTAGTCGACCAATTTTAACGGTGTGAACGATGAAATGTTCTCCCAGCAACTGATGCAATTCGTGGTTCATTCGCCTCCTCCACGTTCCATCTGCATTCCGAAGACCCCGGGGGTGCGTTCCAAAGTATCACACAAAACATCTTTTTACAATGATTAATAATTGTTTGTTTTATAGACTGTTTTTTCTAGCAGCACTGCGCGAAGCAACCACCTCTTTTAACCTTGCCCTAGCAAAGGAAAATAACATGTTGATATCATATAAGTAACAAGTTCTGTTATCCCAGATATCGTTATGATTTCCGCTGTTATCGCATAACAAATTTAGTTATCACCATTGGCAAATTTTGTTATCATATGTTATCATTTTGAGCACACTATTTTTTATATACGTTATAAGTGGAATTGTAAAACTATAAATATTTCCAGCAGATTTGAACTAGAAATTTTGCTTTTAATCAAAATATTATTTTCAGTTATTAGCATGAGAATTTTATTTCAAATTGATAACATAATATGATAATATTTCAATAAATTTGCTTAGAATAAAGGATTTGTTATCTAGTTGTTTGCAGTGATAACAAAATTAGTTATTATTATGATATTCAACGAGTATTTTTTTTTGTTATTCATTCTGTTATTTTGTCTGTTTATTCAGCCTCAATGATAACATACTCAGTGATCAAAAAATGATAATGATAATGATTGCTCGGGCGGCCAACCACCTCTTTTAACCTCGGCCTAATCGGTATAAGTCCTACTAAACTTAGTATTAAGTCACTCAAGTTATAAAAACAAGGAATTATCGGCTCCGCAAGCTTATTCAATTGGGCCTAATGGAGATTTTTTTTTTTGGTGAAATTGCGTTTTGTAATGTTTTTTTCATTCATTATCGCATGACAGCCGTGAGGGCCAAGACCCAATAACAATATTCGTAAAATACCGGAAAGTTCTCATAATTGAAAACCGATCGAATTTTCTGATAATTTATGAAACTAAGACATTTGGATCGTTTTTTTTTGAAAGCCTTTCTTCAATGTTTGCCGTTGTTGACATCCACTAGGAACTTCTCTCCCTTTCCATCAACTATCAGCCACGTGTCATACCAACGAGAGCTTCGATTGTTCTCCAAGTGCATCCACTTTAACGCACCTTTCTCGCAGAGAAAAAATGCCACCCACGGCGCACGGAGTTAATTGGCCGACATTCGTTAATCGCAACCGATCGCGATTGGCGTGAATAAATAATCGCCTGTGCAAAACAATCTCTATAAATTTCATTGCCCGATTGCTGCCCCCCCCCCCTTTCCTTCGTTCATCGGTCAATAATGCTCACGACGATGATAATGCTGCTGACTGCTGGTCGGTTGGCTGGTTCCCGGTAATGATGATGCAAATTTTATTTCCTCTCGAGCTCCCCCCCGCGCAACTTTGGGGTACCATTTTCGGCGGTGATGAGCCCACTGACTGGTGGAAGGAATGCTAATGAGACCAGGGCCAAACGGTTTATGTTTTTTATTTTCAATTTTCGTCCCCACCAAACGGAATCGATTTAGCATAAATCACGGCGGCTGCGCGCTTTTCTGATCACGGGTGGGGAGGTGGGAGGGAGGCGATGTGGCTCTCGTTTGCGCTCGACCGCCTTTGTTTGCGGTCATGCCTCTATTCGGACCATACAAGGTGGGGGTTTGTTCGCCTATTAAAAGACTTTTAATCGATTTAATCAGTCGTATGGCAGGCAATTTGTACGGTCGTAAAACGCGATCGTTAAATCGGTTGACACCGTCGCCGTCACCGTTGACCGATCAAAATAGTCAATTCGGAGTCGTCCGCGCCGCCATCGATGTTTTTATCTAGCATTTTTGTGTCGTTTGCACCTTATATATTTTCCACCGTTTATGAATGGGATGAGCAGGTTCGGCGGGTGGCCAACCGATACGGTGATTTGATGGTGCTCTGCGGCGGTGCTGATGACCTACCATTTCAGGACGGCAGCGCGTGGTGATCTCTTGCCTGTTTTCGATTCCCGAAAGTCTCGAAAGGAGATGCGCGCGGGCACGCGGCTTATGCAGCTTGGTTCCAATGCCAAAACAAAGGCCATCGATTTTATTGAATCGTAAAAATTTCGCTTAAGAGCCAGCTCTCCGACGGCGATACTCGCGCTGGATGGGGCTGGTGTTGTCAGGAAAGTTCTTGATTTTTTGGTTTGTAGTTTCGAAATCTGCTGATGTCGCTAAATCAATTTTCTAGCATTGGGATTATCAGAAATTTAGCGGTTTCTCTTGATATATTGCTCTACTCACATAACAAACTTCTGCATTCCATTCCTGGCAGAAAAAAGAATGTTATGTGAGTACAAAATGTCTGCGCCTACATTGATTAACAATTAATTTCACCACACATTCGCAAATCGATGTTCATCAGCACATATGATCGTAGGAACCTCGCCATCTACACAGATAAAAAGAAACATTGCATTTTCTGCATTATCTAATGCACATAAAGGGAATGCTAGATTTGGCATAAAATAGTGGGATATTTCATGTAAATTCAAGCAAGCCTGTTGTATGAAAGATTGCAAACATTGTTGTATGGCGCATGAAGGATTGCAAACAATTTCGATGTTTACGCCTCCTTTGGCTTGGATTCATATTTTTTTCTGTGTAGTGAGTCCTATCTGTAGCAACATAAAATTCTCAATTGCAGTGAATCCAAACTCGAGAATGCATGAATGATAAAGACATTGTCCTAACTTTTCAATGTTGGGACAAAAAATAATGTATCCTTATCATTGTTGCATACTTAACACAATAATGATAAATTGCAGGGCAGAAGAATCAAGATAAAAATGTTTCATAACATCCGATTGTTATTTAGGAAAGAGACACAGCGTTGTATGTATATTGCTTTGTATGCAACAAAAATACATTCAATCATGTCACTTGTTGCATCTACCGGAAAGAGACAATGTTTGGTTAGAGTTACGCATTGGCTACGTGAAATTGTTTAATATTTCAAGCTGAACAATGCATTAGGACCTAAGTAACATTGAGAGATTCTCTTCGTCGACTTTCTCTTTCGTTCATAGCTTGTCGATTAAACGATTTGCTGATGTTTTCGACGTATTCGATCCCCAATCATACTTGATACTACCGTACTGTATGTTGCAAACAGTTGAACATGTTTTTACATAGCCGTAGGAACGCAAAGAGAAAGTCGACAAAGAGAGTCTCCCAGAGAGTCTTAGGACCCAATACATTGTTTTGCTTGATTTAGGGAAATATAAGTATGAGTGACATTTACCCATACCTTTTATTTTCCTCAGTCTATGAGTAGCTCCACAATTGATCTTCTAAGTCGAATTTGACTAAATTTTGAATCAATCTAAGTGGCCGTCTACGTGTGAATTCTGCATCTCTGTATCGTTCTTCCCAAAGCCTGACTTCAAACATAATTTTTCGAGAATTTGCTAGCTTTACGCACAGCATTAGGGTGTGATAATTGTATCATCTGTTGGTGATGCTCGTACGTGTGGGTGAGCTAGTTGTTTTGAAAGAATATGTTATTGTTTGAATTTGTTACTCTCGACCTAACGTAAATTTTGTCGAAGGATAGGGGATAGTAAGTAACGATGGATGGATACTTACAGCTTTAAAGCGAAACATAAGTTTGCAATAAATTTTACTTTGTTCTGTTAACATGAACTAAAGCATATCATACAAGTTGTTATAAAAGCATAAAATACTGAATTTATTTATTCTGAAAATATGATATCCGTTTCTAGCGACATTCCTCTACTTATTGCGTACGTTTCATCAAAGCTTTTGCAATCCCGACTTGTGATGTAATGTCAACATTCGAGCGATCAGTGAGTTCGAGTTTTAATATGATTTGGACTTCCTCTGTGCATTTTGTTACGTTGTGTTATTTTGAACAAATGGATTCATCATTTGTGAAAGAGGACACAGAAAATGTGTCCGAAAAAGTGCGAAATGGACTGCGTTCCGGGAACGGGGATCTGCCCAAACAAAACGAACTGTCATAATTAGTTGCAGCAACTTAATTTTTACCAAATTTAGTCACATTGAAGTAACAGTGGCTGGTTTGCGACAAGTGTGCTGCTACGGTGAGTTGTAGCCTGGGTCACAATTTCAAATTCAGTCCGAAAACATTTGGGTTGACCAACTGTTTGCGGCACATCAAGAACTCTCACCCGGAGTGTTACAATGTGTTTAAGTTGAGAAAGGAGTTTTCCAAAGATCAAATCGCCTTAATTAAAAATATAACGTAAATGAAACGCACTAAAGGTGAAGAAGTGGTGGCTGTGAGAATGCCTAAACAGTTTCAAAAGTTGTAATTATTTTTTTTCGATAACACAAAGTTACGATATGCAATCAACCATGGTTATCGAATATTTTGGGAGTTCAAACGACAATATGCGATAATCTGAGGTGTTCTAGGTTATTCAAACTTTTCTTGAGTTAAAAACCTAGAATCTACAATTGTATCTAAATATTTTTCGAATGTACAAAGTTGCGATATGTATTCTATAATGTACATTGAACCTTCTGGAAAATCAAAACATATTATGGGATAATCTTGGTCATTCTAAATTAGTCTTGCAGCTGAAAAAGCAACAGTTACAATTGGTCGGAGTTCTGGCAAATCGCACGAAGCACCTATAGAAAATCATCAGTTTTGTCCGACACATTCAAACAGAACTTTTAAATTTGAAGATGAACCAGATCAGTGGTTCTGGAAGTTTGTAACCAATAACCAATGTAACTTATCCATCTCCATAATGCACCGAAAAAAAAATCGGTGACGACTGTATCTGATCAGTTACGAGGAATCTGGCAGAGCCCCGACCAATTATAAATCCTAATTTCTGAACTGCATAATAGTTATGATGACCTAGAATCCTACTCGAAGATCCAGTGAGCATGGTTGAATACATATCGTACATAAATTTGTGTCGCCTGAAAAGCTACAGTTTAAATTTCAGATCCTAATTTTTGAGCTCCAGAACTGAATGGCTAATATAGAACATCCCAGATCATTTCATAATATCTGCTGACCTTCCAGAAGACTCAAGATAAACATGGTATAAAACATATCATAAAACATAGCCAAAAAAAAAACTACAGGTACAATTCAAGATCCTATGTTCAGTACTCCAGGACAGGTTGGATGGTTAAGAACATCCCAGGTTATCTCATAAAGTAGGTTGCTCTTCCATAAGATTCAATGAACATAGTTGAATATCATACATCAGAACACCTTGAACATCAGAAAGAGCTACAGTTTCAATTGTTGATCCCAAGTTATGAACAAATGAACAGTCTGGTCCGTGTCGGTTAACCTTCCAGAAGATCCATTAAACATAGTTCATCCTAATTTATGAACTTAAAAACAGTTTGGATGACCTAGAATACCCCAGGTTTTCTCAAAATGTCTGTCGACCTTCCAAAAGATTCAGTGAACATAATTGAACGCATGTCGTTACTTTGTATTGTCGAAAAAGTTACAGTTTAAACTATAGATCCTTATTTCTGAAATTGATCCTGCCGAGGACTAAATGAATATGGTTGAAAAGATATCGTTAACATACGGCATAGCTGAGTCGGTAATGCTCTTAATTAATAACTGTGGAAGTGCATCTAGAACACTAAGTTGAGAGCAAGCTATAAGCTAATTGCGAAAGCAATAAGCTTGATACGCTGAGAAAGAAGAACCATACATAATCAAAAAAGCTACAGTTATAACTGTATTTACGGAGTTCTTCATGTTAAGGATGGTCTAGGTTCAAAATCAAGCTTAACGCATATAATTTTTATTTTTTCCTGATAGAGTAGTCAATTTTCAACAAGTTTGCCGCAGATAGTGTTCGTTTTTGTTCAGTGTGTGATTTTATACAGGCATTTTTCTCTTTCCACAACAAATGTTATAGTTGTTCAGATCAGTAATTTGTTTGACAGCAACAACTGGTTGTCCCTTTTGTTCATGTAGCTGATAAAGCAATGTTGCCATCGGTAGTGTATTGCAATAATGACAAAACGTGTTTATAGATCATTGCACATCATTGAATGTATTAACCTCACTTTTTTGACAGTTCAGGGTGTAACCAAGGTGCTAGAACAGCTCAATCGAAAATTTAAATTTACTTTTTCCGGATTCTGTACGATTAGATTCAGGAAATTATGTAAAAATAAGCATTGATGTCTGTTTTCCTGCAATTTTATTTCAATCGTAATAAATTTAGAACACAAAATCTCAAACCGATCTTACCGAAAATATTCTAAGTCCATGTAAATAAGCTCCCTGAACTGTCAGTACTGCATTGATGACGCCATCGTGCAATGATCTATATGGTTTATATCACTGTTACATGCAAACAAAGCATTGAAACCTGTGTGCGAGTCACAACATTTTCTCAAAGCAACTTGTCTGTTTCCCATCATAGATACAACATTTTGTTGTTGCGTTTCTTCGTTTTTTGTCGTAATACATTCAAGTTACAACATATCATTGTTGCAGAGTGAAAGAATAACGGGTGTATCACTCGTCATAATTATTGTATGTTTTTACGTACAACAAGTGAATATTTGACACACTGCTCAATTGAGAATCATGATCCAGATGATTTAACTTCTTATAAGGGTCTTTTCTTGTATTTTATTTTCGAAACAAGTCAAGCCCAAACTCCAAAATTCGTAAATCTGGCCGCACTGCCAATTTCCCCCCGTGAATGGAAACAATATTCCACCAAACAGACACTCGCCATCGGGGAGCCATAATTGTCAAACATTTATACGTCGTTTTATTGCACTTAGCATAAATTATAATCTCATTAAATTTGATCTTTCCGCCCTGGCTGGCTGGCCGGCTTGATGGCAGTTTGGTATGCCACAGTTCTACTATTGACACCGACCAAGAATCTGAGCCGATTCGGGAGATGGCACACCGAGACCGACAATCACTGGCCACGACAATTTCCTCGAAAGTATATACTTAAAAACGATCCCAGATCGGCCCCGGCTACTCCCGCGAGAGCGGCCATAAACCCGCCACGAGGTCCGGTCGGGTCGGCGTGATTTTAACGACTCCGAAGCAACCACGGACAACGGCCGGACGGTCAGTTCCGGGCAACGGTCGTCAGTGCGAGAATGAAATCCCGCCATAACAATAAAATCGAAATAAAAGCAAAATTTGAATAATTTTTCAATAACATAAAATCGATTAAACGCTGGACCTGTTTGTTTTAATTGAAAATTAATATCGATCCGATTTGTTCCCGCGCGCATGCCAACCGCGCAACCCGGAGTGTAGTCACATTTCACCGACCGATGAAGCCTAAGAAAGACGAGAAAGCCTGTGTCCGATTTCCGACCGGCGTGGCCAAGGGATGGGATCATCGCCGGTTTTTGTCGATGTCAGCCTCGGGCTTTAAGTATCCATTAGGCACTTAATTTACAGCTTTTTATTCGTTATTTTTATAGTTTTATGATTGCATTATTGGGTGGATTATCGAATGGATCGGGTTGGTCTTAGTGTAGCATGTTAGGCCCCAACATGCGAGTACAGTGGATGACGCTGCCAGGGATGAACCTCGAATTATTGTTATTATTATGGCCCCTATTAGCCGGATGGGAACTTAAGCTTTTTGATCATTTTTCGGCGATTACGCACTCCGGTATCGGGTTAAGTTGTTTGCTTATACGTTTGGCCCCACCATCAGGAAGCGATCTCATTTCGTGTTCTGCTAGCCTGAAGCTAGGGGCTGTCACCGCCGAAGAGAAAAGCTTCTGATTCGGTGAGCAGTCGTTAGCATTCAATCATTGATACGGGAGGATGGATGGGTGTTCGGGTAATTTCAGTGGCGAATTGAAAGCCTCCGAAAAGTGAGTAGCTATTTCGGATTGGTTAAGCTGAAATATGACCCTGGAATGGGCTGGGTTATGCGTATTGGGAAGCCAAATGTGTTAAGTGCTTTTTGCAGCCAGCTAAGGGAGATGAATCATCATTGGATGTTCATTTCTAGAAATCATTCTGTCTGGACATGTCAAGCTTATTGCTTTTACAATAAGCTTATTGCTGGTTCTCAACTATCTGTCCGAAGACCGCTTCATTAAACACAATTTTTCAATGAGAGCATTCGATGTCGAAAAAAATCTTGTATCAAAGGGTGAGTAAATAATTATTGCGACAGTTTAGATTGGTTGTTATTTTTCAATTTAATTCCGACTCTTTTTTCCATGTTCACGCTTCCTCATGGCCCAAGAGTTTTCGATCGGTCAGAGCTCAGAACATTGTGGTGGGTTCATGTCTATTGGTACAAAGTTCCCAGAATTAGCCGCATACCACTCTTGCACGGTTTTGGAGGGGTGGCATGTAGCCAAACCGAGTCAAAGCAACGATTATTCATCGCTGCAAAAGCCGTTTTTGTAGGCACTCAATTTTGCGAATCTAACCGTTTAAGCTGTCTTTAGTGGCAAATAGTTCACTCCGTTTGTTACAAAGGCATATGGCCTGGCTATTGGTACCGATTTCGGAAGTTTTGCACCTTATACGTTTTCAAACCGGATCAATTCTCAACCCTGTGAAGCATCAAGTTTTTTAGCCAAGTCCTACGTCGAAATGTTCGGTTTCCACTTGAAATGAGCAATCAGCGCCCTCTCTGACTTTTTGCGCGTAGTTCCCGGTTTTCGTCCAGCTTCTAGCTTGTGGCCCATGGTCATCAGTTCCTGGGAACTTTGGTGGACTCTTGAGGCGGTTGAATGATGTTCCACCAGTCTTCTCAAGGCGCGATTTGACCACCCAGGATTTTGTAAATGGGTGAACAAAATGCATTCGTTAATGGTTAGCTGATTTCTTCCATTTTGACTGGAATATCATGGTCAACTGCACAACTGAGCGGATGTAAATATAGCACTCTCATGAGAAACTGAGCCACATTTGGTTAATTTCGGTCAAGTCTGAAAAAAAGTTAAGCAAGTTTTATAGCTTCGCAACTCACCTTCTAGTGTAATTGTTAGGAAAATACAATCAATGTTTAGAGAGTTGAGAAGTTATATAGAAGTTATAGTTGAGACGAAATATGTCTAGACCAGATCGGAAATCTAACCCAGTCACCTCCAGTATGACATTGCTTTGTTGCTGCGCCGGAGGACCCTGAAAGCGCTCATAAAGTTTTTGTAACTTTTAATGTTGTTGTAGAACTTTCAAGGACTTTGTAGATCGTCGAAGGACTTTATAGATTCAGTGAAGCATCCAAGCAGCACAAAAGGAAACTACAAATTTAAAATTAACCTAAAGTTTTTTTTAAATTAGTATACACTCAGTAGCAAAAGAAGCCGAGCAAACTTTTGATTTCAAAAAGCGCCATGTTCAACCTTCTGTAACTTTGTCAATTATCAATATTTTTGGTTGAAAATTTTACAGCACTATAACCAATGTATAGCTAATGCGGCCAAAATTTTATGTTGGTAAATTTAATAAATTTGAAGTTTTCATAACATATGTGGAAAAAGTTGTTTTTGGACATACAAATTTCAAAAAATCGTATTTCTGTGAAAAATTTAGATAAAATATTTTAAATGTGGATTTAATGTGGACAAAATTTGAACTATTTCCATTACGTGTTTTGGACTACAGCTGGTGTCAAAGTTGCCTTACCAACATGGGTCGTGCGATATTAACCATGCTAAAATATTGGTGCAAAAAAGCCGTATAAATTGGTTATGGTGTTGTAAAATTTTCAGCCAAAAATATTGATAATTGACAAAGTTACAAGAGATTGAACATGGCTTTTTTTGGAAGCAAAATTTTGCTCGTCTTTTTTTGCTACTGAGTGTACATTCGTACTACTTCTAGAAAAAGCTCAGAAAAATACTTTAAAGAATTTCAAGAACTGTCCCAAACTCTAATAAATACTTGCTTTAAAATTGGGTACTTAAATTGTAAAACGCTTAAGAGAAGCTACAAGAAATTTGAAGAACTTTCAGAGGAACTTGCCCAACTTGCCTTAAAATTTTGAACTAAACTTTAATTGACCTCCAAGGGATCTGCAGAAGCTCCATGCAATTTGTAGAGCTTCTTAAAAGTCTGTAGAGTTTCCTAAAATTTATTCAAACTTGCCTTCAAATTGTGAATTAAACTTTTTACAACGTTCAAGCAGTCCAGGTGTTAGCAAAAACTAGCCTTCAACTAAACTTTTATAAGGTTCAAGCGGTCTGCAGAAACTCCAAGAAACTCGAAGAAGTTCCAAAGAATTTGCAGAGGTTCCAAGGCATTTGCCCAAACTTGTCTTCAAATTGTGAACTAAACTTTTTATAACATCCAATGGGTCTACAGAAGCTCCATGAAATTTTCCGAATTTCTAAAGAGATTGTAGAATTTCCAAGGTACCTTCCAAACAAATTTACTTATTAGACTTCTTCTAAGTATATGCTTCTTCGTCAGAACATTTAGAACATCTAATTCATTGAGAAATTCTTGTTCATTAAACAAGTAATAAATATTGAAAGGTTTTGTAAAATTTAATGTAATTGTAAATATAAGAAATGTAATTTCTTGATAATCAATCAATATTTTAAACAGGTCAAGCACCTTTAGAAGCTTAGAAAATTGAAAAGAAACAACTAAAACGTTCCAAATAGTTCCTAAAATTTCACAAAACCAAACCTCCACTGTACAGTACGCTCATTGGGTGTAAAGAAGCTCCAAGTTCTCTGTGCAACTTCTCCATAGAGTTTGTTGGAGTTTTCAATAAGTTTGTCCAACTTTCAGAGATTGCTTGTAGAACTAAAACAATTTTGTTCAGTAGATTCCCTGCAATTAATGGGTGTTTCGATCAAAATTTGGTCGACATAAGCTTGACGCATTTCCTTTCATCGTGCATTAAAAAAAAATTGCACATCCCACATTTTGAAGATGTGTGCGTGTAGCATCATGCCTCTATTTTGATTTTGAGATTAGCACTTCAGTTATCAAAATGTCGTCGAAGGAAGAGAAGTAACGCATCGTGCGTGGCGAAAATCCAAACTACTCTCACCCCAAGTTGGTGAAATTGTTGAATATGGCTAAATCAACTGTTACTAACGTATTAAAACTGTTCGGTGAACGTTTGTCGACAGCCAGGAAAGCTGCATCGGGGGGAAATTGAAAGCCGGAGGCCACAGTGAGAACAAAAAGAGTTACCGACTGTTTCGAGGGAAACTTCAACCTCTCCGTTCGAGATGTCGCAAAGACGGTGGGAGTGGCGCCTTCCACCGTGGATAGAGCTAAAAAATGAGCTGGACTGTCGACTTACAAGAAAATGGTGGCTCCAAATCGCGACGATAAACAAACCACGTCGGCCAAAGCACGATCGCGAAAGTTGTACACGACGATGCTAACGAAGTTTGATTGAGTGTACAGTACGATGAAACTTATGTCAAGGCAGACTTTAAACAGCTTCTTGGACAGGAATTTTATAGGCAACCGGACGGGGAAAGGTGGCAAATATGTTCAAGCATATTAAACTGTCAAAGTTCGTGAAGAAATATCTGGTGTGTCAGGCCATCTGTACCTGAGGAAACCGTCAACCAGGAAATTTATCTGAGCGAGTGCCTACAAAAACGTCTACTGCCTTTTCTGAAGCGACACAATTTTTCCGTTATATTTTGGCCGGATTTGGTATCTTGCCATTACGGAAAAAAGGGGGAGTGGTATGCTGTCAGCATCGTTCAAGTGGTGCCTAAGCACAAGGACCCTCTTAACACACCAGAGCTCCGCCCATTCGAACAATATTGGGCCATCGTCAAGTGGAACCTTAAGAAGACTCAAAAAGCTGTTCTGAGCGAGAAACAGTTCAAGGCAAACTTCGGCGAATAAAGTGGAGACTGTACAAAATCTTATGGCAGGTGTTAAACAAAAGACCCGGCAAATTGCATTCGGTTAAAAGGAAGCTTAGCGAAATATTTCTCCTGTAGTCGGTATTAACTGAACTAGAATATCCAGGAAAAAAAATATTATTTTTAAGAGGTTTGTAGGTTTATCGAACAGTTTTTAGAATAATCAAGCAGTTCATAACAAAAATAAAAATGTTGTAAAGGTTCTGTAAAATTCTAAGGAGCGAACTGTCGACAAGTTAGAGGTCTTTTGGTTTTTAGAACTCCGAAAATAAAAAAAAAACCTTCCATGAAGTATGTCAAAGCTTAAAGATTCATCGCAAGATATTAGGCTTGTGCCTAGGGGAAAGACACTTGCATGCAGTTCATACACCCAAATGTAGTATAGGTTGCAAAAAATGAACCACGCCAATATTGCAAATTTTCCAATCAAATCTTGAAAGAATCGTATGATTCGGAAAAAAGATATTTCGCCCATCTTAATCTACAAAGCGTTGTATGAAATCATCGAAACTAATGTTTCTTGTTTCGATTCAAGAGTGTGCGAGCGACAGATTGCACACAGATTGGTCGAAAACATATTCATTTGTCGGCAATGACTCGAATCTTGATGATTTTTCCTTATATTATTTTCAACAACTTATTAACTTATACTTAGTTAGCCACTTTAAAAAATACCCACCGCTATCCCCCATGTCAATGAGCATTCAAAGCTCACAAACAATGGACGCATCTGGAAAGACTATAACCTATGTGAGACAATCAATAACTTAATTTTGGTTTTGATTCTATTTTGACATTTGTTTTCAAAATGGCGTCGAGACAATAAGCACTACGCGAGCGCACAGAATCTCAATATATTTGAAAGTCATGGTAGAACGATTGATTTACTAAGAGAATTTATCGTTTTGGATGATGTTACTCCCTCTCTCAAAATTCACTTCCCTAGAAATGATCGATTCTGATAATAGTTCTACAATATCACCAAATGTAAGATTAAGAGGGTTATTTGCATGACACTTCTGGGCAAATCAAAAGGAGATTTACGCCATTGCGAGTGACTTGTCTCACTCCACCAAGTGACAAAAGTTACTACGACTCTCGAAATAACCCTCTAAAGTTCATACACAATTTGGAACAGAAAGCGATTTGGCTATCAACCAAGAAGTGTGTATGAGTGTATATCTAATCTAACACACCTTGGTGGGCAACCGTGTTATGGCAGAAATATGTTTGTAACAATCTTCTACGTGACCATTGAAAACATTTGTAATCTGGGAGTAAGAAAATGATAGCTCAATTGCAGATCCACCAACACATTTTAGAAAGTCAGGCTCATTTTGAGGTACGGAGGACTTTCATATACAATCTGCAGGGATTGAATGTAAACTCTACTGATCATTTGTATAAGGGTACTGTTACACACTTCCAGATTTTTCAGATTCCCGTAAAATTTCCGAACCAGACACGTATTTTGTATTATAAGAAAAATAAATATATGAATATATCTATAACCAGATAGATCTCACCAAAAGCCGCCTCATGCGCATTTTTTTTTCATTCTTGAGAAAATTTCATTATAGTTTGGAGAAAAAAAAATTGTTGTGCGATGAATCGTTCCTATGAATTTTCGAAGTTTGTGATGTTCAGGAAAATCGGAAAACTTCAAAAAGCGTTTGTCAGGAAAATGCGTGAACAAAGTTTCGTAAGAATCTAATAGTACGTTCACACTACTGCTTAAATTACGTGATATAGAGTATCTTGATATCAGCAACTATACATCTAGTTTCCACTGGAAATAATGTACATGTCATTTGATATCAAGATACTCTATATCACGTAATATAAGGTGTTGTGTGAACGTACTATAAGACCCTTCAACCCAATCTGTACGATAATAAAAAAATCCCCAAATGTTGCATAAAATTCGACGGGTAGTGTTAAGTCCAAGGTGCGGGCTTTAAGCCTACGAGAGGAGGTTAAATAGACCAACTTTGCAAAAACCTAGCTAATGTGTGTTAACTAATAATATCGGACTTTAAGTGAATTTTTGGTGATAATTTTTGAATGTTGCATTTTCTTCGAGTACAATTAAATGCTGCTGGGTCTACAACACAGGTATTAATTTTAAGCGAAATGTAAACATGGTTTGAAACTATCCTAGAAGACAGAATGTATATGGATAAAACTTAACCTTAATGTACTTCAATACACTGATTTGACGTGTGATCAATGTAATACCGATACCGACAATATGCTTGTTCAAATGAAATATTTCATTCAGATTTATAAAATGAGAAGGTCTCACCCAAATAGATCCTGTATGACTGTAATACATTAGTGCGATCCCAAGAAACTGCCGTATTTCTCAAGAATTTTCCTCTCTTGTCGGCTGCAGAGTGTTTCCAGCCGAAATGCCCAACCGACCAACTTCGAGTGTCTCCGAGAGATTCAATTGAAAATTTGTACACACGTTTTACCCACTACAATAAGTTTCTTCCACTGATGCTAAAATTTTTTGGACTCAAGAGTCAGCTTTAAAAAGGGCGTAAGCAATTTGAACAGCACTTCAATTAATAATTTGTAGCTCAAAAACCTTTAGTTGTACAAAACACTGTATAAAAACCCTAGGAGTGAAGGTTGTGAAAAAAATACACACTGAAAAAAAAATTGAAAAAAAATTATAAAGGTGGGTGACTTTGAAGAGATAATATTTCTGTTGAAAGAAAAATTTACTGCGCCAGAATCTTCAAGAGAAGACCAAATAGGACCAAATAAGTTTTTCACACAATGCATAAGGTATACAATAAGAAGCAAAATAGGCATATGAGGAAAATTTTAAAAATACTATTTGAACCATTTTACCCAGTACCTTTTGAACCGTTCACTCAATCGTCTTGCTGTCAAATAGAGAGTTGTAGGAAACTTAACAAAAAATTCGAAAAATATGTTGTGTTTACTGGAGAAACGCGAACAATTTATGAAAAGGTCGTATTTTCGAATATTATTCGAATATGATAAAATTAAATCGGAAATATCTCGAGAATGGATGCTCTTACGAAAGTTATCATTCGGAGCTGAATTTTTTTTAATACTTCAAGAATCAGATTATATCATCAGAATACGTTTATTCTCGCAAATATTAAAACTTTGAGAAATACACCACAAGCTGATGTTTTCTAGAAAAAAAAAATTATCTGACATTTCTCCATCCTAAAATTTTCGTTCGAAAGCTTAAAATTTTTATAGTCAAAAAATAAAAGAAATTAAAATAAAATCGTCTTTTTTAAAACTAACTCTTGAGACAAACGCGTATGCAAAGTTTCATTCAAATCAATAAATATCGAAAAAAAAACTACACATATCCAGGCCATTTCAGCTGGAAACGCTCGGCACCGGAAATTGGATTTTGGCGAGTTTTTATTTAATTTTATTATCCTATTAACACTTGAATTGCACTACAACATTTCGGTTGTTAACTATTTACCTAAAATGTGCTTTCAGTTCCTAAATAATCACTTTAATTCTTAATGCAAAAAGAGGAGAGATCACAGAGAACAGACGTTCATCTTCGATCTGCTACTTGTGTAAAACTTTAAACCGACATTTCAATTGTATGTCGTTATGCTCCTGGTAGGCGGCACTGCAGTTGTGCGATAACTGTCATGTAAATGTTTATTAATAAAAAGCCTAGCACATAACCTGAAAACTTTTGTTTGTTTATCTCTGCACATGCTTTATAGTATGTGCTAATATGCCGGTATAGCCCATATTTACTTTTACACACGTTTTTCAAGAAAAGGTATATGGACATCAATGTCTGTTCTCTGTGGTGAGACTTCGCTTGAAAGAACTCGGAATGAACTTTTTTAGTTATCATCTGTTGTTTATATCAATGGCATCTCGTATTCCTAGTCCGGAAGGATCGTGAGCTCACGTGGTAATAAGTTTAATCCATTCGCGCTCATAGGTTTCCATTTTACATACACTGAAAATGTATTTTCGTAAATTTTGCTTTTACTCATAAACATGGATTTTATACCTAGAACAAATGTCTCGTATATTGTATGAAACATTCATATTGCTGTTTATCCAGTGAAATACTATCATCGTACCTATTTGTATAATGCATGAAATGCATTTCGTGAAGACCAGCCAATCACTGCTTCTCTTTTATCGTACTCATGCATGTTGGTGTCAATGCTGGGATGGGTGGGAATAAAATGAAAATTAAAGCGCTGTCGAGATTGATTACTTCATACTCATTTATCAAGAAACTCTTCGAACAGAATTGTCAGTCCTACCTTCGATTTCGTAATACAAACTAAAATTAATTTTCAGTGTAGGCAACCTACAATTTAAAAATCCACTTTGACGTCTTTCAGCAGGTCAAAGCTTAACGTCACCGGGAATGCACTCAATATCGTCATCAATATACACCCCGGCCCTTCAGTAAACATCAACAGCTCTCGTCGAACTTAAACAAGATTTCATTTGTTTAATCTCGTAATGTGATTAGAAACTGTCAAAAAGTCCAGCAAATCGCCGCTGAGAGGATAAGCAGACCCGAGCGATGACAAATATTGTCACAAATGGGTCGTCAGCGCCACCCCTCCTAGCAAAACATATCGCTGACCGGTTTGGTTCAACGAGAACCTGAACACCGCGCTTCCACCCACAAGCCAAGCTCATACATCATAACACGCAATTACACCAATGTTCGAACGCAGATATGCACCCTCTAACCTAACCTTAATCACCTTAAATATAATAAAATAAAATAATCCCCTCCGGTGGTGAACCTTCGACCAACACTAGCAGGCGCCCGGAATCGCGGCGAAGGATGACGATGCTATCACTGGCATTCATGCCCCGCTGCTGCCGGCAGCCCCGACAGTCGATGTTGACATTAGATGGCCATCCGGGAGCCCGTACCGGATATTGTCATGTTTTTCCAGCGACAGGTTTTTGTTTTCGCTGATCCCGAAGGCCCTCCGCCAACTCTAAACACAGCAGTGCAAGTGCAACTGTGTTGCCCGGGAAATTTCGACGACCGACCGACCGACCGGGGCTAGAAATAACAAACAAAATCCTTTTCTGCGAGCGCCACCTGCAACAAATCCGGTTATGGCCACCGGACCCAAACAAAGCAAGCGCATCGACGGATTCCATTCATGCTCACATAGAAGGCCAATCGTTGTCTGTCCAAGGTAGGATGGCGACTGAAAAAAAAACTTCCTAATCCTCAGTTAAGCCATATTATTAATTTCTGGTGGTGGCTTTCCGTGTTACCGGAACCTTTCTTGACAACCACGCACCAACGCACCAACGCACGAGAGCATTATCAATTTTCGGTTTTGTGGCTTTCCACCTCATCGAAGTTGGCTTTTGGCTGCCGGTCGATCGTTCTGTGCTTGTATTGGGCTGGTGTGGGGGAGGCGGAGACCGAGCGACGCCGGTGTGAGCGAGTGGTAACTTCAATGCCCGAATGAGCGCTTTTCTATTTCACTCGGTCGGTCAAGCCAGGCCACGACCGGGTGGCACCTTGCGTTGGCCTCCTATATGAGCCACAAACAACTAGCGGCGCTTCCGCTCGCCGCTCGGTTGCTTGCTTGGATTGGCTGGAGGTGACTTGGCTAGGTGTTATTTTTTTCTTCCTGGCAAATGAAAAAATAATAAATATATCGATTATATTTATGGAGCGGAACGGACAGACCAAAGCGGCCTCGAATGGTGTCGGCCTGCCGCAGTTCGATGCGAATGAAGGTGTCTCTTCACGGCCAATGTAGGCTGGCTGGCATAGGGCGCGCGGCGAATCGCCAGCACCCGCCAACCTGGAGCAGGACGTGGAATGTGAAAATTCTGAAGAAGCTCGGTGCGATATCCCATCATGTTATTGTTTCCAATATTTTACGCTCAAATTTTTGCATAAACCATCACATTCGGAGAACAATGCCGGCGTGAGAGATGGTTTTATTGGAGGAACGGTTGAGATGATTTACACATGATGGTAACGTCTTCTGCCTGCTGGACGGAGGGAAGCATGAATTACCCTCGGTAATAATTCACATATTGACATCTATTGGCCGGTGGATGTGGTACGAAAGCAGGGTTGCCACTTTTTTGTTTGTTCCCATCTTAAATTTTTTTTTGTCAAAGAATCCTGTTGTATGCAAAATAAAAGAGATATATACTCATCAGAATACATCTATAGTGATTGACCGATACAAAACAGTCTACTCAATAGAACTTAAGTGTATTTATCGGTTTCCCTAGTCTGAGAAAAATTCGATGGTCAATTTTACCATTATTGGAGGTAAGGATTACTATGACAGCATAGTGATGTTCAATCGACTATAATCATGGTCAAAACAACTTTAAAAATAGTCGAAACAACAGGACACATCCTGGAAAGTTTAGAAGTAGCCTTCCCAGAGCTTTGGGAAGATGATTCCCCAGGAAAGGATTTCCTCGAAAAAAAACCTCTCCGATGGTCAGGTAGAAACTTCTCAGAAGTATTGGAAGCAAGCAGTTCAAGCAAGAACAACCTTCAAAAATTCAGGACCGAACATTACCGAAGATCAAGATCATACTTACCAGAGTTTCAGGACAGAACTTCCCCAAGAATCAGGAGAGGACTTATCAGAGCTTCAGGAAAGAGGACTTCTTTGAAGTTTGGAACTTTTTAGAGGTTTTGGAGGTCTTTCCTGATATTCAAGATTCCTCCAAATTTCAAACGGGAACTAACCTATAATTTCTCGAAAAATCAGGAAAAAAAAAAATTCAGACAAAAACTTACCCAAATTTCAGACGGGAACTAGGAAGGGTACCACCTATAATTACTCGAAAAATCAGGAAGAAAAATTCTTCGGAAAATTTCGGAATTAGGATTTCTCAAAATTCTTAAGAGAGAACAGAATGAAACTTTCCAGGAGTATTGGGGTACTTCCTTTTAATTTAAGCACAAATTTTCCAAAAGTTCCGGAACAAACTTCCTCAAAGTTCTGGAGAAAAATTCCCAGAAGTTCAGAAGTCCAGAATGAAAAATTCAAGAACAAATTTTAGGGAATTTTCCTAGAAATTTTGGAGACGGCTTTCCCAAAGTTTCAATAAAAATTTCCTCGCATTTCAGGGTGGGGCCAATCAAAAGTTTGGAAAGAATAAACTCAAAAAAATCTTCCCCGAATTTTAGGAAAAAACTAACCAGAGAGGGCACTGCCTGTAGGATCAAGAAGGTTTTTTTTTTTTAAATCAGTAAAGAACTCCTCAAAAGTTTACAAGAAGACTTCTCAGAAGTTCCGAAGAGACCAGAAGTTTAGTTGGAACTACCCAGAAGTGCTAAAGAGCTTCCCTAAAGTTTCGAATCGAACATCCCATCAATTCAGAATGAGAACTTCTTGAAGCTCAGGAAATCCCAGAAGTAAAGGTAGATACTTTTGATAAAATCAGGAAGAAACTCTCCAGAAATGTAGGGCGAACTTTCTAGTAGTTCAAGCAGGAGTTTCTCAGAAATTCAGGAACAAATTTCTCTGTAGTTCAGGAGAATACTCCCCTGAAGTTCAGAGGAGAACATCTCGGAAGTTCAGAAAAGAACTTCTCAGAGGTTCAGGAAGAAACGTCTAACAACTTTAAGAAGATTTTCCAAGATTTTCCAAGAATTTCTGGAGAGTACTTTTCCAAAATTTTGCAGAAATTTTTCCTCGTCGTTCAGGATGGGACTCATCAGAAGTCTTAGAGAGTAACTATGTTCAGGAAAAAACTTACCAAGAGTTTCTGGAAGGTAAGGTTGAGTTCTTAAATGTGAATTTCGAAGAAGCTCATGAGGAATTTTGTTTGAGGTTCAGGAGGAAACTTCCCAGAATTTTAGCACAGAGGCTTGAAGAAGATCAGGAGAGAGCTTCTCTGAAATTCAAGAGATAATCACTGACTAACTGAAGAATCCGTCTATACAAAAATTATTCATATGACTATAATTATATTCATCACTCATGAATATTAAAATAAGGTAAAAAACATCTATCTCACTGTTCACATCTTACT
The DNA here is from genome assembly GCA_034211315.2 of Aedes japonicus. NCBI lineage: Eukaryota > Metazoa > Arthropoda > Insecta > Diptera > Culicidae > Aedes > Aedes japonicus. The sequence continues at coordinate 129,602 of JASCZW010000101.1, read as the reverse complement.
TTGAGGAGAGGACACACGCTCATCCTGGAATTAAAATTCCTACTTTCCATCTCACCTCGTTTGGAAGATTTGATCAGTAAGAAAATTTCCCCGAAGTTTTGCTGAGAAGTAAACAAAAAAATTCAAAAAATGTATCAATATATCCACGAATTTTTCGAAAATGCTTCCAAAGTTCAGAGATAAAATATATATAGAACAATTTTCTGTCTGAACCTTATAGACTCGAAAACTACGGAACCGATCAGCGTGAAATTATATATGAAAGGGTTTTTGGAGCAGGTGAAGGTTCTTATGATAGTAAAAGACCGCTCCCTTCCCTAAAAGGGGGGTCTCCCATACAAATGAAACACAAATGTTTAAATCAAAAATGACAGCCGCTCGACTTAATTTACAAAAAAATAATCCTTTTTAGTGTCATTGTATTGTTTTTTTACTAATGAAATAAAAATCGTGTCATTATGATGACAGAAAATGCGCTGTGCGGTTTGATTGTTGTCCCAGTTGGATTGGAACGAGAAAAGCAACACGAGCTCCGAACACCGTTCCTAATTTCTTTTGACAATTGACTCCAACGATAGGCACCTGGTGGTAGGTGAATTAGGCTTAGTGACCTTGAACGCACGCACACTACAGCGCCATTTAAAACGAAGGAGTGCAAGTAAGAAGGAAAATCTTTTGGAGGAATACAAACCATCATTCCTTTGCATGTGCTAGAAATGGAAAGGTGATTAAACGTCAAAAAGCCTAATGCAGAACATTTGAAGGCTTCAATTCCAAGATACTTTGTATCAGCCAGTGATATCCGTATCCTCAGAGAGGTCGAGAGAGATTTTAATTTTTCCACATACTCTTCCTACCTCTACGAAAGCTCTTCTCTCTTGTGTGCATGCGGGTAGCGCATGTGAGTGGAGAAGTGGTTTTTATTCACACTATACTCGATCGCTCTAGAGTGAAAAGAAGAGCTCTCAAATTCACTGAAGCGAATGCAGATAAATTGTCAGATGCGTGCGCCCCAGTGAGCTCACTGGCGTGGGATCTTCAGCGAATTTACAACAGTGATTGCAAATTCCCTTTGTTGTAACATAACAAAGGAAGAAAGAAGAATGTTTCTTCCCGCTTCCTTTTTTCGGACATTTTCTACATCTCCGACGACGTTTTCACTTTCAATCGCACCAGCGAATCACAGAAAAAGAACTGGCGCGTCCTCGCACAAGTGTACGCGGCAGCGATTGCAGGCGAGAGCACGTGGGCGAAGACAGATGAGAGCACCAGAGAGCGGTCGTTTAAAAGAGAGAGTGATTCACTCACTCCAAGCAATCCCATCACCGGCGCACACTTTCACTCTGTCTATTTGTCACCGAATAAAAGAGCACTTTGCATTATCTGCGGTGAGTTATGGTTGTATCCTCTGTGAAGATACAAATCTCACGCGCTTGCGTAACATTAGTGCGAAATGCCATCTCTGGTATCAGCTGGACTTCCTTGGATCGTATCGGAACGGATCAACTGTTCCGGGTACAATCGCAGCTTTTCGTATGCGTACACACTTAGATTTTTCTACACAAATCTGTAAAGTTTTACCGAATTCTCAACAGCTGAAAGTTTGGTAATCCGGATTTCGGTGAAATTTTACAGATATCTGCAAAAAATTTACCGGATTTCGATAAAATTGTACCAAAATCCGAAAAATCGGATTACCGAACGTTCAGCTGTTGAGAATTCGGTAAAACTTTACAGATTTCTGTAAAATAATCTGAGTGTTTAGCTTGCACAAGGAGCCAGTATACTTGATAATTAATTGTCACGTTTCAGCAACTTCTGGACTGATTGGCCAGAACTCACAATTACCGAAGCTCACATGCCTTTTTGTTTGTAATCGGTACCATCGATCTGGGACTGTTTAACAATTGCGCAATATAAATATTGGTTTTTGAGCTGCAAAATTATGTTTAAGGTAACAAAATACCACGTCTGAAATAACTATGCTTTAATAAATAACCACTGAGAACATTAGTCTAACTTTCCAGTAGAAGAACAGAATTTTTTGTAGGACTCTCTATAGAAAATTCTCTAAAGGAACATTGAGACAAATACTTCTCCAGCGGAATATTTGAGGAAATTATTGAAGTATTTTTTTGGAGAACTTCGAAGAATGCTGAAATTCCTTCAGAAATTGTAGACAAAATTTTAAAAATAATTCTACTAAACTCCTTGCGGATTTTTTGGAATTCATGCAAAACATTTTTCTTAGATTACTCCAACAAATGAAGATTTTTTCCAAGAATTACTTCAGGAATTATCATATAGTTTTTGTGTAGATCTTTCAGGTATCCTCCGGAGATTCCTTTAGAATCACCAAACTTTAAAAGTTCAGGAATTCTTAAAAAAAATCATCAAAAGAATGTTTTGAAATATTGCCGATGAGATTCCAGTAGAAACTCCTGAAAGAATCCCTAGAAAAATGCCTGCAAATTCCTGAAGAATAGCTAGAGAAACTCCAAAAAGGATATGTCCAGAAATGTCTGAGAATTTTTCATAGATGCTTTGGGAAATTCTGTAAAACAATTTAATCATCATCTAAAAAGAAATTTGGACGAAATCATTTTGGGGCACACTCAAACTGACTTTCAGATTGTCAGTTGTCATTGCAGTGAAAAATTCATTTCACATAGAAGAACCTTTCATATACTCTGTTAAATTAACAACGCGAATCAAAACAAAAACGAAGATTCTTGTACAGAAAAGCGGAAGAAGGTGCACCTTGGGATCAAGGAATTCTACAACAGAGAGCAAATTTTAAATCGCTAGTTTCCTTTTGAATGTTGATGTGATTGTCAATTGTTTTCTTTTGCTCCATGGGCCTTAAACAGCACAATTAAAGTAGAATTGTTAAACAAGTTGGATTTTGAAATGTACCTGTACAGGGTGCGGCAAAAAATAATGCGAAAATGCTCAAACTTGAGTATTGGGTTAATTCATGTAGCTAGTGACTAATTTCTGTTGAAAGTGTATTTGTTTGTGTTGACTTACATGTGCTGCATCCAAACATTCGATTTGTTTTATTGCAAATTCGTCAAAGTGTTCGCGAAAGAAGTGATCACCAGTTTGTTGCTCGCCCAGAAGAAGGCGAAAGAGATTGCCAACCCTAGCAAAGGAAAATAACAAGCTGATATCATATAAGTAACAAGTTTTGTTATCCCAGTTATCGTTTTGTTTTCCGCTGTTATCACATAACAAATTTAGTTATCACTATTGGCAAATTTTGTTATCAAATGTTATCATTTTGAACACACTATTTATTATGAACTTTATTTGTTGAATTGTAAAATTATGAATATTTCCAGCATATTTGAACAAGAAATTTTGTTTTTAATCAAAATATTTTTTTCAGTTATCAGCATGAGAATTTGATTTCAAATTGATAACAGAATTTGATACTATTTCAATAAATTTGCTTACAATAATAGGATTTGTTATCAAGTTGTTCGCAGTGATAACAAAATAAGTTATTATTATGATATTGAACGAGTATTTTTTTGTTATTCATTCTGTTATTTTGGCTGTTTATTCAGCCTGAATGATAACATATTCAGTGATCAAAAAATGATAACCTGGTAATAGAACTTGTTATCAATTTGGTATAATCCTTTGCTCGGGAAGGTGGTAGGGTGCCATTTGGCAACAGTTTACCGCATTAAAAAAGTCCCTGCAGGATGTTCCTAAGCAGCGGAAGCCGGGAAACGGACGACCACGTTTTGCACGCACGCCGAACGTGATCAAATCCCGGTGCGTTCCATAACAAAACTTGCAAAGGAAGCCAATATTTCGGAGAAATCCATGCGGAGAATCATCAAAGAAGACCTGCATGCATCTTCCAGAGCCAGAGTGAAACGCCACTTGATTACGGACCGGGTTAAGGAACTACGAGTGACTCGTTCCAAGAGATTGCATTCCTTGTTGAAGAAGGAAAAAATGATAACGCTGGGTTCCGACGAAAAGCTTTTCAGCATCGATGCTATGGCCAACAGCCGCACGGACCGGTTCATTTCACCGCAGAAAATGGAGAACGTTTCGGAAAAAGTGAAATTCAAATTTCAAAACAACCATCTGGCTGGTGTCATGATGTTTGGCTTGGTGGCGTCCAATGGTTTGAAAATGCCGTCTGTTTTCATTGATGCTGGAGTTAAAATCAGTACCAAAGTGTATATCGGTATTTTAAAGGACCAAGGGCTTCCCTGGGTGAAGGCCAACTCCTCCGAGGACCAAAACGTTGTCCTACAGCAGGATGGAGCGCCGTATCACACGTCCTATCGAACCCAACAATGGTTGAACGATAACATGAAGTTTTGGCCGAAGGATTTGTAGCCCCTTAGCAGTCCAGATCTTAATCCGTTGGATTATTCGATTTGGGCATGTGTTGAAGCACGAGCCTGCAAAATATCACACCCTAGTGTGAAAACCCTGAAGTCAACAATAACACTCACATGGCAGTCAATGTCGGAGGACTACGTCCGAACGGCATGCTCAGGCTTCCGGCGTTGGCTCGAGGATGTTATTGATAAAAATGGAGGACACATGGAATAAATTTGTTTAAAAGGACTTTATAAAAATAACTGCACTCGAAAATGTTGATATTATTGCTTGAATTAGTTGAAAATGGGATTTGAATGAAATAGATCAAATTTTCGCATTATTTTCTGCCGCACCCTGTATTATATATTTAAGGTTTTTGAGTGGACAGAAAATTGTCAAAAATCTTAAAAATCTTGGTTTACCTCAAAAATCTGAAATCTTTACACACAGAGAAAAATATGAAAAAAATCTGTGTCAATCTAGATCAGTGTGTGAAAAAATTGACAGCCCGAAATGAGTGCGAAAAACAACAGTATTCAATTCTTTGGTCTTTGCTGAACACACGAATTACTAATAAAGAGAAGAGGCAATGAACGAACGAACACAAGCATTCGGTCCCCTCCAAAAAGGTGACTCGCACCGAATGTCTTCATTCACACAGGATGCTACCGACACATTTTTCTATACAGATCTCCGGTTCAATCAGTCAAAACAAAAAGAGGAGAGCATCACAAAACACAATAATCGCAAACATTCTGACTGAATGTGTTCTTGCTTGCACCGAATTTTGGCTCTTCTGAAATTCAGTTTTGCACCGAATCGGTGAATGACGAGATGGATGTTGGATAAATTCACGGGATACTGCTTATTGAATTTGAATTTTTCGCACACTGATCTAGATAAATCTGTGAATCTGGCAACCCTGTACGAAAGTTGAAGCATGGACCAGGCGTGATACATAAAAGAAGCCATCTGGCCATATGAGAAGAAAGAACCGGACTATTTGAAACCTTTCAAACAAAATTTCATAAATCAATTACTCTTTAAGGTGTAAAATTCAACAACAAAATCACCTTAACTTTAACTTAAACTTCCGGGCCAGGCCACCCGAAGGTGCACAATTAGAATGCACGATGACGCCGTGACAATAAATTGAATCCAACTTTATCTCCCGACAGATACACTAATTTGTTGGCTTTCCCAACATTTTGCCAAGGAACAAACGTGAAAGTTTTAAAATGTTATCCTTTGACCCACCCCTCCTTCGTTGCTTTTCACATTCACCTTCGGTCGGACAACACCAGCCAAGCGAGCGATAGTTAAAACTAATAAATTAAACTGTTTGTATGCAGCCCAAGTAGCTCTGTTTGCGAAAACACTCTCACCCACTTTTCCGAATCTTGGTCCTGTGGAGAGTCGATCCAAAGAACGAGGACGACGATGCCCGGAACGGCTTTGTTTACAGCTTATCGTAAACTAATCTTCAGGATGACCTTTCCTGCCATAAAGATCCGTTTTCCCTCTATTCCACAGAACATTCGGGAGGAGGGGACGAAGCCAAGGCCGTGCCAAATTTAATTCAAGTCGTGATTCGGCTAACAACGGTCCCCGCGTGAGGGTGTGAAATTTACATATTAATGTCCTCTTCCCCCACTGATGGGCGAAGTAACCGTGTATCCTTTCGATTTAATAATAATTTTACCGTTTTCCATTATGGTTATGGACACATTAGAGGTGATAGTTCTATCATAACCTTAAAATATCTACGGTTTTGACGTGCGAGGGGGCGGGGAAGGATCATCTGACCTTAATTTCCCTTTCCACTCCGATTTGGGGAAATGTTTGCAGTGTGTGTGTGATTGACATTTGAGCATCTTAACAGTTTGACATTTGACACTCGCTCTTGTTTCCAATTCGGTAAGCGCGTTGAATCGCGTTTGGCATTTTCCGTAACCGGAAAAATAATAATCAAGATTAGTGAAGGTGTGTGAATCATCCGCATAGCTTTGGGCCGTTTTGGTTCTGGATTCGAACAGTCAACCCCTTCCTGCCGCATAAATATTGTCGGAGGATATTTGCTCATTTACAACCGTTCGTTGAGAGCTTCATTCATCGCGGAAAAGCAAGGGGTTGAAAGAGAACGGAGTGTTGGGTGTTTTGTTTACTCACCACCACCTTAACCTTTTCCTATTATGAAGTCGCCAGCCTAGCGGCGCGGGGTTGTTGAAAAATGTGAGGTTATGAATATCATTTTCGCAACCTCCAGCTCCAACGGCGACGACGGCGATGATGGCGGCACGTGCGACCTCTTCGCACAGTCCCACCTTCCTAATTACAGATGGCATTGTTGTGGTTGTTGTTGCTGTTGCTGTCGTGAGCTCATCGAAAATGTGGTGGAAAAAAGTTAGGCAAATGAAGCTACAAATGGCCGGCACACGACCGGCCACTGGTCTCCACTTTGGCAGCCGAGTGCTGTTCCGTGGTGTTAATGATAAGCGTTAATCTCATTTGGTGTTCCTTTTGCTCATGAGGGGGAAAAGTCAAGCATTGGAGGCTTGAATTAGAAAGGCGGGACTTCGATGGGTGGGAAACGTCATGTGGGTCATTTTTGAATGGTTTTTATTTATAAAAAATATTTCTTTAACCCGTGGATCTATCGAAATAAAATTAGGATAAAACTCGTGATTTGAACTTTAAATTCATGAACAATCAGCCCACTTTTACTTTTCACATATTATACCAACCTAGTCCATTGGTTTTTTTCGGTGAACATAATATACTGAATAACAGAATCTCTTGAAGCTGCAATAGAATCATAAGCTAAGGGCATCTTCAGCGGTATAGTTGGGTCTGCTATAATACGGTGGAAGGTGCCATCAACCTACCCTAATTTCTCGACTGTCATTTAGCTAATCGCGTTGGTTTTCAAGTCATAAAAAGTTTATCATAGACCCTAGCTACTTACAACAATCGCCCCTGAGATTTCTGGGTGGGTGGATGGTACCTCCCATTATTTTATAGAAAACCTGACTGTATTCGAACGTAGAAAAATGCATCTAGAATTTTGGACGAATCCACGTTGAAAAAGAAAAAGACATCGAGTGGTGATACATCTGACAGCTGCCATGTTAAAGTATAGGACGAAAATTTTAAAATACTTCTAGAAAATTCAAATGGAATTCTACTGAAAAGCGGTTTGTTCTGCAGTATTTGATGTAAATCGGTAAACAATTAGGGTTTTTGACGTTTAATCACCTCTCCCTTTCTGTTACATACAGATAAATTTTGGTTATCCTCCAAATGATTTTCCTTCTTACTTGCACTCCTTTGATCTAAAAGACGCTGTAGTGTGCGTGCGTTAAAGGTCACTTAGCCTAATAGATCATTGCACGATGGCGTCATCAATGCAGTTTTGACAGTTCAGGGAGCTTGTTTACTTGGACTTAGAATATTTTCGGTGAGATCGGTTTGAGATTTAGTGCTCTAAATATATTACGGTTGAAGTAAAACGGCAGGAGAACAGACACCAGTGCATATTTTAACATCGTTTCCCGAATCTTATCGCACAGAGCCCGGAAAAGCTAATGAAAATTTTCGTTTGCGCGGTTCAAATTCTAACACCTTGTAAACAAGCTCCCTGAACTGTCAAAAAAGTGAGGTTAATACATTCGGTGCAATGATCTATAAACAAAATTTCATTTATTTTTCCGACGTCTGACATCTGACAACTGGAATCGACAAAAAAATTTCATTAGAACTGACATGACAAACGTAATCAATTGCTTCTTCTTTGAATTTGTCGATCTTGGCAACTTGCTTCATCAATGTACCACAGACATTTCGAAGAACAAGAGTCCTATTTGATAGCACTGGAAGCTTACATGGATAGATTTTACATTACGAGAAGTTTACGGAAGAAGTCATTGTTTACTTTTGTCAGGTAGGCCCTAATGAAAAATCTTTCGCGAAATATTTCCCATCAAAACAAATCGATCAATGCCAAAGCACGACAGGCATGACAGAACAAATCAACTTACTGTTTCATACTTACTTCGTATCCTATAATGACGTGACGATGCACACACACACACACACTGATAAAAAAAGTAATGATAATATCTATGTGTCCCACACATGAATTTTTGCAATTATATCAACAAATGATATCTATTTGTAGCCACGCGTACTTTCTATTTGTACACACAACCACTATGTGTGGCCAAACATACTTTTTATTTGCCACATGGAGTTCATATGTGTTTCTCAAGAGTTCTGTTTATGTATGAACAAATTAATGCTATGCGAAATTTACCATGGATTTTTGTCATTGAATATGTGTGAATTTTTACTTTTGTATGAAAGTGTTGGATGTTAAAAAGAACAGATAGATATATTCATCCTAACCATATACTCATCACATTGAGTCTGAAATCCATGTGAGCTACAGCGAAATCCTCAATGATTGTCCTCCTGGGCTAAGCTGAAAAGCGTACATAAGCTGCACGGAAATAAAAGATAATCTGAAATCGATCTCGAACTACACTGAGAAATATACAAAAAATACCAAGGGGTGGATTGCTCAGCACACTTTCCTTCTGTGCTTTTTTTTAAGTGTGTCTACAAGCGTTGCAATGTTCTGAGGGTTCTCGTAATGTGCCAAAAGTACCGATGCGTGGATAGCCCAAATTGATATTTTTTGCTGCTTAGTGAGTCGTATTGAAAATACTATCGGATTTCACTCTATTTACAGAGTATTTATAAACAGTTTAAAGTAATCAACAGTATATGAAAAATATTTTAGCTACCCAAAGAGTATTTGAAGAGTGTTTAAACTACTTAAAAGTATTTCATGAGTACTTTGATTACCTAAAATTATTTAATGAGATTTAAAAGTAATGATAATAATTCATTGATAATGATTTTCAGCATTTCGAGTTCTAACATGATAAAATCACATGTTTGCCCCGTAGTCTGACCATTACTTTCTGCAACTTACAATTTACTAGAGAAAGCAATTCACGATTTTCTAGTGCATTTCGAAAAACTTTGTCGTGAAAATGAATTTTCATCAGGCATTATCTTCACAATTGAAGGTTGCCGAAATCACCGAAATCTAGCCAATTCGGTGAAGTAGTAGTAGAATTCGTGAGTTTTCAAAATCAAAGAAAAACTAATCCATTTGGCATAGCTGTCTTAGTTTATCATTTTAACTCATTTATGAGCAGTGGCGTAGCATGATTGGACGAGAAGGCAGCCCACTCCGGTTGTTATCTAGAGCGTTGAGGAAGTGACCTTTTATCCATTTAGCCGGTTCCATGGATATATTTAACTGAATTTTTTAATTTCGTTACCAATTCAGCGAATGATGAAATTGGCATTGACAAAATAGTAAACATGATTGACATGGTTTCCTTTGTTAATGAGCCTTAGCTTGAATGGGTGACCATAGCTGAAGGGTTCCCTCCCGGTATCCGGGTTTTCCCGGAATAGTCAATAGGCCATTCGTCCATTTAATAACTACCCAGGTAACTAATAATCAGTTCCAAAGTGTCTTTACAGAAACGTATCAAACAATTAAGTCACCTTGAATGCAACAAAAAAAGCCGCTTTTGGCCCAATATACGACTGCTTTAGTGCAATGTTATGGTAATACTTCATCAATGCTATTTTGCATTCGAAATTCTCATTACAGGCTACAAGCATTTGAATAGCATCTGAAATTACACTTTACAACAGATGGTATTCAAGATGCTGATATTATGCTAATATAATGCATGTAGCATCTGAAATGCAGAATAAGGTTTGATTTTCTGCATATGCTAATGCTTATTGGTTACCTGGGCAGAAGTCGATTATTTATAAAAAGCAGAGATCGAAATTCTCACTCAGCTGGGTAAAAACCATGCTCTCTTTAAAGCAGGTTGTCGATGAGTAGCGAAACGTTCACATTTTCATCTCTCCTTTTTCGCCGATAGTTCATTATATTCTCTCTTGCATATGCGAAAATATCTCGCCCCAAAATTCAACGGAAATATTTTCTCATGTTACATTTTTCACCGAAAACATGCTACCTAGATCATATACGAGGAGCAAAAGCCGAGGAGCAAAAACACGAAAAAATGGCTTTTTATCGGTTTATAATGTCAGAATAAAAAAAGCATGAAGACTGGTGCATTTTCAGGTGTCAAAAAGTAAGTGAAAAATAATTATCGGCATCTAGGATTCACTGAAAAAGAAACGATTTATCAGCTACTCATGCTCTCCAAAAATTATAAATCGCCGTTGCTTTTCTCACGAAAACTGCTGTGAGCGTACGATAGTCTCTCCCTTTTTGCGTTCTCATCCGTTTCTCCAAGCAGGTAAAAAAGGACGTTTCTCTTCTTAAGTAGGCGAAAGTTTCGGTCTGTTACAAAAAGTCATGAGGTTTAAGCCGTTGAAAGGCATGAAAAAGGTTCCCCCGGGCCATCTGGATTGTCCCAGAATGGCAAATATGATCATCGGTCTATTTCAAGGCTGAACGTATACTACTCTTGAAAAATCATGAAGTTTGAGCCGTCGAAAGCCATGTTTCGGCAAAAATATGTATTTGTTCCCCCCTAAACGGTTCTCCCAGGGCATCCGGATTGTCCAGGAATGGCCAATATGTTCATTGATCCACTTTAAGTCTAAAAGTAGACTACTTATAGAAAATCCTGAAGTCTAAAATGTCGAAAGGCATGTTTCGGCGAAAATTTATATTTCCCCTACTAAATGGTTTCCCGGGGCATCCGGATTGTTCCAAAATGGCCAACATAGTCATTGGGTCATCGAAAGCCATGTATCGGTTGAAATCCCCGTTTGTCTCCTCCTGAAGGTTTCCCCCGTAGTATCCGGATTGTCTCGGGATGGTGAATATGTTCATTGATCCATTTCAAGGCTAGAAGTAGACTTTTCCTGAAAAAATCATGAAATCATGCCGTCGAAAGGCATGTTTTGGCGAACATTCGCATTGTCTCAGAATAGCCAATGTTGTCACTGGGTCATTTTTAGGCTTGAAGTAGACTACTTATAAAAGATCATCATGTTTGAGCCGTCGAAAAGCATGTTTCGGCGAACATCTGTATTTGTCCCCTCCTTAAAGGTTCCCCCGAGGAATCAGCATTGTCCCGTTGGGCCATTTCTAGGCTAGAGATACGCTGTTCATAAAAAATAATGAAGTTTGAGCCGTCGAAAGGCATGCTTCAGTGGAAATCCGCATTCGTCTCCTTTTGAAGGGTTCCCCCGTAGCATCCGAATAGTCTTGGAATGCCGATTATGGCCATTGGTCCATTTCAAGGCAATCAGTAGACTTTTCATGAAAAATCATGAAGCTTGAGCCGTTGAAAGGCATGTTTCGGCAAAAATCTGAGCTAGTCCCATCCTAAACGGTTCCCCCGGGGCATCCGGTTTGTCCCGGAATGGCGAATGCAGTCATTGGGCCATTTATAGGCTAGAAAATCTGTATTTGTCCCCTCCTAAAAGGTTCCTCTAAGGCATCCGGGTTGTCCCGGAATGGTCAATATATTCATGGGTCAAATTATAGAAGTAGACTACTTATAAAAAATCATGAAGTTTGAGCCATCGAAAATCTATATTCGTCTTCTCCTAAAAGGTTCCCTCGGTGCATCCGGATTGTCTCGAAATGGCCAACATGGTCATTGGTCAATTTCAAGTCTAAAAGTAGACTATTCATGAAAAATCATAAAGTTTAAGCCGTCGAAAAGCATGTTCCGATGACAACTTGTATCTATCGCCGCCTCACGGATCGTGGCAATACATGCCCTCTTCCGGCAGAGATTCCTTGTGAACAATCGGGTCAAAAAGGGCAGTACTCAACAGAAACATAAAATTGGCACTCTTATAAGCATTTTGACTACCTACACACTCAGATTATTTTACAGAAATCTGTAAAGTTTTACCGTATCCTCAACAGCTGAACGTTCGGTAATCCGATTTTTCGGATTTCGGTAAAATTTGATCGAACTCCGGTAATTTTTTTTACAGATATCTGTAAAATTTCACCGAAATTCGTAGAATCGGATTACCGAACGTTCAGCTGTTGAGAATTCGGTAAAACTTTACAGATTTCTGTAAAAAAATCTTAGTGTGTAGACTTAAAAATCTGGTCATATATAGTTTCCACAATGCGAGTTTGATATCCGGTCTAAAATGACTCGAAACACCTTATTCGTAACTTTTTCAAAATCCCTTCAGAAATATAAAAAAAAATTGGGTTCAGAAACGTAACTTTCTTTGATTTAAGAAAAGTCAAGAAAAATCAAATATTTAGATGCTTATTTACGAAAGTTATAGCATTTTTTAAGGGGGGATATACCGTTAGAAAGAGCTTAAAAAACTCACTTTTGAAACAAAAATTTCAAGGGGAAGTTTTTTATAAAATCAATCGAACCTTTTTTACAATTATAAGCGTATGCATATAGTATACAAAAATATTTATTTTAAATTCTTTTTAACAAAATGGCAGCCGTTAGAGCGCGATGAAAAAGTCGTTGTATTTTGCTTGTGACGGCTCTCTTGGTCGCAGTTTTGATCTGAAACATGCTAACCCAAAAACATTACATTAATTACATTTACAGTTAATAGATGAATTAAACAAAAAAGTAAAAAAAAAATTCTGCACTTTTGGCGTAAGTTTTTTTTTAAAAATCCACATTTTCTCCGCCATTTTATCACATCTTTCCATATATAATAATAGAGTATTCTTTAATTCATATTGAAGGTATTACTGTAATGAAGAAATCCTATAAGTTTCAGCTTAATCGAATAATTAGTTTTTGAGTTATCACCGGCATAAACTCCGAAAATGCTGTTTTGAGAAAAACGCGTTGAAAGTTTTAAGCGTCCTTTATACCTGCTGCGCGCGAAAAAAGCGAAAAGGCGCGAGAAACACTTAGAAGTTCGAATTTCGAAAAAGGGTTCCATAAGCGTATTCTGCGAGAAATTTACTAACTTTTATGCAATAAAAAATGGATTTTTGGTCATTCTAACTGTATATCCCCCAAATCCATTCCGCACTCTCGCTTCACTTTACTCAATTTTTGAGTGACAATTGTATACTTTCTCTTATTCTCTCCACGGAAATGTTACTCAATTTTCGTAAAAGTGGATCTACGCAAAATTGAGTTGATCCACTTTTTAACGAAGATTGAGAACATTTCCGTGAGAGAGAGATAGCATACAATTTTACTCGAAAATTAAGTAAAGTGAAGCGAAAGTGCGGTGTCATATTGACCCTGACACCTACACGGTAGGAATCGAAAAGCCATTAATGGGTAAAATTTAACCCATTTTTCAAACCTATATGCTGCTGTCAAAAAATGGGTGAGTCAAAAACTCGAACATGGGTAAAATAACCCATTTGGATAATTTGTCATTGAAAAATATATGGGTATTTTCTTACCCTTAAATGGGTACGGAATACATTTCAATTATTTTTGTTTGCCTCTCGCCATTTTGGACTTTGGATCCTCCTCTCGCCATTTTGGACTTTGATTTCGGTAAGTTTCTGTCGGAAATGTTACCTCACCTGATAACTGATGGTGATAGATATTTGCTCTATTCAGGGTGTAAACTGGTTAACTGGTTAAAAGGGTAAACGGGAATGGGTTGGCTGTTGAAGTAGGCTTCACCCTAATTTGATTGTGTAAAAAAAATCATTTACACGTATTCTTGTTTGACCAATTTATTTCCGTAACACCCTTTAGATCAGACTTATATCAAAACTGATGCATTCAGGAGTGTATCGAATATATGCTATCCACATACATTTGCGTTGTACGCATGTATTTGTGATGGTTTTTTATGCTCTGAACACTGCATGCTGTGCGTTTGACTGTCAGCTTTCTTTTGTTAACTTGTTTGTGCGGTTCAAATTCTGCGTTTTCAAAATGTCGCGTATTGAAAAGAAAGTGAAAATTAAGGTTCTGGATACATGGCTAAGTGAGAAGGGTATTACTATGCGAAAATTGGCGAAGCGGTTTGTCATTAATAAGTTTGGGGAACACTATTCTTTGGATGAGCTACCAGGAAGAGGCAGAAAACCCGGTTCTTCGAAACCGAAACTGGACCAGAAAGTGGTATCTCTAATCATGAAGAACAAATACAATGTCAATACGTGATTCGGCCAAAAAAGCAGGAACGAGTGTCGGAATGATCCAGCGTATCAAGAGGCGAAACCACCTGAAGACCTACAAGAAGCAGAAAATCTCGAAACAAAGTGCAGAACAGAAGAAGCTATGAGCAGCAACAAGGCCCGGAAATTGTATACGCGTCTTTTGCAGCGTCCGGATGCATGCGTTTTGACGGACGATGACTCATCTATGTGTAGCGAGGATTCAAAAACCCTTCCAGGTCCACAATACTGTACTGTCGTCGCTGGGGAGGATGTGAGCGATGCGGACAGGTCGATTCAAGTGTGAGAAATTCGGTCGAAAGGCACTGGTATGGCAAGCAATATGTTCCTGTGGTTTGAAGTCAACCAGTTTTTACGACTATCGGAACTATAAATGCGGAAATCTATCGATCTGAGTACCCAGAAGAGATTGTTGGCTTTACATAGAAGCATAGTACACCTCCATTGTTTTTGCCGGATTTAGCGTCGGCTCACTATGCCAAAACCACTCTCAATTGGCTTGCGGAAAAGGGTATAGATTTCGTTGAGAAAAATATCAATCCACCAAATTGCCCTCAACTTCGACCCATTGAACGTTACTGGGCAATCGTGAAGAGGGTCTTCAAGAAGACTGGTAAGACAGCTGGGAACTTGCAGGAGTTCAAAAAAATTTGGGCTCAAGCGTTCAAAAAATGCGATGCAACACTTGTCCGGAACTTGATGAAGAGCATTCGATCCAAAGTTCGAAAATTTGTGAAGGAATAACTTAAATTTCATCCGGTCTTCATAATGTTCAAGTTTAACCTCGTACAACAAAGGATCAATTTTTTTTGTATGAATGAAATATCGGTTTTCAACATAATTTGAAAGAAAGTTTGTGGATATCTTATTTTCGATAAAATGCTTAGTTGATTGGTAGATGTGTAAAAGATACGATTGTGATATTGATGCATGTAAAGGGTCACCCAAAATACATACGTTTGCGTTCAGTTGACGTAAATTTGACAGAAAACCTACGGGAAAACTGTCAAATTCACATAAACGCATCCGCAACGTATCAATTGTGGGCCAGTCATAACTGTTGCTTGACAACCCGAATAAAAAATTCTCATAGATTTACAATTTGATATTTTGTAACCATACAATAGAATCTATAGTATGTACAATTAATAGTACTGTTTACAACGATAGGATGACAATAGAATTTATTGTCACCACAATAGAATCTGCTATAAAAAGAGGCATCGATAATAGAAAAGGTGGGTTGTTATATAACTTAACTTTAGAAAAAAACATTATTTCCCGAACAAATTTGAGTCAATTACAATTAATTGTATTGTTTCACAATTGTTTAAAATCCTAGCATATCGAGTGAGTTGTAGATCTATTGTAATGATAATATGCATTTTTCATTTATCTGATTCATGAACAATCAGATTCATGTTCGAAAATAGATTTTAATGTTATTTAATATTATTGTTTCGTAATTGTATGGTTATTTTTACCTAGGAATAATCTTCAATATATTGTCGGCACGAATGGAAACTTGAAAACGATGCCAGCGAAAATCGTGTGTATAGTACATCAGTTTCTATACAGCGCAATATTTTGCTGACACAATGTTTGACGATGAAAATGACAAATGTCTCTGTCACTAAGTTGGCTGTCAAAATAAAGCTTAGAAACACTGCATTTTCGGAGTACTCTGTTCCAACGAAGGCCGTCTCGTTGAATTCCAAGACGTTTGAATCAGCAGCAGCAGCAGCAGCCGTAACTTACGGATGAAATTGCATGCCTATAAAATTGTAAAAATAGGTGCGAAAGGTCGCCCGGGGATCAACGCAAGAAGACGGACCCACCCCTGTGGCCTACTACGACCTGGCCAGAAGTGAGCCGTGTGAGTATTATCGCAATAAAACATAATCATCACAATAATCGTAAAAGGCGAAAATATTAATACAGTAAATTCTAGCAAGCCTATAAAGCTAGCGATTTTACTGCGGCGAAGCCTCTTGTGTAAGTTTGCTTATTATGTGCGACTGAAGGACAAACACAACACTCTCGTGGCAGCTATTAGCTGTCAAATTCAATTAGAGCTGGACAAAGATTGAATTTTTATAGCGGTTGGATTTTTTTTTCCTTCTCTCCGCAACGAGAAATTTTCCGTGAAACTGTCATTTTGAACGATATCTGGTCGAGACGATTTCCGAGGCACGTTTTTGTTTACCTCCTCACTTTCGGTGAGGTTATGTCGACGGCTGCTAGAGATTCGGAAAGCAGCGCTGATGAAGATGGAAATTTCGCGCGCACGAGACATGAATTCATGTTCCGTGTCTGTTTTGTTTCTGGATACCTACGCTTGCTGGGATTGTGTTTTTTTTTTCGGAGTTTCTTTCGTCGAAGGTATCATCATCTTGAGAACTGCGGCGTGCATTTTGCCGAGCCTTTCGCTCGTTTCAGTTTTGCTCAAAGAGTGATGACAACTCCTATGGGGGGGTTGGGGGCGAGTGTTTGTTTGGAATTTTCGCAGAACATTCCTGGTCGTTTTCTTCTCCCGACGAGAATATGCTTCCTGACGATAACGGGTGAGCAGCGGAAGATTTATGCTGCCGAGGAGTGATCCGATTGAGCAATTTAGAGATGTAGCAGACTTAACAACCCGGAATCTGGCGAGCGGAACACGAAATCAACGCGACGACGGTCTAATTTCTTTGTCTACACTGAAAATGCTCGTTGTTTTGTACTGGGACGGGAACGATCGAAGCAGGCTTTGCGTGCGCAATTTTGTACTACAGCCTACTGCCTAGCGATTCTACCGTGCGATTTCCGTGCATTTGTGCTAATTTTAAAGAAATCCGAACCGAAACCATAAATGCTCTCTTGCTAGTCTAAATTGAAACGATTGGTTTTAAGTGATTTTTAATCAAAAGAAACTAGCTGATTTATTCTTCTTGCATTATATTCATCGATACATCGCGCCCACTACAAGCTACATTTAACTAAACGGTAACGAATAAATTAAATAAATACACCAATAAATAATACGCTACGGTCTGGAGGTTATCATACAAAAAAAATTACAACGTTAACGACTTAGAATATTAAACAAGTATTACAACGCTTCAAGTGCTACCAGTCGAACCGTCGTAACACCGACTCTGGTCTCTAATCTAACTCTAATCTACCGTCTACTCCAGGGACTGTACGGGGAAAATTTGTACTCGCCACTACCGCTAAGATACTTGGACCCGGAGGTCGCTCCCGATAGGCTACCGTTCGCGTAAGGACTAAAGATACCCCCCGAGCCGAAGCCGGCCGCACCGAATGGGGACGAGCCGACGCCGTACGGGCTGCTGCTGCTCAGATTGACAAAGTCGTCCAGCGTTCCGTGGTAGGACCGGTTGGGGGTCGCCTGGAAGCTGAACAACGATGCCGGCAGGGGTGGAGTTTTCGACTGAGCACTACTGCCAAATAGGGCACCCACACCGGCTGCTGTGATTGCGTTACCTGCTGTTACGGAGCAGCCAGATTCACTGACCAGTAAGTTGTTGTTGGCGGTTTTGAGATCGTTGTTGTTCAGCGGAGTCGTCGAGCTACTGCTGGAGCTGACGGTGGCTGTTGATTCACTGGCGGCAGCCGTGGTGGAAGTGGTCACTGAGGGTGACGCCAGTGTGATTGAACCCCTGTCGGTAACTGCCACCGTTAGGGAACCAGAAGAGGACGATCCGGAGACGTTGTTGAGCGAGGAGTTCCCGCTACTGCTATTGGTAGTGTTTATGGAAGTATTTGGTGATAAGCTACTATTGTTAGTTGTGTTGTTAGTGGGTAGTTGAGAGGAAAGGTGGTACATTTGCATTTGCACCAGATGGATGACATCGGATTCGGATTGCAGGGTTTGGAGTGTGGAGCTGATTTTAGCAAGCAGTGCGTGGACATCTCCGAAGAGATAGTCCAGCATTTTACCTGTTGTGAATAGGACTATTGCTTTCAGACAGGAATACTCGGCAGAGTCAACGTGCAGTGCCTTCAGTTTCTCGACCTGTTCCTGGAATATCCGGATGTGGTCCATGAAGGCAACTACACGATCGGCGGCCATGGGGGATGCGTGTAGACCGGCGGCTGCCAGCAGGGGTGCCACGTGCAGTGGCATTGAGCATTGGGATGCGTTTAGTACGAACAGTTCTGACCACACGAGTCGTAGCAGGGCGACCTGATCGGTCACCTGGAGATCCGGAAAGAAGGGTATATTTCGGGCCCATTCAACGGCGGAAAACAGTAACCGCGCCGCCAGTTCACAGATATTGTCGATGCCCATGATGTTGTTCGTCTGCATACACTGACCGTACCGGGACGTGGGGTACGGTTCCGCTCGGAGCAGTAACGAGATGTAGGAACTAAGATACGAGTGCCCATTGAAACCGGTGACGGAATCTCCGTTCGGTATCGAGTACTGGCCGTAGGGGAGACCCGGTGGTTGCGACGGTGGAACGCGACCTCGTTGCACGGCTGAAAGTAGAGGAAAAAAAAGAGCGTAAAAATGGGGTTAGAATGATTGTCACCTTTTGAAGTAGCAGCTTGAAGGATCCCCAGAACAAAAAAAAGCAATCACTTCGCGTCGGACTTGATAATCGGTTCATTAGCAATTCACAGCCATGTTGAAAACCGATTAACGCATGCGCGCAAGTGTTTTCTTAGCTCGAGTGTGTATGTGTGTGTGCGTGTGTCATTTCGCTCCTGAGCTTGAGCTCGCGCGATATTGTAATTCAATTTCATTTGTTTAGCCATCGATTTAAATATTCATATTCCGAGGGGGCTCTTTTTCTGCCGTGCTGTCATTTCCATGAGCCACTCGAGGGCCACGTCATGATGGCGAAAAAAAAACAGAATTGGTTTACCCGAGCCCCGATGTATTATGTTGTAATTGTGAATCCACTCTGTCGGTCGAAGCTTGCTCAACTATAGGGCAATGAAAAAAAACTCAACTAAGCCTTCATTATTGACGATTACGACGGAGTGAGCTCTGATTACTGATGGTGCACTTTGAGACCGGGGCTAATCAGAATGAGAGCTACAGAAAATGAACGATTGATAAGACGCGTTATCAATGAGCCGCCGCCGCCGCCATGTTGATCCTCGACGAACTTTGACAGAACGGTGGGCAAATAGCGTGAGAATCTGGCATGTAACCAGGGGTCGTAACATCGACGGCACTTCTTCCATCGTCCGTGTGGATGAGTAATGATGTCAATAAAAATAAAACAAGACTCATTACACTTTCCTCGCGGATCGTTCCTCGGTGTAAAGAGGAAGAAAAATGACAAGACTTTGTAGTTTCGCAAAGTACCGCCGCCCGATCGGTGGCGTGGCGGCCGCTGGCGGACGTCATCGGTCAGTGGAGGGTTACAAAGTTTCTCGCTTTTCTCGTCGCCGTTCGAATCTTCCGAGGCTGAAGCGAAATTATGTAAATTGCGCTCGGAAGAGAACACGAAATTAACAGAAGTTAACCGATTACCAGTGGAAGAGAGTCCGGGCCGAATCCCGGTGGTGTTGGTGGCCAGTTTTGTTGTGGTTATGGCACTGAGGCGGCGGTGGTCGCTTGTTTAAAAAGATGTAAAGCTGATGTAATGATGATGAATATATTTAGCGCAAATTGGCCGTCGGCGATATTCGGAAGGAATGGTAATTGAATAAAAATTGAAAAAACCGCAACGCGATCAGATTCTTCTGGTTTTCTGCTGGTTGGGGCGGCTTATGGCGCAGAGTGCGCATTCCGGGCGGCTTGGGCGAGGAAAACATAAATCAGATAATTAAGCTTATTGCTTTTGTTTTCACGGTTCCGCGCAGTTGATGGTGTTGACCCTCCGGCGGCCAATACGTTATCTGCACCCTTTCGAGAGCGGCTCGCTTTCTTCCGTCGTCGTAGAGGTCGGGGATTTTTCCTATATCTTCGTCAAAATGTGCGTTGTTGAGAGCTCGATTGTTAATGCTATTTGAAATGAGATAAAATAGTCAATAAATCTTCGATTTTCAACTCTGAGGCGGTGTTTTGTTTTAGCGGAAAAAAGGACCGAACACTCGACGGCGTTGTATTTTCCACAAATCACTGGTCGGTGCGCCGCTGCCGCAAGCGTTTGACAGGTAATCATTTGAGTTATTTAGATTTTATCCACACTCCCGTTCCATTCTACTCAGTGAGAGTAAAATTGTATTACTCCACGGAGAAAAATCAGTCCCATTTGAAACAACTTACACGCTAAGAAAAAAGTATCCAGCGGAGCAGTTAAGAGTGGTAAGCCAAATTTGGGTATAATCAAGTTTACCTACCCTTGGGTTCAAAAAACTTAGTTTTGGGTAAAATTTTACCCAAGAGTAAGTAACTTGTACCCACCGGTAGGTAAACATGATTATACCCAAAGTTGGCTTCCTACACTTAACTGCTCCGCTGGGTACTTTTTTCTTAGCTTGTACTAGCTTGTTGACATCCAAACCAGTAGTCATGAAGAAAATGAAAATATTTCTTGGCTCAGGAAGTACTAGCATATCAGTCCCGATCCTAATGATTCGCCCCTTATAACGTAACTCTCACATCCTCAAGTATTGTGTCAAATAACATAGCAAATCAAAACAACAACAAAGATACTAGTACCGAAAAGTACAGAGAAGCGCAAGAATTATTGCAAGGTGCAGACTGCAAGGTGTACCTCGGACCTAGGGGTTCGACAACAGTGAACCAATTTCAAATCGCTAGTCTCATATTTATTGTTGTCGAAACTTAAAAACTTGTTGTTTGAAAAATACGTTTTGTTGTTGTAAACCAACGATTTCGTTTTGAAACAAACAGGCAGGTTGGTTGTTTCTACTTAAAAATATTATGGTTATTCTCAACTTATATTTTCGTTGTTTCCACCTTGAGAGGGTTTTATTATTACAAAAAAAAACGAGTCACGTTGACTCAAGGAAACAAATTTAAATTTTAGATTGATTCAACCAAACCGGCGGTTAAATCAAACTGATGTTTGTTTGGAGAAAAAATAACTCAAAATTTAGTTCGAAACAAACTATTTTTTTGGGTTACTTGATTTTCCGTCATCGGGTCCCGCTGGATGCTCTGGCGCTGTCACTGTCACTCAACAATACCTAAACAGGTTAATATTTATTATAAAAAATCGCTTGTGCACTGGAAGATCAGGGTCATGCTCGGAATAGCGTTGACGATTGCTGTTATATGTTAAATAGAAGCATACGATAAAAATGTTGAATTTAGAAATGTTGAAATAAACAAAGTTTTACTTTAAAAAAACCTATAAATAGTAGAAAAGCTCGCATTAACATCTTTAGATTTCTCTTAGACTGAGAGAAGTCTATAAATGTAAATTTTCACTTTTCAAATGTTTGTCAGCATTTTATTAAAATTAATTTCTGGGAATTGCAGAAACATGTTGGTGATTGTTGTTGCGACAACAAAACAGAAGCGCTGGGAACACTGCCATTGCGCATAAAATTCCCATCACTTTCTCGGCTTATTAGACGCCATGCGAAACCTGATGAAGACTTCGTTATCGCTTCCGTTACGCTGGAGAGTGATTTGAGGTAAGTAGTACATGATACTTTTAATGTGTTTCCCTTAAGTTTTAAAGAAGAACAACAAAGCACCAAATCGGATGCGGTGCTCAAGAACGTCTACCGGTACATCCAGGATGGTTGGCCAAACTCTCCAGCAACGCCGATGCGAACCTCTTCGACTACAACTGCCGTGAATCGCTTTCCACGGTGCATTGCTGCATTCTTTTCGGCGAAAGACTTGTTATCCCGGCTCCTCTACGGGGTCACCCCAGAATTCAGCGGATGAATGCGCTGTCACGCAGCTACATATATTGGCCATCGATCGACAACGAGGTAGCTGATAACGTGCGGGCGTGCTCACCGTGCACCCTAACATGGAAGTCATCCGCAGCAGTCACACCTATGCCTTGGCACAATTCAATTCGCCCCTGGCAACGTGTGCATGTAGACAATGCCATCACCATCGACGGTGACTATTACCTGCTCGCCGTAGACTCCTTCTCAAAAAGGCCGAAGGTTATCCAAACACGTCGCATCACGGCGTCCGCAACGATCGACACCCTGCGTAGTATTTTCGCTCACCTGGGAACACCGGAAACGCTTGTATCAGACATTGGCACCCAATTCACCAGTCTGGAATCCGCCCAATTCAGCTCATCCAACGAGATCAACCGCGTAGCACTGTGTCGTTTAATGCTCAATCCTATGGCCAAACGGAACGGTTCGTCAATACGTTCAAGCGGGCGATCAAGAAACTCGAAGAAAGGAGAGGTACAATCGTTAAAGCACTGGAAACGTTCTTGTTGGCCTACCAAAGTAGACCAAACCGTTCAGTTCCCGAAGGCCTGTCGCCATCGTAACTAATATTCGGACGTCGAATTCACACCTGCCTCGAACTGCTACGCCCGCCAGCAGAACGTCTAGTATCGCAACCGGTCGACCAAAAGAAATCCAGCATTAGGTCCTTCAATGCAAGTGACCTGGTTTACGTCAATATCTATGCCAAGAACGCCTGGAACTGGGTTCCCGGCAAGATCATCGAAAAAGTAGGACAAGTCATTGTCAATGTTCTCGCAGATAATGGTCGCTTAGTTCGGTCGCCTCTCAATCAACTGAAAGGTCGTGGAGCATCCGGTCTCGATCAAAGTTCCGAAACCAGGGCAGAAGCAGCTTTCCTTGGATGTCCTCCTCGATGCTTGGAACCTATCACCGACGAGTGATTCAATCTGCAAAGTAACAGTCTCGACCTCGAATGCAAGCGACAATGATTGGACGCCTTCATTATCACCACCTGCTGGCCCACCCAGTAGCTAGGACCAGTCGTCCTCGTCCTCAAGCACTACATCTTCCAGCGTTGAGTCGGTTGCTGCTACCACGCCGACCGTACAGCCCATCATACCTCGCCGCTCATCTAGACAGCGAAGACCGCCAGCGAGGTACGACCAGTATCAAAGGTTCTAAATGGGGAGATGTTGCAACAACAAAACGCTGCCTTTGCGCATAACATTCCCATAACTTTCTCGCTGGGCTCATCGGTGACAGCTGTAAGCTGCCTCAAGACGGACGTCAGAAGCATAAACCGGAAATTTCTTGTGGAGGAATAAAGTGCTACTTCAAGGTTGGAAGTGTTCATCTCTAACTCTTCTCTAACTCGTTGCTTGCACCCTTAAAGTTCTTTCCGGAGTTACGGAGAAAATTTCGTACGAAGTTTCGCGATCGTTGATGAACCTCCGGATTGCCATTAAACACGATTGAGTGGTCAAGCTATGCACTACTTGATAGTGTACTGCACGGACAGCTAGACATGGCCACATGCTACGTTTTACCGCTTGACATATCGCTGACGCATTTCGTTGAACACGGATTACCATGACCTAACTTTTCGTGGTAGAGAGATTCAGCTTGCCGGTCATCGTATTTCCTTTCAGCAGTATGACCGGGTGGTTAGCGTCGAATGAAGCGAATTCCGTTTGTTCAAGTCTGGCTCCGACGCCTGACTCCCCGGGACATATCTTATAGATGGAACTCGAGAAGACCGATTCGGTCCGGGGCTTGCTTCCGATTTTCGGACTCGATTTATTTCCAGGGTCCTTACTTTCTCCAGGAATCCATCCTGCTGAACCTGAAGTCCGGCCTGCTCAAGAGGTCACTGAATTGATTTCGACTTTGCTTTGAACGATCGCTGAGTGGGATTTGCCTTGGATACTATGATAGGTTGATGCGCCGCTTTCCTGCGACAGTTCGTGATGAACCGAACCACGCTGACCGTGCTTCGTAGAAGTCAAATCCAGCGTTCCGTCGTGTCCACGTTGACCACCGGGTCGTAATGCGCCATCTTGAAATGCCAAAAAGGAGAAAAAGACTGTTCGACACTCATGGAGGTCCTTGCCCCACTTTGTCAGAACGTCGGTGATGCTCGTTATCTTCGGTACCTAAATAAAGGGTGTTTCGATCAAAATTTGGTCGACCTAAACTTAACGCATTTCCTTTCATCGTGCATTAAAAATTTTTGCACACCCCGCATTTTAAAGATGTGTGCGTATATGCCTCTATTTTGATTTAGAGATTAGCACTTCAGTTATGAAAATGTTGTCGAATGAAGAGAAGCAACGCATCAAAATTTTGCACGTGCATGGCGAAAATCCAAACTTCTCTCACGTCAAGTTGGCGAAATTGTTGAATCAACTATTACCAACGTATTAAAAGTGTTCGGTGAACGTTCGTCGACAGCCAAGACAGCTGGATCGGAGGGAATCGAAAACCGGGGGCCACAGCGACGACAAAAAGAGTTGCCCGCTGTTTCGAGCGGAAGCCCAATCTCTTCGTCCGAGATGTCGCAAAGAAGCTGAAAGTGGCGCCTTCCACCGTGAGTAGAGCTGAAAAACGAGCTGGACTGTCGACTTACAAGAAAGTAGTGACTCAAAATCGCGACGATAAACAAAACACGTCGGCCAAAGCACGATCGCGAAAGTTGTACACGACGATGCTGATGAAGTTTGATGGTACAGGACGATGAAAGTTTGGTCAAGGCTTCCTGGACAGGAATTTCATAAGGCCACCGGACGGGGAAAGGTAGCAGATATTTTCAAGCACATTAAATTGTCAAAGTTTGCGATGAAATATTTGGTGTGGAAGGCCATCTGTACCTGTGGCTTGAAGAGCAACGTTTACATTTAGACCGGAACCGTCAACCAGGAAATTTATCTGAGCGAGTGCCTACAAAAACGTCTACTGCCTTTCCTGAAGCGACACAATTGTTACGTTCTATGTTGGCCGGATTTTGCATCTTGCCATTACGGAAAAAGACGATGGAGTGGTATGCTGCCAACAACGTTCAAGTGGTGCCCAAGCACAAGAGCTCCGCCAATCGAACAATATTGGGCCATCGTCAAGCAGAACCTAAAGAAGACTCAAAAAGCTGTTGTGAGCGAGAAACAGTTCAAGGCAAACTGGCGTTCTGCGGCGAATAAAGTGGACAAGGAGACTGTAGAAAATCTTATGGCAGGTGTTAAACGAAAGACCCGGCAATTCGCATTCGGTTAAAAGGAAGTTTAGCTGAATATTTCTCCTGTATTCTGTATTAACTGAACTTGAAAAATGAAAAAGAATCTGACTCACACACTCTACTGTTTGGCCAAATTTTGATCGGAACACCCTCTAGCTTATTGCTTGCTCTCAACTTAGTGTTCTAAATGCACTTCCACACTTATTACCTGAGAGCTTGCCCAACTCAAAAAGGTGGAAATAAAGATTGTACTCGAAAAAAATGCAACAGTTTCTTTTGTGTAATAATTGATGAAATTTTGGGTAAAACTAGTTAAGAGTGTAATGTGTACATGTGTAAAATTTCGGCAATCTGTCAAGTGGTTGTCGAAATGGCTTCCAAGCAAGAAGTGCTTCGACAAAAATTGTCGCACGCGATCGTGGAAAATCCAGGCCAGTTCCACAGGTGGATCGCGAAACAGTTGGGTGTTGACAATTCGACCGTGTCTCGTATGGTAAAATCGTTCAAGGAGACCCAGACAACCCAGTGGTGAGTCAACGGGGCATGAACAGCAAAGACGACTGACCCCGTGATCGCAGTAATCCCATGAGGGATTACATCAACCGATTCGGGATGAGGTCAATTCTTCCATCAAGTTCGTCCAGCAGACAACGAAGCGGGTCGGACTTCTTATCTTCAAGGCAAAGAAGGCGCCTAACCGAACTGTAAAAACAGAATACGGTGGCCAAACCAGCCGCACTGCAGCCGAAATGCATCGTAATGAACGACGAGACGTACATTAAAGCGGACGCCTAGCAGATCTCCGGCTGGAGATTTTTCGTCGATAAGTCCCGCCTGGATGTTTTGGAGAAATTCCAGAAGAAAAAGGTCGACAAATTTGTGGAGAAGTACTTGGTGTGGCAGACGATCTGTGAGTGCGGAAAATATGTACAGACACACCACCATCAACGTCCAAATATATAAAGAAGAATGCCTCCAGAAGCGCCTGTTGTCCTTTCTCCGGTCCCAAGATACTGACATTCTGTTTTAGTCGGATCTGGCATCGTGCCATTACGCGAAATAGGTGAAGGAGTGGTCGCCACCAAACTCGCCAGAACTTCGCCCAATAGAAAAGTTCTGGGTGATTATGGAGAGTAGGCTCCGGAAAACAGGGTAGGTCTTTCATAAACGATAAGGTTTTGAAGAAAGAGTGGATAAAAGTGTGTTAGAAAGATGGCGCAAGTGTTGCAAAGGATTTGATGGGTGGCATTATGCCCAAGGTGCTGACAATCAGCTTAGGATGCTTAGGAGGTTGAATGAACCGACTTTGACTCAGTTTATTTATTCCCTGAGAGATGAATTTTCGGTGATCATTTATGTCAGTTCCATTTTTTTCGAGTACAATCTTTAATTACAAAACAACTCTAAAAAAAAAGTTCTTCACACAACGTACAACACTGGTTACTATACATAACCGCTTCTTTCCCCACACAAAAAGGCATCGCATAACTTTTGGCCAACTTTTCGGCCCGAAAACTCCTATGTGCGATGCGGAAGAATTAGCAGAAATTACAGTTTCCCGAAAAAAAACACGAGGAAAATCACGATTAAATTGAATATTTTATTCTATTGAATCTCGCTTTGCCAGGCAGCCGGTTGAGATAAATGTGTGCAACAACCAAGCAACTGCCAACCGGATCTGGACCTGGACCATGTTCAACATTGTTCCGTTGGTGAAAAACGCTGATTTTTCACCTGCCCGAGCATCGTCAATAGATAAGAGTAGTTTTACATGGCTCACCACCCCCTCTTGGTCTCCGCGGTCGATGAAACTTTTTTTTTTGCTCATTTTTGTAGATTGGAACTGCCGTCGATGAAAAAATAATAACGTAAAAAAAAGTGCTGCTTTATCGCGATGAAAAGTTGGACCGGCAGCGAAATGGCCATCAATAATGGCGTTCGAAACGCTTTCAGGATGCGAAATTTGAGCGCAGGAAACACGGGTTTGTAATAACTGACAATTCCGGCGACAAAAAGTGCGCTCAATTGAAAATGAATAAATTACAATTCCGTCCGACACCGGTACAGGTAGCTGCTGATTTAGATAAGGGCCGAAGCTGTATAAAATATATTTCGTTGACCCAGCGATTGACCCGACCTTTAGTGGACGCTGTGCGTGCCAAACGGGGTGAATTTATAACTCTTCCATGGGCAACAACAGGTGCCCAGCTCCCAGCTGCTTAGGTTCGCCCAAGAGATGGCGTTTGGCGAAACCAGTTTGACAGCTCGTGACGGGCTTGCTCCTGAACCTCCGCGCCCGCCATTGTGCCCAGGGGTATTTGTTTTTAACATCTTTTTCCCGAGAACTTCCCCGAGCGTTGGGGCACGACAATCACGCCGGCCACAAACGGAACGATATGGGCCATTGCTGCTGCCGTTGCATCAGTGTACCAGAAAAATAATTAATTATTTCTGAGGTCCGGATAAACTCGAAACTCACGAAATAAGCTCCGAGCGAAACAACTGAAATCTTCATCTCATGGACATCCCCCGGTTCCATCAGAGCAGACCGTTCTTTGAGCGAAACATTGGATCCCGGAGAACGCGCGTGGAATCAAGATTCATGTGTTTTATTTTATTTACTTTATGCGGCCCCTTCTTGGGTTCCGAGCAAGACGAAATCGGAGAGGCGGAACCCATTCGCCTTTCTTTTAATTTGTTCAAACAAGCACAAACTGATTTCCGAACGACACGAACTTTGGCAGGACTCATGTCGGAACAAATCGGATAACGACGACAATCCGAAGAGGGCGGTGCGGGTTAAGACGGTACAGGTGGCGCCCTCGGGTGCAGTGGTGGCGGAGGAATTCATTAACTTTGACAGCTGCCCGAGTCGTCACGACGGACGCCATTCCGGTAGATCACCGATCCACCGAACGATCTGACAGGCCTGCGCAACAATGTACCCTGACTGACGGTCCTAATTGAAGGGTAATGAAGGGTACCGTTTTTTTCGCACCTTTCCACATCTTGTTACCGGTTCCAATTTGCATCGGAATGACCATCGGCGCGATATCATTATCGACCTTCATCGGGAGGAGATTGAATTCTTCTCCCATTACCGGAGGTAATAAGCTGCAGGATTATTCCCGGCCAGCGCAAAATGATGCCATAATCGGAGTGCCGGGAATCAACCGCAAACTGATCCATCCCGTAATGGTGATTATCAAATTGATTTTATTTATATCAATTTTGAGACCTTTCGTTGCACGTGTTATAGCTCAGGTCACGGACGTGATTTCAATCAATTCGATCCGGACTGGATTGGGATTCCTTGCGGTTTTTTTCGCCGTTTATTGACACTAAAACGATAAGTTTCTTTCCGTAAGTAGGAAGTCATCCCAGATGCAACTCCTAAAAATTTAAAACCCAGTTCAATTTTAGGAAACCGTCGGAACAATGGCAAACATTGTAAGAAAACACTACTCTCATTACAGAGCGGGCAAAGATAAGCACAGCTCATTATGCTTAAAAATAGCACAACAGAACCAAAGTACATTAGCTCCATTACGGCATCTTCGCCGTTGTCGCAGCCATTATCTTTTAAGAACCCCTCGGAACCGGGGCCGGTCGACGAAATGGTCCACCTGCGCTACTATTGCAGCACAGAACTATACTACTCTAAATACACGGCCTTGTCGTGTCGTTTGAAAGAATGCTCTTCGGAAATTGCCTTTGCTTTTCGAGAGGGGTGGCAGTGGCATTTCCGAGCAAATAAAAGGGGAAAAGTTTTCCTTGGCAGGAAACATTAAGAAATGTGGTGCTTGGCTGCTGTTATCAAAGGTGGTGCGTCGTGTTCTTTTATGACTTGCATTTTCGGTTCGTTCTCAAAGATGACGGCACTAACGTGAGCTTCGGTGCCGAGGGTGTGAGTGTCGGTTTTGAAAAAATGCTACTTTTATGCTCGATAAAACGGCATTCATAATGAGTGCAGAGTAGAGCTGCTCTAAAACTGGGGATGGGTGGAGTTTTCGATTTGTCAGGAATATTTTCCAGTAGTTTGTTGGTTTTGTGGAAGGAGCTATCAATTGGTATGGAAATTATTTGGATTGAATTGGAAGAATGGTTTGTCAAGAAGTTTGCATCTCATCTACCAATCATTCAGATTGTATCGAAGAAAACATAAATATTGTTTCGGATGCATGGGTAGTTAATACTGAATTTGGTGGAAATTTTGGCACGGGTTGAAAGAAAAGCGATGTAGAAGGTCTTGCCAAAATAATTCGATTGCTAGAAGGCAGATGGGTAATTCAACCGAATGCCATTAGACTGATTGTCATTAAGCCGAATGGGTCAT
Source organism: Aedes japonicus (assembly GCA_034211315.2). Classification (NCBI taxonomy): domain Eukaryota; kingdom Metazoa; phylum Arthropoda; class Insecta; order Diptera; family Culicidae; genus Aedes; species Aedes japonicus. The sequence goes on along the minus strand of JASCZW010000101.1, from coordinate 99,695 downwards.
TAGGCCGAAAAAATAATTCAGTTCATGATCCAAAAGATATCAACAAATACTTAAACTAATCATCCACAAGACAGCATCGCAGATTGAAAGTTTTAAAATGTGAAAGATAATGCCTGAATAAAAAAAGCAATGAATGTTTATTGTTTCCGTGTTCCGAAGATTGCAAGAAATGATAAACTCAACCTTCCATGAAAGCAGATGGAGTATATTGAAATAAGAATGAACTGCTTATGGTTGAAATAAAACATAATCTCCCAAGAAAGTTCATTGGCTTCGCGTCGTAAAGATTATATTATGTTGATTCATCTTCTTTCCTAAACTCGGCCTAGTGGCACACTCGGCGTTATGGCCTTCGGTCTAATGGCGTTCGGCCTAGTGGCCCTACACCGCTAGAAGAATTAGACCTAACCACCAGTTTTTAAATATGAGAGGTTTTGGCAACTCTGTCAAGTGGTGATGTTATGTTCACCACGAAATTCAAACGGCAACACTGCGGCACTCTGTTGATACACGCAACGAAACGTCAAAAAAAAAAGTCATTTGCTTGATACGCTTCATACTCTACTATGCATATCACTATTTCCAGGTACATTATTCTACATCTGCGTTTTCCAGACAGTTCTAAACATTCCGGCTGCAGAGTTCCGCTGTTGAGACTATCGAGAACACAGAAGAAGTTAAAATATTCGGTTAAAATATCGGAAAGCTTCTCGAGTGGGTTGAAGTAGTTGAAGTAAACATCGCTGGTTGTTGCAAAATGTTCTTTGCGATCGAGGTTCGTTCTTGATTCGCTGAGTTGGTCCAAGTGATAGCTTTGCTCTCGCACGTCTTGAGCAAGATCGGCAAATTCATTGCCAAAATCGTCCCTGAGATCCGGATTAGACATCAGTCAGAGTTTGCCGATGTCAGCTCGCCTAGAAATAGTACCAGACCTTGCTTGCCACCGTCGATCGTCAGCGGTTCTTCGTAGTTCGGCCGAATGAGTATTTTAATGTAGTGGGAGTATGCATACGAGGTGGCACATTTGGAACGGAATTTGTGTCGCAATTTGAATCAGGTAGGTTGGTGGAAATGTGGAAGAGAGAATCTCCAATCGCGATGACATTACGGGTTTTGGACCTGATTCCGCTGTCAGATGAAGATTAGACGATAGAGATCAGACGAACGGAACGGACCATCTTACAAAATCCCTTTTCCAAAAAACTCACTGCTCAAGTTTAACGTGTTTCTGCCCTTTAGTTTAACCACTCACCGCCTACGATCGAGGAACACTTCGTTACGAGGCCCGCAGATATTTTATTCCAGGCTGCCGCCAGATTTCGCTTGAGGACTTCCACACCTTTTTTTAGAGCAGACTTCGGCCTTCAAAATACCTCAACGTACATGGAAGTCATAGGGTTCAAGTCCGGCGAGCTCGCCGGCCATTACGAGCTTGAAATAAGTCTTGAAAAATGTTCCGCAATCCAGAGTTAGGTTTTCATCGCTTTGTGAGCCGGTGCCGCGTCCTGTTGGAAAACCCATTCCCTGGAATTAAATGATAACGTGCCCACGGTTCGACGACGTTCTGCAGAACTAGCTGTATATTGATTGGTCTTCACTCCTACAGGGACAAAAACCAGCGGAGTCCGGCCATCACGGGGATTCCGAACCAAACCATCAGCGATGCTGGTTTCTGTCACCTGTGGCCGTCGGCACTAAACGATGCGTTTGTAATCTTCCTGGCAACTAAACTCTGTCGCTCTGCTTATTCACGAACTGTTGTACGGTGAAGAGTTTCTCACCTTCTTTCAGCGGACCTCTTCAGCAGCACCTTCGCTCTTTTCACCCGTTCTAGTTTCTGCATAACCGAAAGGTCTTGAGCCTTCTGGATCTTGTAGAGCTTGGTCTGAAGTCCTCTTGACGATCTTCACCATAGCAGGGGCACCACAGTAGTTCGACGTCCCTCACCATACCGTTTTTTCAGGTACTTTCACTTTCTCCAGGTCTTCAAACTCCTGCACACACGTAAATCGGACAACTCACGAACAACTGTCCTACTGTTATTTTTCAGCTCGGAACAAGGCAGTCACAGCCCTACGTTTCTGTTCGAGATCTACTTTTTCGGATAACATATGATTACAAAAGTAAAGAGCTGCATTTTTTCCTCGAATCGAAAATAGTTTTATATTGATTTTTAACAGTTAAAAATGTGTTGTTAATGTGTTTTGTAAAGTTAAGTCGACTAGTCGGTAGTGAGTGAGGTTTTGCAGCCGAAAATTTCAGTTGTCACTGAGCGAATACAACTATCATCGCCGCCTCGAACTGAAAATGTGCAAGGATGTGTCACCGGCCGCCTGGAAGACTATCTGGTTTTCATCGTTGGACGAAACTGTAAACGCTACCAGCGAACGAAGTTGCTGCTGATTCCGAGCGTGCAAGCAGAAGAGCAGAAGAAGATCTCACGTGTCTTTCAGAGAACAGCGCTAGGAAACCTGAACATCATGATTAGCTAACGAATTTTTAGACAATTGAGAGGTGGTAAGTGCTCTCAAAACGTGGAGCGAAACAGGTAATTGTTATCCATTTTGTCCCTATATCACTTTATTAAATATCAAATATAATTTAATCTTATTATGTATATATGATAGATATGATCACATCACTTATCAAGGTGAATCCTGATCCATCGAGCCCTACCCTAGCATAGAAAACCCTCCTGTGACCTTTGTGGGGATGCAGAGGTAAACACGGTCCCTAAACAGCAAAGGTCACACTAACTTTCCTTCCCTATTCCCACCTGATTGCAAGGACGTGGCCGGCGCCGTTATTGATTTTTAAAGAAATTGAATCACTGAAACGTGTACAGTGAGAATGGTCGGTTACTCCCAGCCCCATTCAATTGATTCATTGTGCAATTTCACTGATTCTGATCAATCACGGAGTAGCAACCATCGATACGTGCAGCCAGTCAAGCTAAGCTAAGCTAAGCTAACATATGATTACAAAAGTAAAACATACATGCACTGACAGCCAAGACCCAATGTAAACAAAGCGACGAGGGGTCGTCCAATACAGTTTCATGGCCAACGTAACTGTTGAAATAGTGTATAAGGTGACAACTACTATCTATCTAAAGGGTTCCGATCAAAATTTGGTCAAACAGTAATGTGTGTGAGTCGATCAAAGTTTTTATTAATAAGTCAAATTCTTTTCCTTTTTCAAGTTCAGTTAATACAGAATACAGGAAAAAATTTCAGCTAAGATTCCTTTTTACCGAATGAGAAGCAGGTGAGCGGGTCTTTCGTTTAACACCAGCCATAAGATTTTGTACAGTCTCCTTGTCCACTTTATTCGCAGCAGAACGGCAGTTTGTCTTGAACTGCTCACAACAGCTTTTTGAGGTTCCACTTGACGATGGCCCAATATTGTTCGATTGGATGAAGCTCTGGTCTGATGGGAGGGTTCTTGTCCCTCGGCACCATTTGATGGGAGGGTTCTTTGTCCCTCACCACCATTTGTGCGCTTCAGGAAAGGCAGTAGAAGTTATTGTAGGCACTCGCTCAGAGAAATTTCCTGGTTGACGGTTCCGGTCTCAATGAAAACGTTGCTCTTCAAGCAACAGGTAACTATGGCCTGCCTCACCAGTTATTTCTTCGCGAACTTTGACAGTTTAATGTGCTTGAAAATATCTGCCACCTTTCTCCGTCCGGTTTTTGTATAAAATGTCCATGAAGTTGTTTAAAGTCTGCCTTGACGTAAGTTTCATCGTCCTGTACCACGCAGTCAAACTTCATCAGCATCGTCGTGTAAAACTTTCGCGAGCAGGCTTTGGCCGACGTATTTTGTTTATCGTCGCGATTTGGAGTCACCGCTTTCTTGTAAGTCGACAGTCCGCTCGTGGTTTAGCTCTATCCACAGTTGAAGGCGCCACTCCTAGCTTCTTTGCGACATCTCGGACGGAGAGGTTGGAGTTCCGCTCGAAACAGCGGGACACTCTTTTTGTCGTCGCTGCGGCCTCCGGCTTTTGATTTCCCCCCGATCCAGCTTTCCTGGCTGTCGACAATCGTTCACCGAACACTTTTAATACGTTGGTAACAGTTGATTTAGCCATACATTCAAAAATTACGCCAACTTGGTGTGAGAGTAGTGTGGATTTTCGCCATGCACGTGCAAAATTGATGCGTTGCTTTTCTTCCTTTCACGACATTTTGATAACTGAAGTGCTAATCTCAAAAACAAAATAGAGGCATGATGCTTCACGCACAATGAGGGGTGTGCAAAAATTTTTAATGCACGATGAAAGGAAATGCGTCAAGTTTAAGTTGACCAAATTTTGATCGAAACGCTTTGTACTAAAATTTTCCAGTGTTGCTAAATATATCTGAATCATATTTCTCAAGAATTACAAATAAATATTTTAAATATATTGCAGAAAGTTGTCAAGCACCCTGTATGGCATCACTTTTCCGTTTGAGTGTGCCGATTTTTTTTTCTTCTTTTAATTTGCCATGGGTTTGGCATACCGATGTTGTAACGTGAAGCCTGCTTGCTCATTTGCTAGTTTTTAAACGAAGCATCATGTTTGTTGTTACAGTCACTTTGTCGACCGATATGGATACTGCGAGAGAATGAGGAATATGAATGAGAAACACACATTGCCAATCCAAACATCGATGACATACTTGAAATTTGGTAGTGTTCGACTGTCCAATCACTGACTAGTAGACGAGATTGTGATCATAACGTTTGACTTGTTGTAGTTGATTGTTGTGAAGAGCGATTGGTAAACGAAAGGGTAGGATGAGGAACTTGACGTAAGCTGAATCAAGTTCCATGAATTCAACATTCGATTTGCTCTCAGGTCACGTTGAAAATACCAAAAACTAGTGCAATTTCAGCGGTTAATATATTTTTTGTATACATACAGGGAGTGGCAGGAAAAAATGAGGAAATGCTTTATCTCTAATATTAAGTTAAATTGTATAATTAATGACTAATGACACAAAGTTGACAGTGTTTTTGTTTATGTTTACTTGTGGCATGAGAACATCGGAATTGTTTTCTTTTAAATTTGTCATAATATACGTCAAAAAAGTGATTAGGAGTTTGCGGCAACCCTGTACGTTCCATCAGGAAACTTGTCAATGAAGTCAACATTTCTGAAAAATTCATGTGAAGAATGCAGAAGAACGCCACTTGATTGTGAACCGGGTCAAAGGAACTACGAGTGACTGCTTCGAAGAGGTTGCTTTCTGTTGTTGAAGGAAATGATAATCCGGTTCTCCGACGAAAAGTAGTTCAGCATCGATGCTGTGTTCAACAGACCGGTTCATTTCACTTGAGGATGTTCCGAAGAAAGTGAAGTTTAAGCTCCAAAGCAACTATCCTGCTGGTGTCATCTACCGGTTTGACCGGCCCCTTGTTTTCATTGATGCTAATGTTAAAATCAATACCAAAGTGTATATAGATATTCTGAAGAAGTTCCTTCTCTGGGTGACGGCCAACTTCTCTGAGGATCGATATGTTGTCCCACAACAGGATTGAGCGCCATCGGACCCAATGATGGCTGAGGAAAAACCCACCCTCGCAGTCCGGACTTTATCCCATTGGACTATTAGATTTAGGCGTATGTTGAAGCTCAAGTCTGCAAAACCATCTCAGCCTAGTGCGGGAAGGCCCCGAACTTTTTTCATAACGCCCGCATGGCGAGTCGATGTCGGAGGACTACGTTCAAATGGCATGTTCTAGTTTCCAGCGTCGTCTTGAGGATATCAATCGGTAGAAATGGAGGAAGCTTATCGAGTAAATTTGTTTGAAAGGACCTTATCAAGATCACTGAACACGAAAATGTTGGTTTAGTTCCTTGAAACAGATTGAACTACCATAAATTTACGCATTTTTTCGATGCTTACTTGTTTCACCCTGTACTGTGTGAAAATGTTATTTAGTTATTGATAGTTTGTGAATGTTTTATGTTTTTTGAAAATGTTCAAATCCAAAAGTTGTGGCTAACCATGGATTGGACGCGTGGAAGAACTGAAAACTCAAGTGTTTTATAAAACCGCACCATGTCCACTTCTCATTCGTTAACATTCCATGCAGTATTCAAAAATTAAGACATACAAGACTTATTCGTGTCAATATTGACCCGCATTTCAACCCTTGTACAGAATAACGAGATTTCGACCTAGACACAATGTTTGTACCCTTTTGAAGGTTATGCTTTGCTGGTAGTAGCAATGACCTGGTTCCAGTAACATTGACCACTGGGAATCTGCTGCAAAGGGAAGGAGGTTTTGATTTCGATGTGTGAACAGAATTGCAATCTAGCTGTAGAGAGTTACCATCTTCGACAAAGTTACTCAGTATGTTATTTTTCGTCTTTTGACATTATCATATTAGTTCTAGATCATGGCGCAGAGATGGCGCAGCAGTCTATCTTTGCCAAATGAAGCGCTAGAGAGTTATTTGTCGTCTTTTGACATTATCATATATGTTACAGATACTGCCGCAGAGATGGCACTGCAGTCTATTTTGCCAAATGAAGCGCTGGGGGGTTGTCTTCTACAAAGTTTCTCAGTATGTCATTTGTCGTCTTGTGAGATTATCACATTATCAGCGGTACGATCTGGAAAAATTGAGATTATTTCAAATGTCTTTATTTTACATTCTCAACAACTTTGCTGAAGACGGCATCTGTCTAGAGCCTCATCTAGCAAAGATAGACTGCAGCGTCGTGCCATGCGGCGCATTTTTGGAAATCAATCTGATTATGTCAAGTGACTGACATTTCACATTCTCAACAACTTTAGTCAAGACGCAGCTCTCTAAAGCTTCATTTGATAAATATAGAAGTGAGCCGCAGAGATGCAAATAATGTCAAATTACTACATTTTACATTCCAAACAACTTTTCCGGAAAACGGCGTCTCTGGAGACTTCATTTGGGTAAAGATAGACAGCACCCGCCATCCTTGCAGCACTATTTGGAACCAATATGATGATATCAAAAGACGATTCGTTTACGCACTGAGAAGGCAAAAATTTGCTGAAGCCGCCAATTCTCCTCAAATGACTCTTGGAGATGTGTTGTTTGCATTTTTGTTAGCACAGCCAAACTAAACTTCCTTCCTTGTTAGATCTCGAAGACAATGTTACCGGAACCAGTTTATTTTGTTTCAATGCATTTTGAGACCAGATGGTACATAAACATTGACTCTAAGTTAAAATTTGGAAATTCTACGAATGGTTGAAATCTGGTCAATATTGACCCTAATGTCTTATGTGCTCATTTTTTCTGTACAGCCACCTTTGAACTGATTTAAACACAAAATATGTTTGTCTGCAAAAATAAAGGATTCCCAGTAAAGCATTGAAAAATTTCAACCCGATTGGTTTGCAGTAAAAATAAAAAAGATAGCGTACATTGAAGTTGCACCCGAGGTCAGAACTCATTCATATATCTTAGGAAGGTTAATTTCGGTTCCTATTAACCTCGAGACGACCGCGATCTATCAATTCTACCCACATGAACACTCTGAAAGTTGTTTCGATTACAAATGAACTGATTATTTTAGATAACGACGTTTAAACACCGACTTCAATATAGAAATTTGCAAGATGACGTCACTAGTGAACGTGTGGTTCATCCTGATGAATGGAATTCAGTTTTGACAGGTATTCATGGTTTGTTTGTTTTTGAATTCAAACAGATGCAACCGAGCAAACCACGGACTCTGTCAAAAAGAACTCAGTCACGATTCATTTTTACGAGGTTATGTGAGGTTGGTGTAAAATTCAATTGAAAGACTTAAAATGAACTGAAATGATGTTTGACAGTTCCTTCGTGGATTCATTTTCCGCCAGCAAAAAGACCGAGATAAAAATATGCTGGAAATTCTGACATGATTCTTGGTAACCTAGAAATTTTGCGGTATCTCTTGTCTAATCGCTACCAATTCAAAGAATTTCGTAAGCTTCTAGAAGACTTGTAATCAGGGCCCTACATCGTCGATGTAGGGAAATTAAAGTGAAACGTTTTTATATTCATTTCACTTCACTTCAATTAGCTTTCGTGTAGTGAATAAATCTTACTCTCAACCGATTCACTCCCAATTCACCTCCTGTCGAACGTGAGAGTGAGCTCAAGTTCATTTGCGATCTATGCCACCGATCGGAAGCGCTTCAATTGAAATTCAGGCTTGCTTCAAACGACGTGGTGAACGATCCAGAATCAACTTCGTTGAAATTGATTTGATTTCATTACCCCCCATCCGAGCAGCAATGACGTCTATATAAGGTCTGGGGCAACGCACTGCTTGCTTGTATTGGAAGCAAAAATAATGTAAACATTGCTGAGCCGACGAGTGATGACGTAACACTATTGAACTTTCTATTGGCGGGCATAGGTTCAGATTAATAAAATCGGTTCAAACGTTTATTATGAATGCTGAATTGTGGAAATAATCATGATACAAATGCCATTTATTGAGCAGAAGCATTTTCTCCCGATAACATGGATTATTTATAGTGAATTTAACTGAGGTAATTGAATTTTTGCCACACAAACTTTCAAACGCTGAGACTTGACAATCGAGTAGCGATATAGAGCCAATTTTCCATCATCGGTAGACTGGAATCGGTTGAAAAATAAGGTTTTATAGCGCATACAATAAACAATCACGGAGCGAACGAATCAAAATAAATAGTATGACGTAGCACTTTGCGAGCTTTTGTGTAGCGTGCGCAAGGAGTGCAGTGGTATTAGTGTCATGAGCGAGTTTTACTCATTTCACTAATATTGTTGTGGCTGGTGCGCCAGACCTTATATAGACGTCATTGTCCGAGCAGTGGTTGGCGAACACAACGAAACATGCGTGTCAGTGTTGCTAGAAGTATTGTCATTTGACGATGCACGCAGTTATGTAATTTTGCTCGGACAAAAGCTTCCTCGAGCTGCAAGCGCGTTTTTGTTTGATGCTGCTGTGACTTATTGCAATTGCATTTGTGCTGAGCTGTGAACACAACAGGCATTACGTGAGAGCAACTTAAATATCAGTACTTTCCTTTATCGTTTCATAAAATGTTTTATTGTTGTTTTCGGTGCTACAACTTTTTATCTGATGGCACTGTTTCTAAGTCTTTGTAATAATGAATACTTAGAAATGAATATAAATCCGTACGTATTGCATGAATTTCAATTGTCCTGCTTTAGAACCATTTGACACCGATGAATGAAAAGCTGAGTCGATTTATTTTGTTTGAATATTGTTTTGCTGAAGGACTGTTGCCACAGGAGCATCGAGTTAACTGGGTAACCCGGTCGACAGAACACTACGCGGTGTGAGCGGCCAGTCTATGTGCAACGATCTTTATCTGAGAGAGTCAGTCAACAAGAACAAAGGATGTCAAAATGAAAGGGACAGTTCCGCAACAAAGAGAAAGTACATGCGGGTGAAACTTTATTAGTGGTAAAAGTTAAATTTAAAGTTATTATTCTACTTGCATCTATAGTCTTACATACTAGTTAAAATCTGAATATTGGCTACGACTAGTAAGGTCAAACCGCCTGATTAAATAATGAAATCTGGAATCAAACCAAACTAAAAATAACATCCTGGGGCGAACTTAACCTGAAGCTAGTTGGATGCCTGGATTGGAAAGGCTAAAACGCCCATCAATGAGCCACTGATCGGTGAGTTTCCCAAAATAACTTTGAGCTAAGTGTATAATCTAAAACTCTTACTTAATTTGAGCATGCAAATTTTTCGATAAATTATGCTGTTCCTTTATCGTGCTGCGCCTTTCGTGTTTGGTGATCAACACTGACTAAGAAGTGGCTCTCAAAAGAAAATAACGTTTCAATTGAAAGTTGTTCCAGCTGTTAAGTTCATCGTCCCACGGCGGTTTTCAATTGAAAGTGAAATTGCATGACTCTGCTTGTAATGGACTGGATCCTCTAAATTCAATCCACAATTTAAGGTCCGTGTAAACAATGAAACAGTTTGCTTAATTGGCTAGCGTGAACTTTGTTAGTCGTGAATTCATCTCATATGTACTTCAATTTGAAAATTAATTTTGTCTTGTCCCCTTTTTCACACATGCCGTTTCAAGTTCTAAAAGGTAATTTAAAATGATATCATAGAAAAGACATACCTCCAGGAAATGTTGCACAAGCATGAGTTCCTCGGCGAGTTCCTCCTGCAACAAACAAACGAGGGGAAGTAGAAAGCCCCCTCCCCCGTTTAGAGTTACTATCGATTGATAACATTTTTAAAATTGCAGATAAATGAAATGCAGAGGTCATATTTTTTTTCAGTTCAATTTGGCTAAGTAGGCAGAATTTCCGATGCCTGAGCTCGAAGCAAACAGTGCGACTTGGATTGGTGCAATGAACCAGGATAAAAATGATCACCCATTTGTCAATCCCTCCAACAACGTTCGTCGCCCGGTTGAACAAGTGGAAAAGCAAGTCGCAAACACAAAACGGCAACGTTCCACTGAGATTTTCCTAGAACTGCACATTGCTGCCGAAGAATTCGTTGAGATGGTGTGAAAATATTATAAATTTAAATTTAATTTGCATAAAATCATTCGAACGGGTTTGCAAGTTCCCCGTCCCCGCCATGCCTGAAAAGGTGCATCCTCTTGCGAGGAAAACAAACGATATTGTTATTTTTCTTTATGACTCCACGGGCTTTATTTATCGTTTAGGTAGAAAATATTGCCTTCTTGCCCATGTGGAAACCGTATAAATTGCAATCTGCGCGCCCGGATTCAGAGGGATTCAACAATCAATATGTGTGACTGACCATTTGCTTTCCTTCAAAGACTAGGAGATGGAAATTCCTCCGCGTGGAGAATGGCTCAATCATAATTATTATTTTCCGGGTTATTGCACATCGGGCTGATTAATGGCATTCGACCGGTGGCCCAGTCCGGGGTCAATCTAATGAATCTATTTGTTTACACTGCCAATCTACAATGCGCCAGGGGAAATCGAACCGAGAAGATCGATAGTCGTTCCAGGATTTGGATTTGACAGCACGCATGAGGACCGAACAAAGTATTAGCGCGGCGATGAATTATTTATAAATTTTCACACGGAATAATTTACAATGGTTTTGAAGTCGAAATTCCGCAGAACTGGCGAAACAAAAGCGCGCTTATTGTTTTTTTTTTGTGTTCCGCGTACAATGGAACCGCATTTTGCGTGCGCTATGTGTGAAAGCCGCCCAAACGTACAGGGGAAGTCCGCGAAAATGAAGCCAGCATCACAGATGAGAGTGAGAGAGAAAAAATATTATAATTTATTTTTAATCTGATACATAATAATGTTAATCTTATAAACTCAACACGATATTTGATACTCTTTGGAGCCTGGTGGTGCTCGGATTACGACACGACGACACGGCACACGGCTGAGTCCTTTCCGTTCGGGTGGACTGGCAACTTATTGTTCGGGGAAATGTTTGCGGCTCCGAGTTACATTACCACTCTTTTTTTTTTCGACAGTCTTTTAACCACCTCTTTTTTTCTTCTGCGTTCTCTCTTATGAACGTTCGGTACAGTATGCTCTAGTACCACCTCCATCGGAATGCGGTGGCGTGTGCAGGGGAACTCGATGGGGGATAGGAATTCATTAGAGTGTTAATACTTCTGTATAATGATCAGTATTTGGTTTGTGATTCAAAGAATATTAAAATTTTTACGGATTTTCCCAAGCTTTCGTCAGTTTCTTTAAAGTGTTGCTAAAGGGTGGAACTGTTAAAAATGGGTCAGCTCAAATTTGGCGTATTTATTTAGAAAAATAAAGAAAAGAAAACTCTTCATTTTGTAGATGTGTGCGTGTGGAAATTTCCTGTTTTTTTCACTCCTTTCCATCAAAATAGCGTCTAGTTAGGGGATCATAGTTTTATTGTTTATTGTTATTATTCATCAACAGGCTGGGTGTAGCCCCAATGATATAAATCTTTTAAAAATACATGGTCAAAATTTACAATTATACATATAAGCATGGTCATTAAACAGTGAAAAATCAATAATAAGTCTTGATCTCACAGTCCGTTATTCCTGCCGGCTAAAATAGAAGAAAACCTTTAACGAAGCGCATCTCGTGGGATATGAAAATTGAAGACAGATGCCACTCTGTTGAACACTCTCTTTAGTTCGGAAATCGCACCGTGTACTCCATAATTTGTTCGATGTAGAGGCAGCATTAACATGAGATTGTTGCCAAGCTTTCGAGGTTGAACAAATAGGTTGATTTGCCTAAGGAGAGCCTCGCAATCTGCATTTTACTGACTAATAGTTCTTGTGTATTTCTAGTTCAGTTCCAGCCTTCATTCAAATGTTTCGGTTAGCATGGACACAAGAGTTTTCTTCGCAGTCCTTGGAAGGTTGTATCTATTCCGTTCCCAACGTACTACGAGATTTCTCCTGATTTCTCACGAATGTGGACTTGATTTTGTAAACAAAGAGATACACATTGATTCAAACGTAAACTTTTCGAACTTCTTCGCACACGCACGCATAGCAGCAACATCATACCGAAAGCTAATGTTCCTCTAAGATTATGATGATACTAGTTTGAGTGGGAGTGCAAAGAAGATTTAAGATTCGAAAAGTTCACGTTTGAATCATTGTGTATCTCTTAGTTTATTAAATCACATGCGTCGTTTTGAATAGGTTTTCGAGAATGGGCGTGGGACGTAAGGCATATGGATTTTTGACATATGAATGTTTGTCCGAATGCATTTTTGGCCGAATGGACGTTTGGCCGAAAATTGTCTATCAGCATATATGTATTCAAGCTGAACAATCCATTTGGTCCTAAGTAACATTGGGAGACTCTCTTCGTCGACTTTCTCTTTGCGTTTCTATGGCTATGTGAAAACATATTCAAGTGTTTTCAACACACAGTATGGTAATATAAAGTGTAATTAAGGATCCAATAGGTCGAAAATATCAGCAAATCGTTTGATAGACAAAAAATTAACGGAAGAGAATCTTTCAATGCTACTTAGGACCTAATGCATTGTTCAGCTTGTATTGCTAAGAAAATGAAATAACCCAAAAATATATTCTCGAACGCATTAGGTAGCATTCCGATGTAATGAAATATTATAGACTTATTGCAATTAGTGTTTATCAATATGTGTGCGCATTTGAAGTAATAAGCATTCTGATAAAGTTTCAACTATATAGATTCATTAAAAACCGAGATTTTTGTGTTCAAAAAGGCGAAAATTGGTATTCGGTCATTTGGCCATATGCATAAAAAGTATGAATAGGTTTTGAAAAAATCTTAAACTCCTGATTTTAGATCGAAAAATTAATTCTGTTAATAAGCTAGACGAAATGGGCCATCACTTTTAATGATCTTGACGAAATATGCAGTTCTTTCGATAGAGATACCTTCTATTGATACTTTGTACATAGGCCTTTTATTCTGTATCCGAAAGCAAACGTCTGAATCAAGCGTTTATAACTCTTTTGTGAGATTGTTCCTTCTTTCAAACATTAGCAGATCTTTGGAGTTTTACTGAAAATTGAAAAAAAAAATTCAGCCAAAAATCCGTAGGCCAAACGTCTTTATGCCAAACGGTGTATCATCGTCGAGAATTATAGTAACTCTAAAGTGATCTGCAAGGGTGCGGCGCAAATAATGCGAAAATGGTCAAACTTGAGTATTGGGTTAATTCGTGTAGCTAGTGTCTAATTTCTGTCGAAAGTGTATTTGTTTATGTTTATTTTAAAGTGCTGCATCCAAACATTCTATTTGTTTTATTGCAAATTCGTCAAAATGTTCGTGAAAGAAGTGATCACCAGTTTGTTGCTCGCCCAGAAGAAGCCGAAAGAGATTGCCAAGATGGTAGGGTGCCATTTGGCAACAGTTTACCGCATGAAAAAGTCCCTGCAGGATGGTCCTAAGCAGCGGAAGCCGGGAAGCAGACGTCCGCGCTTTGCACATACGCCGAACGTGATCAAATCGGTCCATGCAAAAATTGCTCGCAACCCGGTGCGTTCCATAAGAAAACTTGCAAAGGAAGCCAATATTTCGGGGAAATTCATGCGGAAAATCCTCAAAGAAGACCTGCATGCATCTTCCAGAGCTAGATTGGAACGCCAATTTATTACGGACCGGGTCAAGGAACTACGAGTGACTCGTTCCAAGAGATTGCTTTCCTTGTTGAAGAAGGAAAAGAGTATCGGAATTGTTTCCAGGAGGAAATTTTTCCTGGTGAGTACCTCCTGATTTTAAAAAATATCAACTTTCTGTTTTCTTGGACTTTTTTTTCCAGATTTTTAGCGGATGAATTTTCCGAGCTATTTGAAGTTGGGAAAATACTCTAACACGCAACGGTCTTTTCCAAAATTTTTTTTCCCTCTTAACTAGGTCCTCAGAATTCCTTGTATAAGGCTCGTCACCCAACTCTATTTGCAAGAAGTTTTTGATTCTGGACCGAAAGTATGATCAGATTTCTTTAAAAAAAACTTGTTTTGACTTCGTTTTGATTACCTTTGCCAATACTGTTAACCCACCGCACCTTACACTTAACTCCACTCATAAGGTTCTGTACAACATCTGGCTGAAGCTTCTTCTGTACGGAAACCCACATTTTCTTCATGTTTTCCCCAGATTTGACCTCCATGGGATGCTCCCGTAGTGCCCGCTGCATAATAGCCCAGTTTATTTCGATGGGCCTTAGTTCCGGTGCATTGGGGGGTTCATGTCTTTGGGTACGAAAGTGACCCCCACCCCAGGACAACATTTGAATAGTGGCACGAAGCTAGATCCGGCCAGAAGATCGGAGGGCCCTCATGTTGCTTCAACAGAGGAAGCAGACGCTTCTGTAGACACTCCTTGAGGTAGATCTCTCGCATGAGCAGTCACTGGCCAAATCATGTATTTCATGGCAAACTTTGAATGTTTCTGCTCCCTTACTTCCTCCAGAATATCAAATTTATGCTGGGTGGTGAAGAACATTAGCCCCGGAAACTGCCAAAATTCCACCTTGACGTAAGTCTAATCATCCATGATGAGACAATGCGGCTTGGTCAGCATCTGTGTTTCCGGGCCCGTGGCTTTTCCACCGTATTTTGCCGTTCGTCACTATTTGGAGCCTTCTGCACTTTGTACGTACGCAGTCTCTCCCGGTCCTTGGCTCTGTGAACGGAAGAGTTGGACAGATTCAACTTTTTGAGCGCATTACTGTTCGAAGCATTGGGATTCCGCTTAAACGGTTGCACGACCCGCTTGACTGCACGATTCCGAGATGTTTTTCGATGCCCCGATGAGAGAGTTGAGGATTGCCCAGGTGCTCGCGAAAATCAATCCGCGACTTTGCTTTTCGGGTGACGCAATTTTTTTCTAATTTCAGATAAACTGACAGCGATAAAAATACAACAACAAAAAACACTCTAAACTACTTCTACCCAAATTTTCAAGAGATAATACCCAATGAGTAATTTTCTACAGCGATTTTTTTCGTAATGCGATTTTATGTGGGACATCCTTTATAGCAGTTTATTTTTATTTTCAAAATGTCAAAGTGACATTTTCAACGGCCAAGCTATGAAGTAATCGATCAATAGAATTGAGGATTTTGTAAAGGTTACTAATCTTTCATTTCATAGGAATTGTCAATCGACAAAATGATCGATTGAATGGGTACAAAATTTCATCTGTGTGTCTATGTGTCATTGTAAGTAAGAATTGACGCTTGTCTATGACAGTTTCGGAGTGCTGGGATGTTCGTTATTCTTCTGAATGCGTAATTTTTTTTTTAGAAAACACTTCAAACATTATTACCAGCAGTGTAAACGCGGCAATAGTTGTGGTACGATAGAAGTGTTATATTTTATGAAACTTGCCAGAAAATGAAAATAAGATAAACTAATCAAGTTTACCAAGCGTACCCATATTGTCGCTTAAAAAGTGTACTGTTTAAAATACACACACACTCGAATGGCTCTAAATTTTGATCCGATAGGTAAAATTAAACATAATTTTACGTAGACAAAGTTTAATGTGTATTGTTTACACTCTCAAGTGCGCAAAAGTTTTCAAAAATGGCGACGAATGAATAGTGCGTGCGTGAAAATGTTTTGCACGAGTACTTTGAGAATAAGGATCTGTCGCATCGTGCCAACGGAAAAAAAGTTGGGAATCGCAAATTGCACAGTGTCCGGTATCATACGCGGGATCACAAACGCGTGGTTGAGGTCTTTCAACGGAAACCGAACGCCACAGTTCGAGATGTGGCTAAAAAGCTGCATGTGAGCAAGACTTACGTGCAGAATACCAAAACTCGAGCTGGACTACGTACGCTTAAGGTTCTGAAGTCCCCAAGCCATGACGAAAAACAGAATACAGCCGTAAAAAGCCGTACCCGGAAGTCCACAAGTTAACCAGATTCCAGGAAACCTGTATGTGACTGCCAAGGATAATTGTGATGTTCCCGAGGGCCTCCGGATACAAAAGATGTCGAAGATCACCAAGAAATTCTTAATTTGGCAAGCGATTTGTATTTGCGGAAAGCGAAGTACACTTTGTTAGTGCAAGCTTCTCCCTCTCCTGAAATCTCTCGACGGTCCGACCGGATTTGGCATCATGGTGGTATAAGGCGAATGATGTCGATTTCGTGCCGAAAAATCTGAACCCCCGAAACACTCCGGAACTGCGCCTAATAGTAAAATACTGAGCCATAATGAAGGAGCACGGTGAAGAATGTAGAAGCAATGAAGAAAGCATGAAAAAAACTATTGGTTCTTAGGTTGTGCAGAACCTTAAGGTCAAGGCTCGCGCATTCGGATATAAAGGCGAAAAAAGTTGAATGAATGATGCCAAACTAACTTTAACTGTTTTTTACTCCCTGAAAATTTGGTGATAATTGGATAAAAACTCTAATTTTGCGAATGAATTTTGTGTGTGCGGATTTTGAACGGTACACCCTTTATTCTTCTATACCGACGTCTGGGAAACGGAAATCACTCACCACGTTACTTAAAAACAAATAAATAATAAATAAAACCAATCCTTACCACTGCCCCAACCTGCACACATCCGTGCGGCAGAAGTTCCGATTTCACGTGAAGTGAAACATGCTTCTTCTCGGCATTTGTGGAACACAATCGCTTATCAGCAGAGGAAATCGCAAATCCCCATCATCCTGACCCTCGAGCAGGCAGTCAGTGGAGCAGCAGCAGCATCATCATCATCTCCAACTCCGGCCACCGCTCTAATTCCCGTGTTATCATTGAGCACCGTGTTCGTCGAGCCAAGGAACGACGAACGGTAAGATTTCATTTCCACCTCAGACAAGTTCGTGTAAATCTACTGGCTATAAATTGAATTTCCTACTATCACGGTTTTGCCACGAGATGATGATCGGTAGCGGTCGGTCGGTCGAGGGTAGCAAACTTGGCTAGACAGTTGGACGATCCCCGTGCTTGCTTGTGTTTTCATCGATACAATCCAATGCAATGGGTCGAATCCAGAGCTTAAGGATTCCAAAGCATTCCCCAGCCCGAAAAGTTCGCCCCTGCCAATACACAACCAATCATTTACCGAGCTTCCCTCACTTCGTCTAATTCGCCAAGATCCGTGATCTTCAGTTCGCTTCCTTTTCCGAGGCCCAGTCCAGCCGAAACCGAACGGAACCATCAGCTCTACAGTGCACTGCACTCTGACAAGAAGAGACGCGCCTGAACAGTGTTCGAGTCCATGCCCCCCGCCAGCCGCCCAGACCCCGAAAAGCAACTCAGATATTTCGCGTACATCACGAAAGATTGTACATCATAAAAGCCGAGGAATTTTCTCACGGTTCCTTCCCCGGCACCGCGTCTCCTGCCCTCCACTCAGGGAGGATCCACTCCAAATGCCCGGTGGTTTATGTTTCTGTTGAACTGCCAGTTGGCTGCCGATGCACCGTTGTTGTTGTTGTTGAGCAGGAGGAGGAGGAGGAAAGTTGCAATTTTTGCCATTAGGAAGAAATTGAAGAATGGAATTTTGACGACGCGCAGACATTTGAATGTGCGTAGATCCGCAGCGAAGAACGGGAGAACACATCGCATCGGTTGTCTGGCAGGGTGATGGCAGTTTTGGATTAATTAATCATAACCAGTAATTGAATCAATTAAATGCCCCTTCGAAGCGGGACAGATGAACGACTTGGAAGAAGAATGTTTCTTTGCCTTCTGTCTAAACGTCAGTCCGTTCGGTGTCAGTGTAGGCAAAGGGTGTTGTTTGTTAAAATGTGTCTAATGATCTCTTCCAGGAGTGTACTGTACCTACTTTCTCCGACGGAGACTGTGTGAAACGCCGGAGACTATCTTGACTGGATAGGATCGATGCCAGATTGCCCGGGGTAGGGTTTCGCTCAGGTCGTTTGTTGATTTATTGAGTGATTAATGATGTAATTTTTTCGCGCGGATCTTTTTTCTTCTTCTTCTTCTGAGGAATGACGGTTGATGCGAAAGGAAATTTGTAGCCTGGGTAAAAGGTTTGATAAAAGGTCGAAAACTGGTAGAATCGGTTGGAAGTTCCTAGGGCTGAAGGAAGTTTCTGCTGAAAAATTGCAGTCTGCATGTCATGCTGCGGGTAAAATGGATAACCTAAGAGAACTGATTTCGATTGAAGGGAAAATCTTTGTATCATAAAAGTCACACATACAGTCAACCCATTTATGAGTATTCTCTAAGCATCGTGCAGACATCTTATGTGTTTGTTTACATTTATTTGCTTACAGGCTCGTTCAGATCTACTCTAAATAGAGTAACTTTCACTCAGTTTCGCATTTCCATGCTCAATGTCAAAAACTGAGTAACTTGATATGAGGAAACTGAGTAAATGCTACTCTGATTGTAAAAGCGCTGTACTTATCAATATAGAGTAATTACAATGGAGCTGTCAAAAGCGAAAAACGTGGTTCAGTCGATCCAAAGTTTTCAAGATGGGACAGCTGTATGTTGTAATCAACAATCATTTTGACATCGAAGTGCCGAATTCAATACATGAATTACAATCAATCCTGAAAATTACAAATTTAAAGTATTTCGACACTTACGTTTAGACTGGACAGTTGTTGGAAACAATCAACAATTTCATTAAAATAAAATAAAAAATAAAATTTGATACTGAATTATGTTAACTCAAATTTTGGCAGATGACCTAGTTAATCAGAATTGAGTAACTCCACAGCTACTCTAATTAGAGTAGTTCCAGTTTTAACAAAATTGAGTAGTTTTCTACTCAGTTTTGTAAAACTACAAACAAACTTGACTGAGTAATGTTTACTCTAATTTTGACAGGGTACCTAGTTAATCAAAAATGAGTAACCCTTCAATTACTCTAATTAGGGTAGTTCTACTATTAACGAAACTGAGTCGTTTTCTACTCAGTTTTGAGTAATTACAAACGAGCGTGTCGAACTGCTAGAAAGTGTTATTATAAAGTGCGAAACTTCTCATGTGAGTGGATCTTTTGTTGGCAACCCCTGTTTTAAAGGCCGTTCACACCAAAATCCGGACATCTAAAAAATATTTTCGAAAAATTAATCATTTCATTTTATAGATTAGTGTGATACTGAACACAACTGCATATAGATTTATATGGATTTATTTCCATAAGCTATTGCACGCACTTTTTTATTCACTCATTTCATCAATCTTTGTGCGATGTCTTTGTCAATTTTCTTCGAAGCAGTAAGCCACTGAGAACGAAGTTCTTGGATCATTGATACCTCTCCACCAAGCTTTTTGAGGTTTCCCTTGACCATTGACCAGCATGTTTCAATCGGGCAGAGCTGTGGCCAATTTGGTGGATTAGAATCCATGGAAACGTAAATAACGTTATTTTGCTCATACGAAGTGATTGTATCTTTAGCGTGATGACAGCTGGCCAAATCGCAGGTTTGAGTCGTATTTTTTTCAGGAAAGGTAAGAGCGGCATTCTTGCCGGCACATCTCAGTGTTTCCGGTACCTGTGGTAACGAAAATCTGAGATTGTAGCCCTCAGGAACATATTACTTGCCAGACCAGATATTTTTAAGGCATTTGGTTTAATACTTCCGTTTCAGATGTTCAGGGGCATCTTTTCGGCTAGTTGCAGTGTAAAATTCCGTTCCCGAGAGACACTTGAATTTTATGAAACCGTATGTAATCAATGAAAAAACAATGGAATTTTGTGAGAAATTGTTCATAAAGCTTTTTGGGGCGTGTTTTTTCGACTTTTGTGACTAGTTGCGCTATGATCTGGGTATGTTTGAGATTTCAATGATTTCAATCCAGTCTTAGACTTAAGTTTTTGCACAAAACCCGATGACATTTGCACTTTTTTCGCAACTGTCCGTGTCTCTAGTCCGTGTTGACAGCTTCGGGTTTGCGTGAAAAGTAGCAAGGACTTTTTTTCTCATTCCTTGTGTTGCTTTGTCCATGTTCACCACGCCTTCCAGCTTTCCTTTTGACAGTAAGACCCTCTTTGTAACGTTTAATTCGATTTAACGATTTGGCAATAAATCTAACAGTAGAATTGGGATTTTCCAAATATTTGTGCAAGACAGATTTCCCGCGTGCGATAGTTCAGACGGCGCCATCTTGTATACTGAATGCGCTTGTGTGTGATTCACATTTGTCTATGTATTCGTTCCCTACCAGATGGGGATAACATAAAAATAACAAAATTATAACAAACCTTGTTACGACTACTTGGTTAGGATATTAATTTGTTAAAAAAGTTTCCATTTGGATAATTTTATAACATTCTTATAAAAAATTAAGATATGATGCCCTTAGAGACATAATTCAATAGATTAATTCGAACAATAGTTGAAATGATTTTGCTGCATCGTAACAAAACTGTTACAAAGTTTGTTTTGTTTATGTTACATTTATATCATAGTTTTCTATAATTTTGTGACGTCTTAAGGGTTTCTTGTTACAATTTCTGTTATTTTAACTACATCCGCGATCTTGATTCTAACAACCACTGTTATAAAAACTGCGTAACTGAATAACAAAACTTGAAATAATTTTGATGTTACATTTTGGTCGGGTTATGTCTATAACAAGTTTCATTCCATTTCGTAGTGGTTTGACTAAGAAACAGGATCAGTCTTGGTAAAAATCATGCTCATTAGATTCAAAAGCGCGGATTTTCAGGCAACATAACATTGACTACCTATAAGTTCCATGCGAAAATCAAATGATAACTCAAGACAACAAACGTAACCAGAAGAATGAACGTTAAATTTTCAAAATGCTTTGATATTCATTTGTGTTTACACAGTTCATTTTCAAAACGAATTTCGAAATGTCCGAAATGCAATACAATCAACCACAATGAATATCAATTTCCCGTCGGGATCGGAAAAATGCAAGGGCAGCCCAGTCCAGGGTATTCGTGCACAACATTGCTAGCATCTATTCCTCTAGGACGATGATGACGGCCCTGGTTGTTCCGTGTTTGGATTAGGATTCAAAATCACTTAATTATAAAAAATCATCACAACAGATGATATTCAGATTAAATTAAATGAAATTCATGCTTACCGATTGATAATAAAAACAACAGTGACAGCAGATTTTTGACCCGCACATAGAGTCGACTTCATTCATTGCAGCAAACGAAATTCAGTTGGCATAGAAGTGACAGCGGTAACCATGAAAACCGGGAAAGTAAACATCATCATTACACTGAGATAAAATCATTTTCACTTCTCATGGATATTTTATGAAAAATCAAGGCACTGAACAGGATAAATACTTCGTCCGGATTTTTGTGTGGCTTTTTGTTCCATTTAAACTGCTTGTGATAAGAAGTGTTTTAATGTACACGAAAAAAAAAACCGTGCCCAAAACCGTGAACTGCAGTCACGAATTTGAGAACAGGCAAAAATACACCGTGAACTGAATCATGTATTCATGAACTAAATAAAGTTTAAAGGGAAAATCCTGAAAACGTGAACTAGTTTACGCTCCGTTTTAATTTTAGGGAACGTTTTTTTTCTGTGTAGGCAACACGGAATCAGCGTTTTCGTGTGCGTTTAATTCAATTGAGGAAAGAAATAACATAATGGATAATTTATTAAGTGGATTGAAGCAAATTAATAAAGCTATCATATAAATTTATTCAGTTAAGGGTTTTGATGGAAGAATATAAGGAATATAAGGAAATAAGGTGAATGAGAGTTTTGAAAGTTGATTTTCGAAAATAGTTGCCATTATCAAAGTCAACATTTCCTCTAGCTAGAAAGCAAAAATTTGTGAATTTCATTTCGAAAAGCCTCTGCCAAAGCAGTAGATTCAAAGTTATCTAGAGATATATTTACAAGAATGTTATTATTTTCTCTCGAAAATTTGGGTAGAAAAAGTTTAGAGTGATCTCTGTTGTTATATTTCAATCGCTGTCAGCTTTTCGAAAATTTGAAAACAAATGGCGTCGCCCGAGAACCAACATCGCCAATTGATTTTGCGCAAGCACCTGGAAAATCTTCAACTCTCTCATCGGGACATTGGAATAGAACTCGGAATCGTGCAGTTAACGGTGAATCGTGAGAACGAAACTCTGAGCATCGAACGCAAGGAGAAATGCGGTCACAATGGATGTTCTATTATTGATCAGGATCACAAGCGTGTCGTAAATGCGTTTAAGCGGAATCCCAATGCTTCGGTCAGGGATGTGGCCAAATAGTTAAATCTGTCCAAGTATTCCGTTCAGAGAGCCAAGAACCGGTAGGAAATGCATACGTACAAAGTGCAGAAGGCTCCAAAACTGGATGAACGGAAAAATACGGTGGGAAAGTCACGGGCCCGGAAACTGTACACCCAGATGTTGGCGAAGCCTCATTGTCTTATCATGGATGATGAGACTTACATCAAGGTGGACTTCCGGCAGCTTCCGGGGCTACTGTTCTTCACCGCCCAGCACAAGTTTTTGATGTTCCGGAGGCAGTAAGGAAGCTGAAACTTTCAAAGTTTGCCAAGAAATACATGGTTTGGCAAGCAAGCTGCTCATGCGGCAAACGGAGGGCGCCGTTCGTGACTTCTCTGGACTGTAAAGGGAGGGATCTACCTCAAGGAGTGTCTACAGGAGTGTCTGGTTTCTCTGTTGAAGCAACACGAGGGCCTTACGATCTTCTAGCCGGATTTAGCTTCGTGTCACTGTTCAAATGTTGTCATGGAGTGGTACGAATCCATCGGAATTACTTTACCCAAGGGCATAAACCCGAACCCCCCTCCCCCATCCCCAAATTCACCGGAACTTAGGCCCATCAAAAAATATTGTGCTATCATGAAGCAGGCACAACAGAAGTATCCCAAGAAGGTTAAATCCGAGGAAGACATGAAGAAAAAGTGGATTTCCGCACAGAAGAAGCTGCATCCAGATGATGTACACAACCTAATGAGTGGAGTAAAGCGTAAGGTGAGAATGTACGGATATGGTATTAAAGAGTTATATTTTATTGTCTGAAAGTTTGTAAAGGATTGGTCCACTAGGTAATTTTCTTCAGCATTTTTGCCGTGATGCAATTCGATGTGGGACACTCTTTATCTAATCAAATCGCAGAATTGACAAATTCGTATTATTTAAGGTCATTGAAATTGTAAATATAGTCAGTACCTCACCATTATCAATCAAGTCCTTATAAATCCGAAAAAGTTGTCCTACAGCATGAGGAAGTTTCATCGTTTTCCGCATCGTGCTCCAAAAGGAAGTTTAGCTGTTTGATTTGTACTGCAAGCGGATCATAGTAAACTGCAGGCATTGGACTTAGTATTGGCCTAACGGTCCTAACTTCGCAATAACCCTTGCAAACAATTTAAGATTTCGAACCATGTCTATCAAAGTTCATAGCCGACACTCCCGGTTAAGTCTTTGATGGTCTGTAACGTAGAGAGTTGAAAACCAAACCAGCAAGTCAACTCTTCGTTGTCAACGTCGTTAGATCGACGATTCAGTCGTCGATAGTTGGCACTCGCGATAATCTGGACACATCCAAAATACTGTAACTTTTGAAATATTTGAGCCATGCGCGAAATATTTCTTTCAAACAGAACAAATTTGATACTCAAAATCATCCTTACCTACATGAAATTGAACATTGATATTGACATCAGCACAGGAGATAATGGACATTCATCGACGAATGAACAAAACCAAATAAAGACTTCGAAACTCCGCGGTTGCTATGGTCAAGAGAATACTGTAATTCCAAATTTCAAATTCACGAAGATAGTTCGTCTATCCGTTGAGGTTGTCTTCATTTTAAGCTCATTTGAGAGCAGATGAATTGATTTTTACCGGCACTTTACCAACCTTGAAATAACACAATTATTCTGCAAGGAAAAGTGACATGAGCAGGCGTTACTAACGTTACGAAGTTTGCCTTCCTTTTCAGCTGCGTACAAGGTAAGTTATTCCGACAGTAAAATCATTTCTTGACCATTACTTGTCCTATCCTAATACACATTGCTTGAGAGCTGCATACTAGCTTTAAACCTAGTATGCAGCTGACAAGCAAAGACTTGAAGTAATTTTTGCCATTTCTACCGAAGTAATTTTGTCAACTGCTTAAGTATGGGTGAAATGTCAGTTTTCCTGGCGAAATAATCGAACGGAATATTATTCCGCAAGGAAACGTGACAGCCCCATTTAGATTACATGGCCAGGCGTTACTAACGTTACGAAGTTTTACTTCCTTTTCAGTTGCATACAAGGTAAGTAATTCCGACAGTAAAAGCATTTCTTGACCATTTCTTGTCCTATCCTAATGCACATTGCTTGAGAGCTGCATACTAGCCTTTAACAAGAAAACCACAATTGATAGTTAACCCAACCTAGAATTTATGTGGAGCAAAAAACTCAATCCTCAATAAAAATCCAGATCCGTTCTCTCCGCCGAAAATACAAACTTCGATTAACAACGCCCTCCACGAGAGAAAAAAGAAATCACACACCGGTTGGCATTCGGCGAAAATTGCGACACCTGGGAATCAGCTCCCTTCAACCACCAACCAAGAGGGGCAAGGGAGCAAAATCTCCAAACTGCGTGCTTTTTTCTGTTTTGTTTTCCTTTTCTTTGCGTAGCGATTTACTTGAGCACGGCACGTAGTACATTTCGTTTTCCCGAAATTTCGCAAGCTATTCCGTTGCTTATCGTCGTCGTCGTCGTCGTCGCGAGGATTCAGGCTGTCCGACAACCGACGGGGGGTTGTTCCCCACACGGAAAACGCGAGAGTAGCTTAAAATTGAATTTACACCATATGGCAGCACCGACGGGAGCGACAGCGTGGGTCTTCGGAATTCGAGGGGAAGCGGTTTGCCTTTATCTCTTGTTTTGCGCTGGGAAGGATTCCATTCCGTCAGATTGCGAAAGGAGCTGATCACAATCAAGTGAATGACCCGAACATATGTGGTCTATGGACTGGATTCTGATCTGAATCCGAATTCAAATAAATAAAAGAAAATATGCTGGGGGAGCGCTGCAAATATTGATATATGCTAATTTGATTCGTCAAAGCAGGTGCTTGCAGATTTATCGGGTTGTGTGTTGAAACACCTACTCAGGTCAAGGAAGTCCGGTTGTGGTGTGATGCAAAACCTTTCACTAGCAGCCGTGGTTTGAGAGCCTCTTTAGAAGCCAAGAAGTGCGCCTTCCCTCAGATGTCATATCCAATAAATCTCGTCTCTTGCCACGGTGCTTGGTGGTAGTAACAACAAAAAACATCAATCAAAACACTTGCCTCATTGTGTTCGGCGTCCCCTCGCCCCTTTCCCCCAGGTCGGATACCACCATCATAGAACTGGCATAAGCTTGGCAATCTTCGAGCCAAGGTTCGCTCGTTGTTGGTCGTAAAAAGTCAGTCTCGTTCGGGTCGGCAGCGGCAGCCTGTGTGTCTCTGATGTGTGCACGTAATCGTAGAGACACACTCGCGCAGCTTCTTCGGTTCTCTCCAACTTTGGATAATCGATTTCGAGTTACACACATCGGCCGGGCTCAGCCAGTTCAGTCGGAGAACAACTGAAAAACGACTTACTCACTATTATAGCACACAATACTATCGAGGCGAGATGGCACACTGGCTGAGGCTGATCGTAAAAAAGGTCTCCACTTGCCCCACTTGACTCCGCGTGCACTTCACCACATGATGCCGGCCAGTGAAGAAGAGGAGTTGATCTCAAGACCCTCTCGTACGCTCGTCGTCGTTGGTTGTTGAGATTGGTGCTGCTGCTGATGCTGCTGCTGCTGCAGTTGCTGCTGGGACCTCGTACTGCTTACCCACTTGAACCCTGCACGGATTGAGTACCCTATGCGGGTTTTGTTGTTCGTCGTCAGATCAGAAGCGTGGAGGGTGAAGGGCTGAGTCGATCTAAAACTCGATTCGCTTAAAATCTGGAGGCACTGCTCATTTGTTTACAGCGCAACTAGTGGTCGGTTTTCGAATGTTTCGACAGCAGATTGTTTGGAAAGCTTAACTAAATTGCATATTTTGTTGTTCGTTTTTATTGAATCATACTGCTGGAAGGAGATTCTCTTATTCCCAAAGGTTTCGCGAAAGTGTATCTGCTTAGAGTCAACCCTTTTTGGCTCTTTATACAACAATATGAATAATTTAGAACGGTAACAAAGCACGATCTTTCTGTTAAGTGGAACTGTATGCAGGGTAAAGCCCACGCTAGGATGGTGGCTTCCTACATAGATACATACAATTGTCGGTGATAATGAAACACTTCGCACTTTGTTTGATACAAGTGTAGTAGTGCTACTGAGTACTCTATATTCATGCATGGTGAATTCACAGTGTTAGATAATAGTTTGTCGTAATCATACTTCGATTTAAGCAAAGCAAACTACGAAATCATAAAACAATGATAAATTGCATCGACTGGCAAAACTTTTCGCATTATAAGAACATACAGTCTCCAAGAAGCAAAGGAAGAAAACAAATTCCAAAGAAGTAGCTCGGTTCACCAGATACATTATTAGTCTACAAAATAGACTACAAAAAGCGCATAGAGCATTAAAAAGGACCAACAAAGTTCTTAAGACTAACGAAATTCTTTCAACACATCTTGAAAAATGTGATCAACTAAAGTTAAAAATGAAACATGCATATACAGAGCACAACATACACGTAAAAATTAATATACAAAGGGCGAACACGAAATTATTGCGACACATTCAACAGGGCATAACTTTTTTACCATTGGGTAAAAATCAACCAAATTTTGCACACTTTCTCATTGATGTGTATTGTTTACATGCTGTCAATCTCGAAGTCGTGTTTTTCGATTCAACGAAAATGTCGGTGAACCAACGCGAGTCGAGAGAACAAATTCTTTCCGAACACCTGGAATCTCCTGACCTGGTGTGACAGTTGGGCAGTTGGGAAAAATGTTGAACATTCACCATTCAACCGTCTCCAGAGTGTTGAAGCGGTTCCAGGAGCGGTTGACGTTGGACCACGGCAAAGGAGCTGGAAGAAAACTGGGACCGGAGAACAAAAAGGAGGGAAAGGTGAAGCGGATGATTAAAGCAAATCCCAACGTCTCAAGCCGTGATTTGGCTAAAAAGATCGGCATGTCGCAGAGCTACGTCCAGAATGCAAAGAAGAGAGCTGGACTACATACATACAAGGTACAGAATTTCCCAAACCGCGATGAGCGGCAACAATCGACGGCTAAAACTCGGGCACGGAAGCTCTACGAGAAGATGCTAACAAAATATGGCGGCTGTGTGATGGACGACGAAACGTATATAAAAGCCGATATTAAGCAAATTCCGGGGTTGGAGTTTTTCACCGGCAAGAGCAAGTTCTATGTAGAAGACAAATTTAAGAAGAAGAAAATGTCAAAGTTCGCCTCCAAATATTTCATGTGGCAGGCCATCTGCTCTTGCGGACTGAGGAGTGAGCCTTTCGTGACAAAGGGCACAGTAAATGGAGATATCTACAAATCTGAGTGCCTCGAGAAGCGCCTTTTGCCGTTCTTGCAGCAGCACGACAAAGCTCCGCTATTTTGGCCAGATTTGGCATCATGCCACTATTCTAAAAGTGTCCTGGAGTGGTATGAGGCCAATTCTGTCCATTTTGTTCCAAAGGACATGAATCCGCCAAACTGTCCGGAGCTGCGCCCGGTGGAGCAGTACTGGGCAATGATGAAGCGGGAACTTCGGAAGAGCAAGAAGACAGTGAAAGACGAGAAGGACATGTTAAGAAAATGAAAAAAAAAACTGAGAAACTGGTACCGGATGGCACTGTAAAGACTTTGATGGAGGGCATCAAGCGAAAATGCGTTCAATTTTACACTCAAGGCTCCATCGATTAACTTTTCTTTTGATTTTTGAAGTACATATATGTATAAAACTACCCTGAAATTTTGGTTTGATTATAAACATTATAAGAAAATTGGCATGACATTTTCGGTGTCGCAATAATTTCGTGTTCGCCCTTTAGTCAGATCCTAAATCTTGCTTTAAATTTGGGGATGGGCCTGGTACACCAACGGACTTAACTACAAAAGACTGAAGATGCTACGAAATTATTGAACTTGTAAACGTATCACTGACTAACAAAATAACAAAAAGACAATTGAAGAAACAGAACAAATTACTAAACATTCGCAAACGTGGCTCCTTCCGAAATATTTGCAACAGCGTCTTCTTGGACGACACGTTCCATGCACGGCTGGCATAATGATTCGAAAGGATTTATGCAACGATATCATTAAAGGCCCGGCGTAGAGGATTCTACTCTATTCAGAGTCCAGCCAGTGAAACTGAAAAAAGAACTCGGAAAACGCAACAAGTTTGTAGTTAAATATGCCACAAGATAAAATGATTATTATTGAATCAATAAATCTATTCATGAAAAGATAAAAATTTGCACTGACAATATTGCAAATCAGCCAGTGAAAAATTGAAATGAAGATGAAAAAACGTAGGAAAAATGGAACAAAAAAACTTAAAATCTTATAATGGTTTAGTTAAAAATAGGGTTATAAAGGAAAATTAAAAAAATAAGTAATAAAACAATTACAAGTGCGATGGGAAATGAATTAAATAATGTTAAATTGTAGATGGGCACAGAAAAATCATTAAAAAAAAAAAAGTCAATTTGTGCATTAAATAATTCAAATACAAGTTAAATACAAGTAAAAGATAAATTAAAGAATGCGCAAGGTTAAAAACAGAAAAAATAAGCACTAGCTTATGAAAAAATAAATCGAAACATATAATAACACACAACAAAAGAATAACTGAACAATGCAAAATAGCATTAAACGTTTTAAATATCCATTGAACATTAAAAAAAATCAAAAAACAAAATAATATAAGAGAAAAGTAAAGAGTTCGCAAAAAAATGTCAGATTCTAGCATTGAAGAGATTAAAATGAACACATGTTAACAACGGAATCAAAACTTGAAAAGGATAATTGGAATATTTGAAGAAAAAAAAAGATGAAAAACGAGAAAGAGCTCTAACAATCAAATTTTAAAATCTAAGTA
Organism: Aedes japonicus; assembly: GCA_034211315.2. Lineage (NCBI taxonomy): Eukaryota > Metazoa > Arthropoda > Insecta > Diptera > Culicidae > Aedes > Aedes japonicus. The sequence goes on along the minus strand of JASCZW010000101.1, from coordinate 70,207 downwards.
ATGGAAAACGTAAACGTTCAATTTTGAGCAAATTATTTATGAAGCACAATAATTTAAAAAAAAAACAAATTGAGATAACAATATGGTCTAGGGAAAAAAAAGCACAACGAAAAATAAACAATTCAAATAAACATTTTTTGAATACCAAAATCACAGACAGATATTCAACTTCATCTCAGTGACCTGTGTAAAAACATGGCTTGCCCAAAGATATCAAATAACAATAACCTAATAGATGACGCCAAACTTTGATTTTTTATTGGCAAGGGAAAAATGGGTTGCCAGTCATTCGTCAGATTTAATGTAGCAATAAGTTGACTAGTTGGCACAACTGTGCTAGATGATTTCAAAGGTTTGAAATTTTGTTTTGTTCGAGATGTAAACTGTGGACCGTGTCTGCGCTACAATTCAATACCAAAAAATTGAAAATACCAATAAAATAAGAAAAAAATGATCTCTGGAAATCAAAAAAAAAAAAAAGTAGTGCTAAACGTGTAAGACCTGCGAAATCAAAATTTAATAAGTTGGGGTGAAAATGTTACGAGCACAAAAAAAAATTGTTGTGTAAAAGACACGACAGTTGGCCAAACAAACGGCCAATTAGTTACATTTTAATATTAAAAAAATTGAAAATTTCAGTGTTAACTCTTTGGACATTCTTGGGAGACTCCAAAAATCATCATTTGAGTCGGTGGCCCTGAAAAGGGCTAACTTGGAACTGTGCACAGTGTTTTATAAAGGGCGACCACGAAATTATTGCACCACTTAACTGGCTGTAACTATGTTCTTACTAGACAAAAAAAATCACCGAATTTCCTCTTTGAAGTGCTCTGTTATCTTCCTGTGAATTGTGTAGTTGTGTAGTTTATTGCAGCCAAAATGGACGTGAGTTAAGTGAAGAAAATTTTTGTACGCTTACATGGAAAATCCGGAGCTGTCCCTTCGTGCTTCGAGAAAAATGCTGCAAATCTGTAATTCAGCTGTCTCAAGAGTGCCAAAAAGGCTCAACGATCGGTTGATTTTAAATCATAAGCAGGAAGGAAACCGAAAGCAGCATATAGGAAGATGGAGGGCAAGGTTTAGTATCATTTCACCCAACATCTAAAAATTCCAATACGTGATGTTGCCAAAATGGTTGGGGTTTCGCAAAGTTACGTCCTGAAGGTCAAGGCAAGAGCTGGATTTCCGTATGTGTGATAATGTTTGCTTCATCGTACAAATAAGATTCCTGTTTCACTTGGCATACAATGCCTTGGTTTTTCTTTGCATACACTTAAGTTATAATTCATATCATAGCAGCCTGCAAGTAAAACAAGCCTTTTCGGTAGTTTGACAGTTGTACCATGACGAAGTGGCAGCGTATTCGTGATTTGTTTTGATTCGTGACAAAACCATCCTCGCAGAAGCGCTGAGGACGCCAAGAAGTTGGAAGATTTCAGGCGAAAATCTTACGCTTCTATCCGAGATATTGCAAAAAAAAAGAAAACTAATCTTCATCAAAAGTTTCGTGCAAAAGGTCAACAATGAGGCTGCACTACATACGTTCTTAGTCCAAAAGGCACCACATTTTAACGACCAGCAGAATGTGGCAGCACGGGTGTGCTAGTTTTATATGCAAATGCTGACGCAAATGGATGATGAACCCTTCATAAAGGTGGACTTTCGTTAGATTGCAGGTCATCAGTTCAACACTTCAAAAGACAAATTCTATATTCCAGATCACCAACGAAAGCAAAATATCTCAAAATATTCCAAGAAACTCATGATTTGGCAAGCGATTTGTACGTGCGGAAGGCCAAGCACTCCATTCGTGACGACTGTAATCTTGGCGTCATGCCACTACTGAAAACAGTTCTGGAATGGTATACGAAATATAAGCTCAACTATGCATCCAAGGAGCTTAATCTTCCAAACACCTCACAGTTGAAACCATTAAACAAATATTGGGCTCTCGTTAAGCAGAAAATACGCAAAAATCCAAAGACAGTCGTAACAGATCAAGAATTGAAGATACTTCATCTATATAAATAAAAATGAGTTTGTCACGATTTAACTCGCGAGCGGAAGGACCGTTTGGCAAGATTTTTACTTTGTTGGATTTGTCTTGGACACCGGAAGGTTCTTATGATGGTTTGAAACCCCTCCCTTCTCTGGAAAGGGGGGCTCCCATACAAGTGAAGCACAAATTTCTGCATAACTCGAGAACTGATTAAGCAAAGGAACTCAAATTTAGCATGCGGAAGTTTTTGGAGGCAAACAATGTTTCTGTGGTAGTCAGAGACCCCTCCCCTCTCTAGAAAGGGAGGCTCTCGTACAAATGAAACAGAAGTTTCTGCATATCTCAAGAACTAATCAAGGAAATAGACCCAAATTTGGCATGTGGAGTTTTCTGGAGGAGAAAAATGTTTTCACGGTGGTTTGAGACCCCTCCCCTCTCCTAGAAGGGGTGCTGTCATGCAAATGAAACTGTTATTTCTTCATAACTCTAGATCTAATAAAGCAAATGGAACCAAATTTGGCATGCGGGGATTTTAAAGGCAATACATGTTTCTACGATAGGTCGAGACCCTCCTCTCTCTCTGTTAGGTTGGGGGCGGTGCTCCCATACAAATGAAACAAAAGCTTCTACATAACTCGAGAGCTAATCAAGTAAATGGAGCCAAATTTGGCAGGTAGAGGTTTTTGAAGGCTAAAAATGTTTCTAAAGTAAATCGAGACCCCTCCGCCCTCTGTAAAAGGGGGGCTCTCATACAAATGAAACACAAATTTGTGCATAACTCGAGAACTAATCATGCATATGGAACCCAATTTGGTATGTAGAGGTTTTTGGAGGAGATAAATGTTTCTATGGAAGTTTGAGACTCCTCCGCCATCTGGAAGGGGCCGGAGGGGGTTTCCATACAAATGAAACACAAATTTCTGAATAACTCGAGAACTTATTAAGTTAATGGAACCAAATTTGGCATGTGGAGGTTTTCGAAGCGCAATATTTCTAAGTTGACTCAGGCCCTCCCATCTCGGAAAGAGGCTCAATATACAGATGAAACACAAAATTCAGCATAACTCGAGAACTTATTAAGTTAACGGAACCAAATTTGGCATGTGGAGGTTTTTGAAGGCAAGAAATGTTTCTATTATGGTTTGAAACTCCTCCGCTCACTGAAAGAGGGGTCTCTTATACAAATAAAACACGAATTTCAGCATAACTCGAGAACAAATCAAGCAAATGGAACCAAATTTGGCATGTGGGGGTTTTTGGAGGGTAGATTTCTATATACATGAAAATGAATTTCTGTCTGTCTGTCTGCCTGTCAGACCCTTATAGACTCTGAAATTCTTATGATTGTTTGAGACCCCTACTCTCTCAGGAAGGGGGGCTCTGATACATATGAGACACACATTTCTTCATAACTCGAGAGCTAATCAAGCAAATCGAATCAAATTTGGCATGTAAGGGGTTTTGAAGGGAAGAATGTTTCTAAGGTGGTTCAAGACCTCTCCCGTTTTTGAAAGGGCGGGGGGTTCCAACAAATGAAACTCAAATTTTTATTATAATCGAAGAACCCCGTGTGATGGTTCGAGAACTAATCGAGCAAATGAAACCAAATTTGGCATGTGGGGGGTTTTGAAGGCAATCATTGTATGGTGGTTTGAGAAACCATCCCCTCTGAAAGGGAGGGCTCCCATACAAATGAAACACAAATTTCTACCAAAAATGAGAATTATCCAGGATACTTAAACACAAAACGTGTATTTCTCGGGTAAGAAGCATGTTTAGATAGAAGTTTGAACCCCTGCTTATTCAAGAAAAAAAAGCTCATTCCGAAAAAAAACCATCAAAGTGCCAGTTACATTTAATTTTCCTTCATTTAGTTCATTTAGTAGCAGCGCACGCACCGGGTTCAGCTAGTTCTACAATAATTCCGCGTATTTTTATTGAAAAATATCGACACCTCAATTCTGAAAAAAGTTTTTAGTTGATCCACTGGCTTGGGTGTCTTCAATGGAAACTCTAGCGCCTTCCACAAACTTCAGGATCCTTGTCCTGTTTATGTTGTTGAGCTGGCTGCAATCAACTTCACATTGGGGGTGATTTCCAACATGCCCGCAGATCATTACTTCATCTTCTCGGACAGCCTCAGTTCGATTGAGGCTTTCCGGTCGATGAAACCTAGTAAACACTCATCTTATTTCATTTCAAAACTAAGGGAACAGATGAGTGTGCTGGTCAAAAGATCATATTTGATCACCTTTGTATGGGTCCCTTCGCATTGCTCAATCCCAGGCAATGAGAAAGCGGACTCGCTCGCAAAGGTGGGCGGCCAGGAAGGCAATTTGTATGATAGACAAATTTCACACGATGAATTCTACCATTCAGTACGTCAGGGTACTCTTTCATGTGGGCAAACCGATTGGGACACCGGAAACCTCGTACGGCTATTACATTCCATCATTCCTATTGTTTCATCGAGGGCGTGGTTTAAGGACCTGCACGTTAGCCGTGATTTCATCCGTGTTATTTTGTGTTTGTTTATTTTCGACATCTGAGGAAACTCATCGTCGCCCAATGGTTACCTCAACCAGCCGAACACCAAAAGGGAGCCCTGACCATACCGCACAATGTTAAAGTGCTGGCGAAAACTATCTGATGAGGGCACAGCACTCAATTTCCATGCTCCTCTGTCCAATCCAGTCCCAAAAAGTGTCACCCCTTTTAACCTCGGGTAAACTGCGAGTAAACGGCCCAAGTCATACAAACGTTAGTATTACAGGGTGTCCACAGTTAAATTGTATCACTTTCAATAAGCTGTAACATTTCGCCCTTTGGGTTGATTTCAACGGAATTTTGGGTGAAATGACCTCAGCGTGTATTGTATACACTGTGTGAGTTTCATTGTGAAATATGTCGTAGTTTCCAAAATGGAGTCGAAGGAACAGCAAGTGCGCGAGAACATTTTGCACACGCACCTCGACAATCCACTTCTTTCGCACCGAGCCATCGGTAAGATGTTGAAAATTCACCAGTCTACCGTGTATCGTGTCATAAAACGTTTTGAGGAACGTTTAACTGTCGATCGGCAGAAGGTGAGTGGTAGAAAAAGTGTTCCGTACTGTGTGAAGGATCACAAGCGAGTGGCTGCCTTTAAACGCAAACCTAACTGTTCCGTTCCGGATGTCGCGAAAAAGCTGTACTTGATCAAACGTTTCGAGCTAAAACACGTGCGCGTAGGCTGTAGACAGAAATGATGACGAAACCACACTGCTGCATCATGGACGATGAAACACACATAAAAGCGGACTTTAAACAAATTCCCGTCAACCAGTATGTGACTGCGAAAGACAAGTTCGATGTTCCAGTGTTCCAGCAAGTGTCAAAGTTCCCCAAGAAATTCATGATTTGGCAGGGGGTTCGTTCGTGTGGTAAACGGAGTAAGCCTTTTGTGACAACTTTAATTGTAAATGGTCTAGTATACATGAATGAATGCCTGAAAAAACGACTGCTTTTGTTTCTCAAAGTACACAACGTTCCTCCAAATTTTTTGGCCGGACCTAGCCTCTTGTCACTTTTCCAAGGATGTTCTGTAGTGGCACAGGATGAATGGTGTCAATTTCGCGCCGAAGGATTTTAATCCCCCAAACACTCCACGGCTATAATGAAGCACGAACTTCATGAGCATCCTAAAGTTGTCACTGCAGAACAGAAAATGTTAAAGTCATGGTTGAAAGCTGAATAAAAAGGTCGGTTCAAGCGTTGTACAAAATCTTATGCGTGGTATCAAGAAGAAAGTTCGGGCTTTTGAATTCGGTACCTAAGCCGAGATTATACATTGTATTTTGTTCCCCGAATATTTCATGACAATCGGTTCAGAGGCTTGTTTTTAAGGACGAGTTTAAAGTGATGCAATTTAACTGTGGACACCCTTTAAGTCATTCATTATAACAAAAAACAACGAATTATCGGCTCCGTAAAGCTAACGCAATTGAACCTGCCAAATAAATGAACTAGATAAAACAAGAAGAAGAAAAAAGGCGCCGAAGCGCGATTAACGGTAGATTTCGGTGGGGAAATCAAGTGCACGGATGCTCTACGAGACTTCCGGAAACTTCCGGGGCTCCTGTTCTTTACTGCTAATGATAAGTTCGGTGTTCTTGAGGACGTTAGTAAGCAAAAGAGGTCAAAGCTTGCCAAAACAAACATGATTTGGCAAACAATTTGCTCGTGTGGAAAGCGGAGCACCCCATTCGTGACAACCGGGACTATCAATGGGCAGGTATACCTAAAAGAATGTGCCCCCAAAAGTGTCTACTTCCACTTCTGAGATCAAACGATCGTCTTAAGCTTTTCTGGCCAGATTTAGCCTCATGTCGTCATCAATCGAAATATATTCTGAAGTTACTAAGGAGGTCGATTTCGTCCCGAACGCATCGGAACTGTGGCCAAACGAGAAGTACTGGGCAATCATGAAGCAGGCACTTCTGAAGCATCCTAAGGAAGTGAAATCGGAGGAAGATCTGAGGAAAAAATAGATTTTGACACAAACTAAATTTTGTCCCAACGTTGTACAAGATCTTGTGAGTAGTGTGAGAAGGAAGGTTTGTGCGTTTGGGTATGGTAATTGAAATGACTAAAGCGAACAAAAGGACAAAAAAGAGAACAAATTTAAATAATATGTTTCTCTTAATGTTTGCTTACGATCGGTTGAATGGGTGAGTTTTGCCGAATCTTTTCTTGTGATGCAATTCGATTCCGAACATCCTTTATATTCTGATTCTTTCCCTTTTAAAAAACCCTTTAAGCCGATAGTTAATAGAGCTCATCTATGACTGCCATCATTTACCTGTTTTGTTTGAACCAATGCCCCTATCTCCGTACGCCCCTGCTCACGTAGTAACTCTCCATCCTTTCGCCCTTCATCACCCACCAGCCACAGCCCACGGCGCAAACACTCATATAGGTTAAGCGCATCACTGGCAGGCTTACGGCAAGGTGAATACCGACTAATTTAACCATAATTATATATCTGTTATGTTATGCATTTTACAGCGCATCGGTGTCCCGGGTCCGGGCCGCACCAGAAGGCAGCAGAAGGAACAATATCGAGGCTGGACCTGCGTAGAACATTGCAGGCGAATTGCAGTGCAGTGCCAGTCGGTGGTGGAGGGACAGAACCTCCGAAAGTTTCGCGCCAGGCTGCGCTTCGGATGCCAAAATCCGAAACCGAGCAGCGGAAAGTGAAGGAGTACATGCTCACTGACACCGGAATCTCCCCACCGGAGGAAGCCAGAAACAAGCAGAAGAAGACGAAGAATCGAAATCAGTAACAGTAACAACATGTAGAGTACACATCTCGCGCGGAGATTCTGCAGAGCTGCTGTTGTTGTTATCTGACCTGACGGGTCCCGCGCGGAAACGATGAAGCGAGAGGGGGTGGGATAATATCGGTCGAACCACGAGATAGGGCCAGGGTAATAAATAAAATAACAACCAAAACAACGGAAACGCCGGGTGAAGGGGCGAAGGGTGTAGTGAGAACGAACGAATGAACGAACGAACGAACGAACGAAAAAAAACTTCGGTTACCACGTGAAGGAAATGAAATATGTAGACACACACTCAAGGGTCTTCAGCTGGCCGATGGAAAAGGCAGGTCGCGCGCGGGAAGAAAACGGTTTTTATGTATCGATAACGCGCGCGCGGAGCGATACTGGTCCCTTTGAGCAGCGGGTGTGTAGTGTATGGATGGACCACGTAATCGTAATCGAACAACTCGGTTGAAAGGTTGGAAAGTTTTCAGGCTTGCTTTCGGATGGTTGCTTGTTCGTGAGATTTCCCAGGGATTCGGGGAGAGATTACCGAGGGATGCGATGTTGGGCTGCAGATTGCTGTTATCTGTGGTTCGGGACGGGACGGGATAGTCAGTGGTGTTGTACCGTGAGATGTTCACGCTAAAGGGGGAAAAGGACGATAAGCCCCGGGGGTAGGAAGATTTATATCTGCGGTAATCTAGAGTGGTGATAAGTACACCGGAGAGCAGTAATTCAATACCGAAAGGAATGTCAGGTTCGAGTTGGTAGTATGTCATTTTTTATAAGGTTGGTTTGTTTCACGTGTGCCGTTTTCTGCGGTTCAAGATTCTTGACTTTCTAATTTTCCACAACACTTTAAGTTTCACCATCTACCAATATAAAGCCATCAAGTCAATCACCATCGCATACCGGAATCTCGCCCAGGAATGTGCTCCCGTTGACCTCTTACGTGCCCAGGGGAAATATGTCGGGAAGCATCTGCTCCCGGGCACATTGAGGCCACACCGGGTGGCAAAAGAAAAGAATCTAACCTTCAGCCACACGCAAGATGCAATTTCCATAAAGGAGCCCAATCACGATGAGTATGCATAAATAGAAGGAACGAACACAGGAATGTCAAATTAGCCTCGCTTCACACATTTCCCGCTCTCTCTCACTCTCACTCTCTCCGCCGATCTCGTAACCCAAAGCTGCAGATTGGCCGCGGCTGGCGCTGGGCCTACTACATATTTTACGCTAAAAGCCGAAATCAGTCATGCAAAATATTTCTTCTTCCCTTCGAATTTTGCCATGGGAAAAACATAATGGCATTTTTGCATAACCCTCAATTGTTTTGCTATCCTCTGCCCTGTATATCCTGGAAGAAGCTCGGACATGGGCTCGTTCTTAATGCGCTTACTGCACCCAGACCGGCCGCATCTCGACGTTGGAAAAAAGGTCAAATTTTGGCAGGTAATCTTCGCTACATGTTGTCCCTCTGCTTCACGGCGGTGTCCTTGTCGCGTCGCATCAGGGAGATTTATTTCCGTAATAATTCTTCGTTCGTCTCGTCTCGTCTCGTCAGGGTCTGATACTAGGACAGGAACTTGCTACGTGAGTCAAGAAAATTATCAAATATCCCTGGGACAAGACAAGAAGATGTTCCCAGAGCCATTTATACCGGCTAATCATATTCCACGGAAATTCGAGGGTCCACCGCACTACGAGCCGGACAGGAAAAAAGTATCCGTTTACAATTTATTTAGAAAACCGTCTCGGGCCTTTTGTTGCCCTGTTCGCGGTCTGCTTCTACCAGAGTGTGTGTGTTTGTTTGTTTGTCCTCTTTTTCCGAAGGATATCCGATACTTTTCTGTTTACGTCTTCAATGCCCGGCGACGCGAGGAGGTTTTTTTCTGGATCTCGTTTTCGGGCGCAGTAATTTGAATAATTAGAAAAGATGGTGTAATGATAGCGATCGCTGCGAGCCTGATTTGCATCAACAAACGACAACAAGAACAATACACACGTGTGTGCTGTTGACGTGGACCTGTAATTGTTTTGGTCGAGTACCGTTACAGCGCTGGCTGGAGGACGCGGATGATGCATCTTCACATGGACGCCGGTGCAATCGGGGAAACATGACAGCAGAATGTGACGTATCATGCTGGCACGTTCCAACCACCGCCATGACGAGGCACTTTCGTGCCGCGCCGCGGTCCATCCACACCCAGAGCCAGCCGGAATAGAATGGGGGGGCCTGAATGAGGTTAACAACGCGCCCCAACAATATGAGTCAATAGCCAATCATATCGATGTACAAACACACGTTGCTTTCCGCAGCAGCGAAATGGTGAGTTTTCAATTTGGTCAGTTCATGGTTGCATTGGGGAACAGTATTGGAATTGGGTTCGATACATTTTGACATGGAGTTTTCATAAGGGCCAATGTCGCAAACGTAAACAATGGCTTCTTCCGCAAATTCCTTGAAAATGCAAACTCGCTCAAGTAAACTACCACTTCTATTGTATAGGGGAACTCCCCTTCTGTACAATCATTGTGGTAATTCACTATGAATAAGTTGGCATTCTTGAGAAATTTGCTGAAGAAGCAATTGTTAAGATGAATGTTTCTATCTGTCCTTTTTTTTCAACACTTTCAAATGTGCGCACCGTCAAGATATGAAGTGAGTGTGAAAGAGTTAGTTGATTTGTTCTGTCATTCCTTTTGTGCTTTGGCATTGATCGATTTGTTTTGGTGGGAAATATTTTGAGAAAGATTTTTCATTAGGGCCTAACTGACTAATGTAAACAATGATTGCTTCCGTTAACTTCTCGTCATGCAAAATCTACCCATGAACGCTTCTAATTCTATAAAATAGGACTCTTGTTCTTCGAAATGTCTGTGGTAGATTAACGAGGCAAGTTGCCAATATCGACAAATTCAACGATAAAACAATTGATTACGCTTGTCAGTTAGGTTCTAATGAGAAATCTTTGAACAATTTCAGTTGTCAGATGTCCAAAACTGACAAAATCATGTGAACTATGGTGCATCTATATGTGGTTGTCAGCGACGCAGAGCCCCGACGCGCTTTTTCCGACATTAGGTACGAAGTATGGATCGACAGTAAAATCGATTGTCGCGAGTCGATAAATTCAGTTTTCAACTGAAACGATAATAATCAATTCAAACTATTGGAAAGATTGGCGTGAAACAGTATTGAAGGAAATCTTCTTATAATAAACCTGAAAAATCTTTCCATGGTCTATAATTGTCAGGAAGTTTCGATAAATACTCTACACTAGTTCTTCTCAATGTTTGTGTCGCGACTCTCTAAAGTACTGTAAAGCTATTCTGGAGCATTTCTATCATATAGTAGTTATGTGTCATAATCCTCTCGTGATATTCAACGGAAAACTTATGATTCGATGTGTGTTATTTCGATCTGGTTAAATGAACTAAGCAAAAGCTTTGACAATTTATCTCTCTATATATCTATCTATCTATCTATCTATCTATCTATCTATCTACAGGGTAGGCCCAAATAAGTGACGCTTGAAACAAAGACTGTATCTCCCACGAAAAGACAAATAATTTAAATGTTTCTTTGTTAAAGATTGGACTCGGAAAAAATGCGACACTTTGTTTTGGGTGTAACTTTTTATCGCGTGGGTAAAAATTAATGAAATTTTGGGTAATACTAGTTTAGAGTGTTATGTTTATGTGTGCAATGATATTTTCAAGATGCATTCGAAACAAGAAGAGCTACGCCAGAAAATCTTGGGCACGGTGATCGATAATCCTGGTCAACCGCACAGGTGGATCGGCAAAAGGCTTGAAATCCACCATTCCACCGTGTCCCGCGTTGTGAAAATGTTCCAGGAGACAAAGACCATCGAGCGGCGCGCTGGAAGCGGCCGAAACCCGAAAACGGAATACCCAGAGAAGGCGCGGAAGATAAGGCAGTATTTTAAGAATTACCCGAACCTTTCCACCCAAGACATGGCCAAAAAGGTCAATTCGTCGAAGTGGTTCGTCCAGCAGACCATGAAGTAGGCTGGGCTACGTGTTTTAAGGTCAGGAAGGCACCAAACCAGGCTGACAAGCAAAACACGGTGGTCAAATTTAGTGCGCGGAAGCTGTACCGTGAGTGGATGGTCAAGCCAGGTTGTCTCGTCATGGACGACGAGACATATATCAAGGCGGACACCAAACAAATCCCCGGCCTCGAGTTTTTTGTCGGTACGTCCCGCATGCAGGTTCCGGAAAAGTTCCGGAAGAGAAAGATGGACAAATTCGCGAAGAAGTACCTGTTGTGGCAGGCAATCTGCGAGTGCGGACAGTACAGCAGCCGTTCGTTACAACCGGCTCCATAAACGGGCAGATTTATCGAGAGGAATGCTTGCAGAAGCACTTGCTGCCCTTCCTCCGCTCTCACCGTGGTCCCACGCTGTTCTGGCCGGATCTCGCTTCGTGCCATTACGCCAAGCCTGTAATGGATTGGTACGAAGGGAAGAGCGTTAATGTGGTCCCGAAGGTTCACCACCCGCCAAATAAACCAGAACTTCGTCCGATCGAAAAGTTTTGGGCGATAATGAAGAAGAAGTTGAAGAAAAGCGGAAAAACTTGCAAAACCGATAAAGCTTTGAAGAAAAACTGGGAGAAATTGTGTAAGGAAGATGGACAAAGCCTCGCCCAAGATCTCATAAGCAGTGTTGAGAAATGTACGAACATTCAGCTTGGGGGAGGAAATTCAATAAATAAATTATGTCAAAACATAGTATATAGTACTATATAGTTATTTAATCCCTGAAAAATTGAGAAGTATCCGATTTAAAATGAATTTTTGGTGATCATTTTTGTGTGTCTCATTTTTTCCGAGTCCAGTCTTTATTCTGTGTCTTATATTTTATTGTTTATGTGTACATATTTACAATTCGATTGTATCGCCTTAGGCTTTTATTATTGCCCTTAGTCTTTTGGAAAAGGCATTACAAGCGGTACACACCCGATTTTCGAGGACTTCATCCCATATCTTCTGTGGTAGCTTTGAATGTTTCAATACCGATTGGTTTGAGATCTCGAAAGTGAGCTTCCATGATTCCCCAATTAGAGCAGTCCAAAGGATTTGCATCTGGCGAAAAAGCCGGCCATAATTCCTTAGGAATGAAGTCTGGAAAATTCTTTGCGCGCCATACTTGGGTAATCTTTGCCCCATGGGACGGCGCAAAATCCTGTTGAAACACCCATTTGTGGTTCTTCAAATGCTTTTCCAGGACCTCTTTTACATAGTATGCTGCGTTGATTTCTACACCCTTTTCAATTAAAAGCAGTGGTAGACGACCTTCCGCAGAAATCCCTCCCCAAACCAGACCCGCAGTATGATTTTGGAAGCGTTTAACTGCGCGAATTGAGGAAAGGATATCCTGAATACTCGCTGCATAGACCCTGTCATTTTGAGCGTTGAAACTTTGCTGCAATACGAATTTTTCTAATCCGAAAACACAATCATGGAATCATTCGCGATAACGAATGACTTTGTTCTTCTTGTTGGCTTCCGAAAATCTCCATGAATTTTTCTTCTCTTGTACGGAATTCTCAAATCCTCTAAGAGACCTGATCTGATAGTTCCTGGAGACGTCCATATCCAGAACCAGTTTATATGAAGAACGACAAGGATTTTGGCGAATTCGCCCACGCACCCCTTTACAAGCCGTCTGGTACGTACGTTCCCCTCATCCTCTATCTTCTCAACGTCCGGTCAATTAATGTGCGGCATATTCCTTCTTTCCGGGTCTCGGCCAGTATCTTCTTGGGATGCTTTTCCACCAAATACAACTGCAAAATCCGTTGTCTTTTGAAATCCATATTTTTCTTAGGCACTTCCTGCCGCCGGAATCTAATGAACACTACACAGGTAACCAATGAGCATTAGCATATGCAAAAAATCAACCCTAAATCTGTATTTCGGATGCTACCAGGGGGATATTAGCTTTATATCAACATCCTTAACGCTATCTATTGTAAAGTTGAATTTTAAATTAATTGCATTAATAAAGCATTATCATAGCATAGCAGTAGAGCAGCCGTATATTGAGCCAAAAGCGGCATTTATGTTGCATTTAAGGCGACTTAATTGCTTGATAGGCTGCCGTTAAGATGCTTTGGAAGTACTTATCGGTTACCTGGGTAGTTTGTTTACATACTTAATAATATGCTGGCAACCAGATGGCTCTTGCGATGGCTAGAAGAATTCCACACTGAAACAAAATACTGTGTCACTTATATGGGCCTACCCTGTATATTATAAAAATAGATTTCTGTCTGTCTGTGTGACCCTTATAGACTTGGAGACTACTGAACCGATGGGCGTGAAAATGAGAATGCAGGGTTTTATGGTGCCGGGAAAGGTTATTATGTTGATTTAAGACCCCTCCCTTCTCTGATAAAAGGAGCTCCCATATAAATGAAGCACAACATCCCGCATAATTCGAGAACTAATCAAGCAAATGGAGCACTAATCAAGCAAATTTAACATGTGGAGGTTTTTGAAGGAGAGTCATATTTCTACGGTGATTCAAGATCCCTCCTCTTCTTGAAAGGAGGGGCTTTAATACAAATAAAGCTTAAATTTCAGCATAACTCAAGACATGTTTCTATGGTGGTTTGAGACCACTCGGCCCTCTAAAGAGGGGGGTCCCATACAAATGAAACACAAACTTTTGCACAATTCGAGAACTAATCATGCAAATGGAACCAAATTTGGCATAAGAAGGTTCTTGAAAGCAAGAAATGTTTAAATATACTAATATTCAAAATATTAGTACACGACACTGAAGAAGTCTGCACATTGTAGACGAAATACGCGTATCTGTCAAGATAAGCAATAAAGGTAGTTGGAATTAAATGGAAAATACTAATTTTTCTTCTCATTTCTAGTTACAGGTATTCCACCCAGCCGTCAGAGTCCAACAAATTCATCGGATTGAAGAAAACCATCGCCGCACTTAGGAAAGTCGTAGCATTTCTGAAGAAATGCCTAAAATATAAAATTGTACCAGTCAGTTGTAGGATTACGATACGGACATCGACCCCTGCCAACATCGTCAGGAAAATGGAAGCAGAATTCATCAAGGACAGCATCAAACGACTATTCAACAAACTGGACCGGAAAACTTTGGAGTGCTATTCTCTGCACCTGAAGTTAGCCAAGGAGTATCCCGTAAAATTCAAGGAGTTCTTATCCAGAGCCAAGGTAGCAGAGGAATGCGAATCGAATGGGAAACGAACGGTCCTCGATAGGAAACTCAACAGGCTGAGAATAGAATCCCAACAGACACGGACCACACATCACACCAAGGAACAGGCCACGCTTACACCCACCATCACCACGACGCCGGTGGTCCACTCCATTAAGGGACTGGTTGTCAACCGATCGACGACCGCATTCACGGAAGAACAACTGACTCATCTCAACAAGGGATTAGGATACGCGGTTACAACCAAGCCCGACGTGGAGCAGATCATCATTGACGTGGAGACAGCAATTACACACACTCTTCCGATATCTTCACAAAACACAGCCAGGACTATCACTTCAGACATTATGATGGACGGACAGAATCAAAAACACAACAGCGAGAAGGAAATTCGCATCGTTGAGGAGCTGAATTCAAAGCCTGTTTTCTACCTCAAAGCAGACAAAGGTAACAAAGTCGTCATCATGGATTAAGGAGGACTACGACAGGCAAATGGCTTCTACGATCAGTAATGGACCTTATAGGCAGCTTAGAGTAGAACCCCTACCAAAACTTGGTGAAACACGTGGATAAAACACTAAAGGAGTGTAAAGCAGTACTAGGGGATGCAGCAGTCCGTCTTCACGAACCAAACTCCATCCTTTTCATGATTAAAGACCTCCCAAAAGTCCGCAAACCCTGAAACGAAACGAGGGTGATTGTTTTAGCTGTAGGATCTCCAGCCCATAAGCTAGCAAAATGGCTGGTGAAAGAATTTCATGGTATCTCCGAGCAATTCCCAACAACTTCGCAACACTCAAGAAGTTGTACAACAGCTACAGTCAGCAGGTCATATAAATGATAATGAAGTAGTGGTATCTTTCGACGTCACGGCCCTTTTCCCTAGCGCACTGATCAAGGACGCAATTAACCTTCTAGAAGATTGGCTTTTAAAACAAGGAGATTACACAACATGGAAGCAAAAGGTGTGGATGTACCTTAAGCTGACTCGACTTTGCAGCGAAGAGAACTACTTCACTTTCAGATGTTCATTCTATAAACAACTAAAAGGAGCCCTTATGGGAAACCCTCTCTCTCCATTTCTCTTTGAATTGTTTATGGTGAATCTAGAAACAATCCTAAAAAAAGTGAAACAAGATGATCTCTCCTTAATTCTTCAAGAAATCAACAATCTCCACAAAGACTTTCAGTTCACTCATGAAATAGAAAGGGATGGGAAACTTGCATTCCTCGACCGACAATGACCGAGAGAATCATTGTTATCATCTCCTTTGGAGTTTGAAATCTTCAGAAAACCCGTGAACACCCAAAGAGTCATCCCTTACACTTCAAACCACTATTTTCAGCACAAAATGACCCTTCCATTCAATAAAACTGGAAAAGCCAATGAATTAGCACTGCCAGACTCAATGGTTACGAAAAGAGGACAATTCAAGCGATCATAAAAAAAAGTAAAAACATCTTCATAGGAAATCACAAACAACCCTCTCTGACTCACCTGAAACCCTGAAACGTGTATCCGTCCGCTTTGATAAAGACATTACACATAACCTGAAGCCACGACTTAGGGAATTTGTTTTAGACTTAGTTTTCTCTAGAAGGCAAAGTCAATTGGCATCGTTGTTAGGCTCCACCAAAGATTCAGAAGACTTATAGCAGAGCAAGTATATGCAAAACCAAGTGTAAACACTGCAAAAAAATACATGCAGGTCAAACAAAGAGAACATTGGCAACAAGGTTCAAAGAGTATCTAGCGGAGGTGACTAAGGCTGTCAAACAGAACGAGAAAGGAATTTCACATAACTTCAAATCGACAGTTGCAGAACACACATGGATAATCACGACATAACGACGAATGACACCACAATTTTACAGACTACCTCTACACCCTGTAAATTAGGCGTCACAGAAAGCTTCAAAATAAACAAACACAAGAGCACAAATCTACTAAACAAATACCAAAGCAACGGTTACACATGGCTCTTCAACTGACTACTCAAACGACATCAAAACCGACGCTGCGTAACACCCGCTGCTGTAAAATAATGAGGTTACGTATAGCGAAGTAGATATTAAGTTAATTGGTTTTTGACTCAGGATAGGTATACCAAAAAAATGTTAGCTGTAACATTAGCCTTAAAAAAATAGCCAAAATTGCCAATTTCTCATGGGTTTACCTTCAACCGCACTGACGACACTACCCATGCAGCATCAATCATAGTAACCCATGAGTCAGCAGACAAAATTTGACAGCTCTATCAGTCGAACTCTAACCGTGATGACAAAAACAGTGAAGTAACTCCGTTCAGAAGTGTGCGCGTTCAAGGAATGGCAACCCGCCGCGGCGAAAATGAACATTGTGCGGCACTTTGTGGACGCCGGATATGCCCGTTCCGGCATCTACAACATCTTGGCGCTATTAGACAACAATCAGAGCATCGATATAAAGCCCGGTTCCGGACGACCGACGACCCTAAGCGGCAAGAAGCTCCAAAAGATGCTGAAAAGGAAGACCGAGGGAAAAGTGGCTATATCGCTGCGTGCGCTTGGCCGGGAGGTCGGTTCAACGGGCCAAACAGTGAAAAAGTACCTGGCGAACATGAACATACATGTCGCGTCCACTGGATTCGGAGCTGCAGGCAATGACGCAGCGGCAGCGGCTGAATAAGATGGTCAACTAGATTTTCGACGACGAGACTTATCTCACCCTAGATGGCAACGACTGACAGGGCACTTCGTATTTTACTTCCCCCACGAAGGAAGTGAGCTCCGAGGTGAAGTTCCTTTCACACAGCAAGTTCCCCGAGAAGGTGCTGCTGTGGCTGACAATCAGCGAGAAGGGGATGTCAAAGCCGCACTTCTTTCGCTCCGGACTGGCCGTGAATGGGGAAATTGGTAGAACGAAATGCCTGCCGGAAGTTGCGTCGTTCATCAAGAAATACCATAAGGGCGAAGCCGCGGTGTTCTGGCCGGATCTGGCGTCAGCCCACTAGGCAGCAAAGAACAAATCGAAAAATTGCAATCATCAAGACAATTTGCCAAACATTCCTACTAGGTGAATTCATCGTCCATCGTCAACACCGCACCTCTCGATTTCATCTGTGCGGGAAATCGACAAAATTAATCACTTATTGATACGGAACTCTCGACGCCATAAAGAGTCGCGCACTACAAAACAAATTAAGGGTTTGGATTTCTGCGCTTGACCGGCCTGGCCAAACCGAAAAAAAACAGTTAATCGACTACGATCGGTTGGAAGAAGGTATTCATTGATTTTTTCCTTTCTTCCGCCAAGAGGGGAGGCGAGTGGCCTATGGAATGTACCATGATTGGGCATCTTTGCAGACCGCGCAGCTATGCCATATGTGAGTACGTTAGCTGAGAAATTGACGCCTCTTTCTCTATTTTTTTTTTTTTTGTTGATGTAAACATACATACTTCAACGTTGCTGGGCGATGACGGCGATGACGATGACGATGATGATGAGATCATACCTCGAACAGTAAGGGAGAACAGTAGATTGTTTTCTTCGTCGGAATTTTGAAGTCCCTTAATTTTTCTTCACCTTTCAATGATTTCTGGATCTGACCGGGACTGGTATTGATGGTTCTTATGATTTGAATAATGGTCATTAATCATTGTTTGGTGTCGGGAGCTTGAAGAAACGGTTCCCGAAAGGATATTTAGCTTCATGAGGCAAGCACCGTTGATCTGGCATTCTTCAACTCTCGAAGTCGCATCAGATTAATTACCGCTCATAACTCGTCTGCCGGCGCTGCATTTGCCGTGGCCTTAATTGCACACTTTCCCATGTAAATCTACGTGCGAGAGTAGTGCATCCCCGAAGGTCAAATTTATGATCACCTATTAGTTTCAGGTGTCGGCAGACAAAGGCTTAATCTAACCGAACTACAACGAGAATGTGTCTGCGCTGAGAGCATGTATGAAAAGGGGTCACATGCAACTACCTGCCCTCCAGTACCTGCGCAGAATTGTAAGCGATGATCCCTTGTCCTTTATCCCAGAGCGAACCCTTTTCGGGATCTGCCTATCCTGTGTGTACAGTATTTATAACGCTGTTGTGTCATTTAAAAAATGGACATTTTATTTTAATTAAGTTTTTTGCTCTCCATCCTTGGCGAGGTCGGATTTGGCCTTGGTCGAACAATGCAGACGGTAATGATGACCAGTGGTCAAAACATTTGATGGGCTGCCGTTGGTGGGATAAAGGGAACGGCGCTGGTCAGTTTTGACACCTTTCCGTTGTGCACGTCGAGAGTCTTAGCCGGACGTAACGGTCTTCGTTGGCCCCGGGAAAGGGACAGATGCGTGTCCGTGTCCGTGTCTGTGGTGATAAGTCATCCCGCGGCTGATCCGGGACAATAGAAGATGCAAACATCATCATTTACATGATGCGGTGGCGCACTCGATTTGTGATGGATGGACGAAGGGAAACGGGGGGAAGGACTGTCAATCTTTCACACGCATAGAGACGGCGAGCGACCGCCGGATCTTGGAGGGCTCTTCAAACGGTTTGCCTTTGCCTGGCTGGTTGACGCTGGAGAGGAACATTGTCATGTGCGTTATCGCTTGCTAGCTAGCGGTTCTTCTGTCTCTATGTGTGGAAAGGTTGAAGTTGACAGCTATTCGGTACGAAAAGAGCGATGAGCCCGAACGATAATGACGTTTACGGGGAGACTTGGGGAGAGAAAATATTTTTACATACAGCCAACAACAGCGAGCGAAAAAGATCACTTATGATTGACATCGAGATAATGTTGGTTATTGAATGGAGCTTTTTACGGTTTCTCCCCCCCTCCTCTCGGTTGGGCTCGGTCGTCTTGTGTTGAGAGGTTCCCTCGCTGTTCGCTGTCGTCACAAGACGGTGAGGGTTGAGGGTTGAGGGTTTGAAGAAGAAGGAAAGTCAAGATATGATGAACATCATAATCATCATTGATCACCCACACAATAATTGTTTTACAATGTTTCCTACCAGCGCGCCGCGGGAAAGCTGACTGTTCCCGGCGATGTATTTCACTCGTATGGGATGCTGCGTGGTGGTTCGAACATAGGAGGGGAAAGTACCATACCTTATGCTGTGCTGTAATGTAGTGTACTCTTGTTAACAATATAATCATCAATTTCAGGTTTTGGTTCGACGAAATGTGCGAGAGATATTACCCTCGATTAAGGTGGGGATCTACATGGGAACATCAATGGCACAGGGGGGATTGAGATGAGCAAACAGGGCTGGTAGAGGGTTTATGGATAAGTAATAGTGAGTTTAGTGTTTAAAACAATAAAAATTGTTACCAAATAGTGACTGAAAAGTGATCTCCAAATTTCAATATTTTTCCAATCTTTGATACTTTTGTTGTATCGACCTCCTGCATTTGGCCCGCAGCTCATTTTTGCAAAGCCTATTCTTTACGCACGGCCTGTGCTATAATTACGGCTGACATATCTTGCTTCCCAAGAGCCGTTGTCATGTGTTGCAACTGAAGCTGTTTTCACTACTTTAGTCACCTGAGGGTATTTGGGCCCACCTACAGATATTTTCTTAGTAAAAACTGATTCCAATACTCCTCAATTCTCCTCAATTCGTTCCAGAATTTGGCGATTTTCACAATATACTTGGAACTTCCACTGGATGCAACGGCTGGTGGGATGAGGCTTTAGCAAAAATTTATAAACAAGTTCTGCAAACCAGACTTTTTGACTACGTGCTTATCAGCAGCAACGTAATGCCTGTTTGCATTGTTGAAAAAGTAGAGTATGTCGATCTCCTTCAATTGACCAGTTCTGCCATTGAGCGTTCCCAGGCGAAATAACTTGGAAATGTGGAAAATTATTTTCGATATTTTTTTAATTGAATGAAATTTTAAATACGCGTTAGGCTTAGGAGACTGAGCATTTTCCGCGATAACATAGATTTTTGTGACACAAGAGTTAGTTATAAAAAAGCCGTTAGCATTTTGAATAGCACTTTAATTAATAATTTGTAGCTTGAAAACCTTTGGATGTAAAAAAACTGTCTAAGAACAAGTTGTGACCCTATGTGTGAAGGTTGTGAAAAAAGTATACACTGAGAAAAAAAAATCGGAAACAAAAATCGACAATTAACATGAAAATGTACACATCTAAAAAAAAAAATGTTTATTATATATTATTTTATGATAGTAAAAACTTGACCTTATAACGCAAATTTTAACGAAGACTCCAGTATAGAAAAAGGTCAGGAGAAAAAGCTTCTGAAACATTAACTTTTAGTGATAATTAATAAGCTGACTAGATGAATTCAATTGTTGAAGTGTTTTAAAATGTCCAATTTCTAGTAATAATCTTCGTAAGAGTATCCGTTCTCAAGATCTTTTCGATTTAATTTTATCATACTCGGATAGTATTCGAGAATCCGACCTTTTCATAAATTATTCGCGTTTCTCTAGTAACCACAATTTTTTTTCGAAATTCCTGTAAAGTATCCTACACGCTTAGATAAGATTACCGAAAATTACGTATTAATTTTACCGAAAATAGTAAAACCTAAAATTTCGGTAAAATTTAACGACTGATTTCGATAAATTTTACTTATTTATTAAGTAAAGTGGATTTTCAAATGTTAACGTATTTTTTTTACCTAAATTTGGTTTAAAATTTTATCACTGCGCTGCATCTGAGAATCAACACTACCGCCATTGCGAAGTTTATGACTTATTGCAATTGTACCGCCTCCTCACCTTCAGGCTAAATAGTTTCGAATTTTGTTTTAAAATAAAGAAAGAAACCAGCTGCAGAGACTAAGATTTGTGGCAGCAAACCCGAAGGGTGAGTAGAAATATTTACCATAAGTGGATCATGAAATCCGGAGAAATTTGATAAGGCGAATGGTTCTGTGCTTGTAAATAAACATTCCCATAGTCGATTGCTAGCTAATAGTTGCGGGCTATAGTTCAATTCAGGACACTAACAGCAAAATTCTCTAGAGGAACTGAGCTGTAATTCGTGAAAAATTGACGATTGGAAAGTTTGTTTACAAACGAAGAAACGGCTTCGCAAATTTCGACAGAATTGATATATTTACCTCATTCCAATGAAATATATTTTTTATCATTCAATTTTAGATCACGGGAAATATGGAGGAATTGACATGATTAATCGATGCGGATACAAGGAAAAAACTGGAAGGTAAGTTAATTATTCAATTTGTATGTAAATCATACGACGAATCTCAAAAATTGAAATGAATTGCACTTGATTCATATACACATACTAATTTATTCTATATATTTCAGGCTGTCGAAGGTTGATCTAATGCTCTACCACCCGGAGAATACCCTTACATTATTTGTCTAGCAACTGCACCAAAACAGGGAGAGTATTATGTGTATTTACATGGAAAAATCATAATTTGTGGTTAGCAAATAGCCATGTCTACTTGAAATAAAAATATTTGGAAATAAAATACCTAATTAAAGCCTGTTCACATTTTTCTGATCCGTTTAGTGGGGCATAAATCCGAAAAAATAGATCTTAAAACCTTGCTTTAAACATTTTTATTATAGCATTCCAAAAACCCAAAACAGAAAAAGAAAACTTAATTTTCGGTGAAAATAAACGATTGCAAATAGTTAATTATTAACGTTTTTTGCTTGTCACCAACAGTACCGAAATTTAAGTAATCCATGTTTACCGATAATTTCAGTATGTGCACTTTTGTGCGGTTATCGGTATTTTTTACCGAATTTTCGGTACTCTGGTCTTAGCGTGTACAACTCTCTCTTTGTCAGAAAGACGATTGGATAAGCTGTTCATAAGATATGGGATAAAATGGTTCATACAGTATATTTAAAATTTTCGTTTAACATATGCCTATTTTGCTTCTCATTATATACTATTTACATTGTGTGTAAAAACTTGAAGCTCTTACTTCAGTTTTGGAGAAAAAAAACTTCAGGGTGGAGAGATCTGAAGAAAAAAAAAGTGTTTTTAAGCTCAACTTTTAAAGCATTTTTAAAATCTCAACTATTTGCCGAAATAAACGTGTTTCGATGTTGCAGTATGTTATCAGCAGAAAATACGGCCTTTTCATAAATTATTCACGGTTCTCTAGCAACACAAAAATACCTTTTTCGAATTATTGCTTTTAGTTTCCTACAACTCACTCTTAGCAACAATCAATATGCATCTAGCGATTTGAAATCGGTTCACTGTTGTAGAACCCCTTGGTCCGAAGTACACCTTGAAGCCAGCACCTTAGTATACATATTTGCGCCTTTGTTTTGATTTGCTGTGTTATTTTGACAGAATATTTGAGAGTGTGTTCATGTGAGTTCATTATTGGGGGCGCATTATTGAGCTTGGGACCGAGCTTGGGACCGATGTGCTAGTACTGACTGAGCCAAGAAAAAAATCGTATTTGTATGGGACCTACTGGTCTTAGATTTGGTCTATGCCCAAGTAACCACAAGCATTATATAATAACACTAATTCCACTGACTATCAGCAACAGTAATACCATATCACATTTTTTCAACAACTCCCATGCTATGTAGCATTACTTATACATTAAACATGTTATGATGCATTACTATATTTCTACAAACAGCTTAACGTTAAATACGCATTAAGTGATCCATTAATGCGTTGTCTCAATAAATGCTTCATTGCTAGCTAAAAAGTAGCATTGGTGCAATATCATCGGGATGACGTTTTCCAATTTCACTTTGGAAATGAAAAACATATGCTCGAGCTGAGCTGCCTGTCAGATTCAGAATCGTCACCTTCATTCTCCTTAACCAAAAAGTTTGATTCTTAAAATTTCAGCAAAAAGTATGGATGCATTATGGGGAGCCGCGGGTTTTTCTGGTTGTTTAAATTCAGAGGACGGAGCTGTTTTTTCAATCTCTATTCTCATATTTATCATTTTCATTAATGATCCAGTTTCAACCTGCACCGGGCATCAAAATTGTGTCGGGTTGTTGTGTGATGAACAGCGGTGGGTATGATTTCATTTGTAGCTCGTATCCGGTTGAGGTTTGCACTGATTAAAGGTTAGGGTATCGCAGTCTTAATGGCGGGTTTAGCAAGAAAAATCTAAAAATAGCTGCATGAAATATGTTCTTATAGAACGACAAAGAAGGTATGTTTGGGGTGTGCTTCCTTAATATTATGCAGTTGTCTTATATAATTCCATTGCTCTTATGGCTTAGAGCGTTAACACAACCGGCATTCATCGATCAGTCGTGAGAAGCCTTGGTTCGAATCCCGATGTAGGAAACACATTTGAGCTTATTTAAAAATATATCCCATCATTGTTACGCGCAGATGCCATAAAATAAAATAAAATAATATCCCCACAATAAAACGTAACAGAAAAAATGAATTCATCTAGAAGAAAATTAAATATATTTTCGATGTTTCTTTTTCCAAAATACCCCAAGCTCTATATATGCTTTTTAAAATGTAACAATAAAACGTAGCAGAAAAAATGAATTCATCTAGAAGAAAATTAAATATATTTTCGATGTTTAAGCTTATGCTTTTTAAAATGCAATAAAACATTTCAGTAGAAGCAGTAATTCAACTGCTGAAAAAGTAACTATGCCCTAAATATACTTATTTTCGGGCTTCAATAAAGCATGTGCGCTAGCTTTAATTTGACAGGAGTGGGGCCCTTTTCGACTTTAGTTCTACTTTAAGGACGCAAGTAAGATTAGATTGCTTTATACCAAAAACTTATATCGTAATATAATGCATAATTGATGTATCTATATAGAGCTTCATGGTTACTTGGGTGCTCTTAGCCAGCAAGACGATTCTATAAACAGCCTAAGAAATAGGGGAAAATGATTGAAAAAACTTTTCTTATATTTTAGTTTTCTTGTATTTCCAATTTTTTATGCACGAACATAAGTACATATATTGTTCCTACATTTCGATTAGTTTAAAGAAGTTCCCTTTCATTTTACATGTTTATATTTATTATGAAGGCTTGATGCTACATAATTTGAAAACAATTTTGCCTCTATCTGATGATCTGAACGCGGAATTTTTTTTTCAGTGTATATTTTTTTACAACGTTCACACATAGGGCCACAACTTGTTCTTAGACAGTTTTTTTTTTGTAGAATCAAAGGTTTTCGAGCTACAAATTATTTATTGAAGTGCCATTCAGAATGCTTACGCCCTTTTTAAAACAAACTCTTGAGCGCAAAGTTGTTCACATCAGTGGAAAAAACTTACTTTTGTGGGTTAAACTTGTGTTCAAATTTTCAATTAAATTGGAGACACTCAAAGTTGGTCGGTAGGTCATTTCGGCTGGAAACGCTCTATTGCTTCATCCCTAACCAAAAAAAAAACATAGGTAGCAAGTTCTCAATATTGTCCCAAAATGACTTTTGGAAGTGAAGTATTCGCGAGCCACACATTCGGCTTACAAACTCGACAGACGGTGATTCGCACTAACTTCTCCAGATCAGTGTACATTATATGTATGAGTTCCCGAATAGAAATGGTGATGTAAAAAATATTAGCAGACATCTTCCAAACATTAAATTTGAATGTGGGTTGTCGTATTCTAAATGTATTCAGAGTTCAAAGTAACGCCCTAGTACATATAAATACAACATATTTAAACTTCACATTAAAAACAAACGTATTGATGATGTTAAATTTAACATCAGAACACGTCTTATAAAACTAGAATCTAAAATTACATGACAATCAAACGTTATGTATGTGTGAAATGTTGTGTACCTAAGACATCTAAACACATCTGATGACATTATAATTGGCCGTTATCTTAGAAATAAACTTCATTCTACTGTAAAAGACTGCAGGTCTACAGCATTAGAAAACTTCTTGCTTACAAGAATGAAACGTTACAATAGAATCAAAGGTCTTTGTGAAGTAAAATGTTGTATTCATAATAAGCCAGAATACATCTTGTGTCATAACAATCACACGTTGCGTTGAAATCCATGTTCTTATAGATGTAAAATTTTGTACTCATAAAATATCGGTAAATATCCGATGCGATTAGAATTAAGTGTGAATCGTATATGTTTTGGCGATATTGGTGCATATTTACTTTATGTACTTTACTCAACACCCGAATAAAAATTTACCTTAGCCTAACATGTGATTTTGATGCTTTCAGATTATTTGGTTTTAATGTTATTATCTACATTATCGACATTATCAAAACATCCGGAAACGATACACCGTCACGTTTTTCTACATCTGAATGCATCATACATCATCTCTTTTATTGGATAAAATCGACACTTGAAAACATATGTAAGATGTTTATTTATAACCTTTAATACATCTGAAAACATCAAAAATCCTTTGACTGTGCTGTTTTATTCAAATACATTTGAAAACATCAATATGCTTTGATATCTTAAAACATCAGAAAAACATTTTATTTGAATGTCAAAATCATGACGTTAAAGGGACATTGGATTAGAAAAAAATTGTTTGAAAATGTCTAATGTTAACATCATGTTACCTTGCCTAAATACAGCGAAAACGATCTGATCTCTAATGTTCAACGTAAGATGTACATTTGAATTTCATGTTGATGTAGACATTGAAATCAGACATCAGCCTGATGTAAATTTTTATTCGGGTTGTTATTTCCCACTTAAATAAACCGTTGAAAATAGCATTGAAGTAATATCAGTATGCTGATAACAGGTCTTATACTTTATCAAAATTGTCTAGATCAAAGACTACTTAACGAGTTTTGTAAATACGCAAAAAAAAAAACGGTTTAACAGCAGTCAAGTAAAAACGTGGCATTAAATCAGCATAATTTACATATAAAGCAGCACTTAAATACCATGAAGGTCTTTATTCAGATATAATGCTAAAAAAGGCGAAATAACGTGCTAATATAATGCAGAAGTGACAGCTCGGAAATAGCATTAGTAATGCTATATTAATGCACCTAAACATAACTGTCAACTGATAGCTTGTTTTTGGCACTGTTATGAGAAATTTTGAAATTGTTCCTCACTGATAAAGTGTTTGGTGACCAAATTTCAAAAATTGAGTGAAGAAAAATCTACGCGGGGGGAGGGAGAGGGTGTTTAAGACTTTCAAAAATGTGTATACGTGGTTTGTAAACAGGCCCTTTACTAAAATGTCAATATATTCTTATGAAAGTAAAGCTAAATACATTTTGTATCGATTATTTAGAAAACATGTCTTAATTAACAAATTAATTTCGGAGTAATTGAAAAATTGTATTGCATTTTTTTTAATTTTTCTGAAAATTTTCCATAAAAATCTCGTTTTAATCGACATTTTCACGATTCAAAAATTTACACTTTTATTGGATCTCCTTTACAAACCGAACAAAATGAGCATTTAATGGACGAAATCGGTTGAAAATTGTCGAAGTTATGAGTGTTTTTTGTAAAATCATAGAGATTTAAGGTATAAATGATATTAAAAAGGTTAGATATTTAACACTCGTATATAAATACGCCCGCACATACATCCACAGATTTCTGCACACATACATTCCTAGATACAGGAATACAGAAACACTACTAACATTACCTTTAGCTTGTTTTCAATCTCTGCAAGCTGTCACGCAAAATAAAATGGGACATTTTCAACTATTAGGCTTAGTGACGTTTACCGCACGCAAACTTCAGCACCATTTAGATCAAAGGAGTGCAAGTAAGAAGGAAAATCATTTGGAGGAAACCAAACCATCATTCCTCTGCCTGTGCCAAGGTGAATAAACGTCAAAAAGCCTAATTTACCTTGCGCTAGTGTTTGTGAGACCGCTCGGCGAGCATGGCGACCGATTTCACCAACAAATCGAGTGCAAATTTTCAATAAGTCGTAAGTATGTACAATGTAAACAATAATTATGTTTTATAGCGGAATGACAGCTTGGGTCCTCCTCATTATTAATTAAACACAACATTATATGAATTGCAGCGAAATGCTGCTATATGTTATTTAACAAAATTGCCTTAAGTCAAAAACAACTCCATAACGAATTTTTGTAGCATTCGTCGCTTTGTCAGTTTGACTAAAGTGCTTTTCTATGCTCCGTACCGACCTATCCAGCCGATTCATTTTGGTGTGAGCAACATGAAGTTGAAGTTAAAAGCCTTTAAATTGAATTTATTGAATAAATCTATCTAGAATTCAAGTAAATGGAAATCTGTTTTGATGTTAAGCTAAGCCTTCCATTACTTTGTTGGTGCCACATATTTGCTTCAAATATTAGCTTGGTCCAAAAATGGTAATTGAAACTAATTTCCAAATCTTCGACATTGATTTTCTTGATAATAGCAATATGTTACCTATTGAAAATTTGCTCTAGAAATGAGGATGATGGAACGTCGTTCTATTCTCAAGACTTTCCTAGAAAATAAATGAAATTTTAATGTACGAGTTTTAATTATGCTTTGAAATCATTACGCTTTTACAAATTGCTCAAATTTGAGTTTATCCCGAATTGATCAAATGATCAATTTGAGTTCGCTTGACTGTCGGTATACAAACAATCAAATCTAGATTCCGAATTACTCAGCGATTCATCGAATAAAAGTCCTCCATCTGATTTACAACTCGTTCCCACTTTTCTCGACTGTTTGGATCAGTGCCTTGGATTTTCGTAAAATATCCATGAGGAGTGAAAATGATTTTATCCCAGCGTAATGATGATGTTTAATTTGATTTTCGTATGGAGCTTATAAGTAGTCAATGTTATGTTGTCTTACAATCAACGCTTTTGAACCTAACGAGCATTTCTTTTATCAAGACTGGTTTGGATTCGAAAGAGTAGTCCGCTTTATATAAAGCTGAATCTAACAAAATACTTTCGAAAATAAAGTGAGTGGAAATCCAAAATGGCTTGATTCTTTTATGTAGCCTCTTTTTTTCTTGTTGTTTTCAAATGCCATCCCATCAATCATTTCACAATCATTTTACAAGCGCTAATGCCCGCTGAGATTGAACTCGAGCAAACGATTTGATTTTTGGCCCTAGGTCCTAGGCCTAGCTAAAAGATAAGTCAAACACAGGGGCCTCGCAACCCTATCTAATTTACTAGCATTTGACCGTATGCAAAATATCACGGGCCTTATTTAAATAAGGCCGACAGACATTTGTCCCTACGGGTACGAACGACAGTGTTGTTTGCAAACAATGAATCTTTTGAAGTTTGGATTATAGCGATGCTGTTCGTCATACCTGGTACAGACATACAACGTACAGCGTTGTACGAACTGTCAAATGCTTTAATGCAGTACAGAAAACCACGTACTAGACTAAAGGAGTACAACGCTGTACGTTGTATGTCTGTACCAGGTATCAGGCCCTTGGTCAAACGGCTTATGACAAAACGTCAAATTGCTGCACAGTGGTTCCAAGGTGTAAAAAAGTCGAAAAATCCACTTCCTTACTTTACAATGATTCTATTTTTTTGATTCTGTACACTGCTGAAATTTCTTTTTCCAAAATTTTATGAAGGTTGGACGAAAAGTGTGCTCTCTATAATTTTTCAAAGTATAGGTCCTAATTGGTCGTGGTTTTTACTCGCACACTCACAAAAATCGTCACGTTGTTTCCACGTGAAACGCACTTAATTTTCGTCCACTGCCAAGACCAGTTATAAACACGTGAAATTCACGTAAGTGCTACGTGATTTCCACGTATATCAACATTCTACGTGAAAATCTTATAATTGTTACGTGATTTTTCACGTACACTGGCACGTAATTTTCACCTGATTTTACTGAAGAAGATTTGGTTACGTGTTCAGGTGAAAGTTACTTGAAATTTCACGTGGAAATAACGTGACGATTTTTTTGAGTGCACTTAAAATGTATGGTGATTCGGGATAAAAATTAACTACGTTTACAAATGTGAGCACACACGCGCAAATAAACCACAATAGGCTTATTTTGAAGATTTTATTACCAGCTTTCGGAAAATTTTGTTTTAATCCTGCGCAGAGTCTTGGAATGTCTGAAAAACCCGTAAAATTAGTAAATACATAAATCTCATACTTGATTACCACGTCTTTGCACTTCTTAGAATGAAGTATGTATGAATATATCTTCGAAAACCAACATTTGATCCAAGGTAAGTGGCCAATTACTGACTTAGATCAAATTCTGACTTAGATTCTGATTTAGCGACACCTAAAATTACATGAGAATTCAAAAATAAGTTCAATGGTGATGGAATCAAAGGTCCAGAACCACTTTGGACACACCTGGATTGATGTTCCGTCTACTCTCGGGAATAAGTCCAGAATCGGATTTGGATCGAAAACCATCATGCGACGCATCGAATAACACGAGACCTAAAAAATAAGTGCAATGGTGACAATATCAGGTTTCCAGGACGACAAAAACAATATCCGGATGCGTATTTAAGTACTCCCAAGGAAGTGTAAAAAGGTCAGAACTCACGCTAGATTTTTAAGAACTCACTGTAGTAACTCATTTATTATTTCAACTGACCACTGCGTGATCCTCCGAACATCCGGAATATATGAAGTGTTGTGCATCACCTTCGTTCTAGAATGACAGAACATAAACAAGTTATTCGTTTTATCATATGCTTTTAAGCCAGTTTTCTGCTCCAGTTACTATACTCTAGTTCCAAGAAAGTCATCATGGAGCGAAAAGAGATCTTAATGTTCATATGTTCTTTGTCAAATAAAGGGATAATAAAGAGAGCAACATAACAGAAGCCTCAACATAATGTGCAATACTTTAACAGTAATAAATTGTGTCACGCAACACTGGAGAAAAATGTAAGTCTCGAAAAGGGTCACCTTAATGAAAAGATGAAAATTTCGAGTCACTTATTTTTCGAGAAGAAACAAACCTATCATATATTGCGGAGTTCTACATACACAATTATCAAATTCTTTCGTATGAAATTACACAACTTTTGGAAGACCATTCAATGGCCACTCAGAGCCATAAATTGTTCTCCACATCGCTTTACTTCTAACATTTTACGTACAAATGGTTTTGAAAAAATATATATTACTTTCGGACGAGACTAGTGAATTTACTATTTTACAGAATGAACCTCCAGGGTATTCTAGGGGACCATAAAGTGGCCATATCTCGGTAGCATGGCCTAGTACGACAATTTGGATAGCATATTTGAAATCAGCTGTCCAAAATTACGTAAGAACACATAATTTAGCTATGTAAAATCCGTTTTTAGACTTTTTTCCACCTTTTGTATGAAATGGAATCACTGTGCGTTGGTTCCCTACCAGAAACTAAGCTCAACTGAGACGGCAATTTCTTAAGCCCTCACGTTCTCACCGAGTCGGATTTTGTCCAAAAGAATTGAAAAACTCAATGACAGATGAACGGTTTTAAAGATTCTCTCTGAGTTCGATTCGTCATAGGGTTCACTGGGTTGTATGAAAAATAAGAAAAAATGCAATGAAATAGTTGCAAAACAGTGACTTTTTGACCATTTTCCGGAAATCAGTGTTGGTGAACCCTTTGAAATTTTGAAATTTGAACAACCACATCGATAAATGTATTGGTAAAGGCATGCTACGCAAGAACTCATCGAATGAACAAGGTTAGACGTTTTGTAGATTACTTCATTCCACCACGCAAGTCGAATGGACAACTAGCTCTGCCTACTTTTGATTCACTCTTCATTGAGTGAGTGAGCTATGGAAATACGACCCAGTAGGATCGCCAGATGATAATGTTCTGAGACGAGAGATGGTAACATTCATTTCAACAGAACCATTCATTTTCTTTAGTTCGAATAACAGTGTTGGAAGTTTTGTTCAGTGAATATGTACCGTCTGGGAAAAATCAGCCTACTCAATTAGATTTTTTTTTGAATTTTTAAGAAGTAGAGAGGTTGCAGAATTTTGTTCAATGGCTCCCATTAGTTTGCGTAGAAAACCTTACAAATTCCTTTTTAGTTTTCGTTCTTTTCAGGTGGATACTGCTGCAGAAATTTTTTTCGATCCTTTTCTTTTCCGTTTCAGTTTCTTTCGACCACGACACCGACCTTAAGTCGTGAAAATGTTTTTAGTACTATTGACACAATGTATTATGCATACCTTATGAATTTTATATCACATAATATGCAATTAAAATCGTTTTCGAGATTTTAATTCAAGAGGATTTAATATCCATAACGTCGATTATCGTTCGTCGAACAAACATTCGCTTGTTTTCTATTTCAACCAGAATGCTTACATTATTTTGTGACATGTGGAAAGTCTTCTTGACCGAAAAGAATCCACTGCATCCGGGTTGGTCATGCCGTACCATTGCCAACTAAGTAACCTGTACCATCATCAGTATTCTACAAAGCAGAAAAAATACTAGCCTAAAGGAACACATGTCACTTATAGACACTGTATGTGAGACCGGACAACAATGGTCTTATGCAGCCAAACGACCTGTCAACAAATGCAGCCAAACGGACTGTAAACTTTTGATTTACTTTAAAGGAGCAAGTATTGTGATCAAGTATTGTTTTGACAAAAGCCAATTATGAACAAAAGGGATTTTCTACTTCCATATTCAGTAAATGTATGTATTTAAAATGTAACTGAATATATTTGTTTTAATTAGTAGTGGAGAAAACAAATTATATTATTTTGTTTTACACTGCACAGCTTATGGCTTCCTAGAATCTGAAAATCTGCCGAAAGTTGAGGAATGCAAGCCATCTCTGCCTTATATTATCTTTCTTTGAAAAGCGGAAGAAACCCACAAAATGCACTTCGCATCGCGAGTTATTGCCACAATTTCGCTCCAAACAATTCACGGCACTTTTCACTATGCTTTTCAATGAATATCTTCAAACGGAATCAAAACAAACTACCAACATCGAAACCGAATCTTTTTTTTAGCCTATTGCGCTGTTTACTTCAAGTTTGTACAAATACAAGTGGTGCCAGATCAATTGCTCAAATTTATGACATTTTCAGGGTTGGCAGATTGTATGATTTTGCGTTGTCTTGTCTATATACAGTATCTATAATGTCACTTCATTTTAATATTTGGCGTTTAGTTTTCTACATATTTTCTATTTTTCCCGCAGTATTTACTGGCTACATCATCAATGATCTCACCACCCATCAATCCACATAAACAAAAACGTTAAAACCGTAATCCTCACACCGCACCGCTTTGTGTCACTCTCGTGGCTCGCACGTCCGGCGGAATCTCCCGAAAAATCTCAGCAGACGCATCGCACCGAATGCACATCCCTGGTGATTCGAGATGATGTCCTTCTCGCCACGCACCACTTCGATGGGGTCGTGTCCCTTTAACCATTTACCTAATTTATTCAACGGTCAGTTTTGCGCTTCTTGACCACTTGGGTCAGCGGAACCGGTTCCCAGTGGCTAGCAAACCGGTTGTCCATCAGCAGAAAACCTTGCAAGGATTCACCCCTTCTTAGTGCGAGCTGACGGATCTTAGTCGGCGAAGGTAGGCAAACTGACCAGTGGTCAGTCCTTTTTCGTGTCTTTTAATTTTACATCCCGGCGAAAGGGACTAGATCGAAACATAAATCTTCCTTCGGGAACAATAGGAAATAGTTCCCGTCAGGTATTGTTCTTTCTCGCCGGAATGGGACGTCTTCTAGAGGCGACAAAAAAGCATCCCGTTCAAGGCACAGACAAACAGGATTAAAACCATCACTCTCCCGATGGCATCAATTGTCTGTCTATATTTGCTTTACATATTTAAAATCATAAGGATTGCACGGCGCTGAATATTTGGATTGAAGGGGTTCCTCTGCCCGCCAAGGATATAATTTTGCGATTCAGGTATTTGCTCAAAATATTAAAAATCATAATCATCCCATAAATCACGACCTGGGAAAACGGTTCCTCGTTACGGAACTTGCATGTCATTCTGTTCCGCTCGTCGAATACCCGTAACGGCTAAACTTCGCGTTTGACATGCAAACCAGAGCGAGCGCAGCGCTTTCAACAACAATACCAGCAATATGGATGTGTTTATTGTGTTCCACACGTTGATTCTTATCGCTCCGGGATCGTTCTATCCAAGCAAGCCGTGATTCTCCCAGGAGGTTCGTTTTTCTGTTTTTTAATATTTACTAACCAATGAATACTTGATGTCTCCATCGAGTGCCCAATGTCACGCTCGCTGTTGAATTGAACAACTTTTGACATTTCGGCTGCCCTCATCAATTGACAGTTGCACCCCGGAGGGTCGGTTCAGTCCGTACCCCAGGTGTGTATGTGTAATGTAACCTCAAAATAGACTTAACGTTTTTTTCTCCTATATTGATTTTCTTCTGTTACATTCCGGGAACAATTGAATCGGATCGAAACAGTAGTGTTGCCTTTCTTCTGTGCTATTCTTGAGCCGAGCGGCAGGAGGGCACTCTTATGGGAATCAACAGCCCATCGAGCGGTTCCTGCTGGGTTGGTTTCTTACCATGCAGATAAGTTTTGTGACTTAATAACGATATTGGCGTTACCGGTTTTTGTTCAAGCTGTTCGGAACATGTGTTCGGCATTTTCGCGAAAAGACTAGCCAAAGGGGTTAATTGATGAAGTTCTCACACCGTCGGAAAGCGGCCTTAATTGGTTGGAGTTCAAATTTAAGTCAACAATTCCAATACCACTCAGAAACAGATGACAAATGTAATCCCATTCGTTTCAGCGGATTCTGTCACAGAGCTTACGCGAAGATGAATGGCGCGTTATTAATGCGCATGCATTATTATATTTGTACCGCATTAAGGCTCAGCTCGGTAATAACATTATGATTTACATACACCAATAAATAATGACTTCATTCGTCGCTTAAGCAGCATAAAATAGCCGGCAATCGTGGTTATACACAATCATACTCTCTTGGTAATAACCACTTCGATCAGGGTGCCATCTCTGTTCGTTGTTATTGCAACGCGATGCAACAGAACTAATGAATTTAATAGATTACGTATTGTTCCAAATCACGGTTCGCTGAGCTGCGTCCTCCTCATCCTCCTCCGGAACGTAGTTTGTCCTTCCCCAAAGTCCCATCCCATCCCATGAGTTCTGAAGCGACCTTGGCTCCGCGATGCTCACGTTATTATATAGGCAATTGTTGTGCCTGTCTCTTGTTCCGCACATTTCGTTTTGTCAACATCATTTGACATCGTTTGTTACCTCTTCTCGCGCTGGGCGGCGGCTGGCTGACGACACTTTCGCCTTTTGCGGTTTACACTTCCTTCTCTTCCCACTGTGTCGCAAATTGGCTTTCAGAGGACGCCACGCGTTGGCGTGTCCAACAATAACATGGTGGCAGAGTAGCCGTATTCTTACAACGTGATCCCCGGGTACCCTTTGTCGATATTTAACCAGAATATTCCCCTCCACCCTCTTAGGGAGGGAAGGGTGTGAAAAATATGCAGTTGTGATGTAATTGAAATTGACTTACCTTCGCGTCGCATTCCCATTTTGAGGCACTTTCGTAGACGACAGAATTGACACTGATTCCGGTGGTGCTGATCGATCGGGCAGTTGCGATTGCCTCGACACGAGTAGGTTAGGTTCCGCCGGACGGACCGCTTGAAGAACGATTTGCAACCTGCGGAAGGGAAAAAGAGAGGGAAGACAATTTTTATTAGAATGATTTGTTTATCTCTGGCGATGTGCGCCGGACAGACATTTTTCAAACAGAATTTTGACTTTCACACCTCCTGCAAAGTCTGCTTTTTCTCGATGCAAATAAAAACTTAAAACTAATGTCGTTTTCGGTTATGGCCAGTGCGGAAGTAATTTCACCCTAGGTCCGCCCTAACAGCTGTCAAAACGCATTTTTATTCAATCTGGATTCGCTCTCAACTTTCTTAGAGGTCCAACCTGGATTCACCAATACACACAAACATGAGCTGTCAAAATGAAATGTTTACGTTCGTTTATGTTTACGTTTGTGCAATAACACCATCGCACTGGCTCGACCCTGGATCCGTTTTCATTCGGTTAGTGCGAGTCAGAGTCAGACCTGACCCAGGTTTAAAACCGAATATGACATAAGTTGATTGAAACCCGATTTCTTCTCCCATGGTCAGGCGATTTCCAATTCTATCAAGATTCAGATTGCTGCGATGGATGCTCGGATGGGTGTTATGGCTGGCCCACAATTGATACGTTGCGGATGCGTTTGCGTGAATTTGACAGTTTACCCATAGGTTTTCTGTCAAATTAACGTCAACGCATCTGCAACGTATCAATTGTGGGTGACCCTTAAAGGGTAAACAGAGCAAATTTGTGCACGACTTTCTAAAAACGGCCAATTCGTGAATCAATTTCAAGTTTACTTAAACTTGACAGATGGAAAATAATCCATTAATCTATTAAAATACCATTGTTATTGATCAACAAATTTCTTATAAGGTGTATGCCCAAATTAAATTACCGTCTGTCAGAAAGCTCGAGTAGCAGACTTAATCGATTACTTTCCAGTTTAAGTGAAAATCAAAATTAATTCGCAAATTCGTATACAGACTAATATCGAATTCGTTTTTTGAACCTGGGTTGGAACTAGTTCCAGCCTGCGATACCCGAATTTATTGTCAGTGGAAACCTCAATCCGATAAGAGTTACAGAAAAACATATAGGCACTGTTGTTTGACACACAACAAGCCAACCCAATTCTGATACCCGATCCAGTTTGGAACTGGATCAAAAACGAATTCGCTATAAGAGCAACCATACCGGCTGGTGTTATTTGCGCTGCTATTTTAGTTGCTCACATAACTGTCATTTTAACTTACACTAAAACTGGCATGTACTCGTTCTTGGGTACAAAAGTGCCCATTTGGCAGTAGGTTAACTCATCAAATGAGTAAGGCGTCATCACCCACTAATGAGCAAAGAACTAACATGTCAAATCGTAGGGTACTTTTTGCTCATTTTCAAAATAATGGACACATAATATAGTGAGTAAAAAGCACCACTGTTTATAATAATTTTTCATTGGGATTATTGAGATAATTAGTGGGTAAAAAGTTCCTCATTTTTTAGATTGTTTTTCTTTGGGTTGAATATTTTTAAGTACTTTTAATAATATAAATAAAAAACAAAACAGCAAAACACTATTACTTGGATTTATTCTATTTTTATTTAAATCGATAGTGACTATACATTCAAATACATCGGCAAAAATATTCATTAGGGCCTAACTAAGAAACGTAAACGATGGCTTCTTCCATACATCTCTCGTGGCACAAAGGATACCCATGTAAGCCTCCAGTTCTATCGGTGAACACTTCCTCTTTGGAATGACCTTGGTGGATTGATTAGGCGTGCGTCAATGATGAAAAATCAAGCCAAACAATGCATTAGGTCCTAAGTAACATTATTGGAAGACTCTCTTCATCGACTTTCTCTTTGCAGTCGTACGGCTATTTGAAAACATGTTCAAGTATTTTCATCACACAGTGCTTTAATATAAAGTGTAATTAAGGATCACATACGCCAAAAACATCAGTAAATCGTTTAATAGACAAACTATTAACGGAAGAAAAAGTCGACGAAGAGAATCTCTCATTGTTACCTATGTCCTAATGCATTGTTCAGCTGGAAAAAGTTGCTTTAAATACCCAATGATGCTTTTTAAACTGATTCTAAAAATAGGTATAAAAGTATCTATTTTTGAAATTGACTTTTAAACATCTTTTTCACAACTTCATTCAGTACCAAAAATGGTATACTTTTTCACCCATTAATGAGTACTTGCCTGTTTCAGTATAGTCACCCATCATCAAACCGGTCGTTACTAGTGATCCTCAGAGTACAGAGATATACGGAAATTCAATCCGACGGTTTGGCAACGGTGTTCGTTTTGTTTACAAAAGCTGCTAACACTTCCGCAGAGTAAAATGTTACAGCTTTGTGCGTGATTTCGTCGTTGTCAGCTTTTATTGTTTACATTAATGACGTACAAGTTATTTGTTTATTATATATTTAAAAAACTATCAACTATGAAGTGTATTGCAAAGTTTGGCACAAACCGCGGAGGTGGTAAATCGTCGAATTGCGTCAACATAAGCTACGTCTTGTTGGTGTACACCAATGTATCACCGTATATGTACATTACAAAATCGAGACAAGACTGGAAGCGGGTTGGCCGGAAACTATTGTATGAACGACTACCCGCATAACGAAAAACAATTTGCTATATAGTCGAAACTGTATTTCGAATATAAGATATATTATCACATTTTATGTTATTGTTATCGAATAGTTTAATCTCTTTTTCACCATACGACCTCTACATTAACACATATTGTTATTGTTTGCCATATTGTCATTGAAAGGTTTATTATTGTCTGCACTCGGTCTGGATTATATACTAACTTTTTGACATAGAGTACAGCTAAAATTTTGTTCGTGAAAATTGCCATTTTTTTAAGTGTAAACTATACTATAACTATAAGTGTAAATGACGTAACAATAATGGATGCGATCCTCAACAATAAGTTAAATAGTTCAGTAATGGTTTGTGATTATGCGGGTAGTAACTTTCCGAATACTCTTATGATTAATATTTCAGACTTTAATGAGTATGAGGTGATTCCTAATGTTGACTTCATACTCTGCGATTTCATTATTGAACGGGTATGAGGGAATCTGCGATCCAAACAAATAGACAGTTAGACACTGGAGTAGAATTTTCTTCAAAATACTGACAACACGGCACCAGTGAAATGAATTGACTTTAATGCCTGGGACAGACATACAAAGTACAGCGTTGTAATCCTTTACTCTAGTACGTGTTTTTCGGTACTGGATTAAAGTCTATGACAGTTCGTACAACGGTCAGCGTTGTATGTCTGTCATGAGCATAATAAAAAATGACCTTCTGTACAAATTCCGACAAAGTTTCCGCAACACAAGCGAAATTATCAAACACAGATAATAATAAAATATTATGTTATTGTTACATCATGAGTTCAGCAGAATACGAATGGCTCATTTTTGATTTTTAAAGCGTGATAAATATAAACCATTTATTTTAACTCCATTTCAATATTTAGCAATCGAAACATTTCAG
Source organism: Aedes japonicus (assembly GCA_034211315.2). Classification (NCBI taxonomy): domain Eukaryota; kingdom Metazoa; phylum Arthropoda; class Insecta; order Diptera; family Culicidae; genus Aedes; species Aedes japonicus. The sequence continues at coordinate 31,596 of JASCZW010000101.1, read as the reverse complement.
CAAACAGTAAACATTCTCGTTTGGCTCAGATTTTGACAGTTCTCGCTGCTCGATTGGCTGAACATGGCCGCTTCCGCATATCTCTGTACTCTGAGGATCACTAGTCGTTACTATCACAGTAGCCATTTTTGGGTACACTGAAAAAATATTTTTTTTAGCGACTACTGGAAACACATGTAGATATTTTCCAATACTCAAAGAAGTGGCTTTTACATGAATATCACATAGAAAAAGAACTTCTACTTGACTAATCCTTCACATTCCACTGGAAATATAAGATTCACTTGATTTTGCAAGGCATTTTTCACTTCCTGATTCACATGAAAGTTAAGTGAATTTCTAGTGAATATTTTCCACTGATTGAGTGATTTTTTTTTGTGTAGAGTTTTTTTTGCACCGAAGACATTCAAATAAGTACACAGAAAAAAATTATGAATTTTAACAGGGATGTAAAATTTCTCCTCGTTCAATTCTAAGCCAAACCTGGCGGGATCAACGAAATGTTTTTCAATCTTTCATGCGCCATACAACAATGTTAGCAATCTTTCATACAACCGACTAGATTTAGGTGTTATCTGGCTTAAATTTACATGAAGCATCCGATTATTTTCTGCCAAATCTAACATTCCATTCATTAGATAACTACATAACACTTTTTCACACCATCACTACCCGAGCAGCAACGAATAACTTGATAACTGGCCTTGGTATTTAACAGCTCAGATCAAAATTAGGTATTCATATGTTGTTGCCTTCTGCTCGGGTAGCAAATCCGAGCAAATTCATCTGAATTCCACTAGAAAAGCTAATCCCATGACAGATAGGCCTAATTCGAGTACTTGTCTCAGAAGAAGTCTGTATGTCACAGAATAAGCTTTTGCTGGCGGAATTTAGAGGTACATTACTAGCCAACAGCATCTTCACCGTTGGCTTAAATTGGTTCTCAGTCATAGTATTTTGGCATTTATCAGCCCGCATTTATCTGGCAGCGTTATTATGGATACTCCTGCAACCCTTTTTTTCATTCGTGTGATTGCCAAAATCGTAGATCCGAGGTTAAGAACCCAACAAATAATTTAAAGCGATTAATAAAGACCCATTGTCATTAAATGTTGATTTAAAGTTTCCAGGGCTGAATAAAAATGTTACCGTTTTGTTTATATGAATAAAAGTCTTTGAAATAGAACAAAAAGCCTTCAAAAGAGAACTTGCGGTTAGTTTAAGACGATGTTAAATAAGCTTTACTACATTTTTTACGCTTCTACAGTTCAATCATCAGAGAAAACCTTTAAAAAAAACATTGAATAAGAGCATATAACTCCTAAATCGTTATCATTATGTAACCGCTTGATAAAATCATTTAAAAACGTTCGACAACGTTGAGGTGAACATTTTTGCATCATGATTTTGGTATACTATCTTGATTTTTAAAGAAAAAGTTGTTCTTGAATTTTGAAGAGGATGATGACGGCCGTTTGCAACTGTTGAAGCTGAATTGATTGGGAATCAAAATTGCAAACTGTTAGATATTTAGTTTTTCTACAGGTATACGGGCATACAGTACTGACAAGAAAAAAGTACACACTGTAAAAACCTTTTGAAAATTGATTATATGTTGACTATGATAAAGTATAGCACATGAGTTTGTTTGAAGAAAATTATCGATATTCCATATGTATTTAAATGAATGTGTCAGTTTGCGGACGGCGTGCTTCATTTACCTGTGATAGATATACTTAGAAAATGTTTAACAATTTAAGCTGGCAAAAATAAAGTATAGACCACAGTGACATTATTCTTTATCTCTATCGACAACACCAAATCGATAAATCCTCCTCTTGTTCACTCATACTGGACGTAACCATTGAAAATGTCAAGCCATGTTTGCGTCATAGATGCAAAGTTTCGAGTTTGTTGTTTGAAGTACATCATAAGCATGAAAATATCGTTGCAAGTTCAAAAAAATTATTGGGAGAGATTGTGAAAATGGTCTCTCATACAGAAAAATCAAGAAAAAGTTCGGCTCAGTCAGTTCTAGCTGGTCTCACTCAGTGTCCAGAGCAAGTGATGAAGACCCAATAACGAACCATATCGAACACACTCTCAAAATGATGTCTTTCCGGTTAAACAGTGAATCAAAACGATATATGGTTTACACTACAATTATGTACAGCAAGGTGCTGAAATACCTTCGAGGTTCTCCTCGTTGAAACACAAGCGGGTTCGTACAACAGTAACAGTATCGAAAATTCGCTTTGCATGTTGATTGTTTCGGTTTAACATATATAGCAATGAGAAGCACGAGAGAATCCGAGAGAGTCTCACTATATGTGCTCAGTAAAGTGAGTACAGAATGAAACGCTACGTCTCTACCTGAGATACCTGGCAACGTGTAAAAAATGTGTAAGCGAGATTGTGTGTCGTAGTATGCAATGTTTCAGGGATTTTATTGGTTGAAGACATCGCACACATGAAAATGTCGTTGTAAGTTCCGGCAACTTCGAGTGACTATACTACCTAAAGGATGGACGTCTCATTTGTGAGAACTCGCAGAAAGAGTTCAGCCAGGCTTTTCTGCGGTTCGTAAGCTTTGGAAAAAATATCAACAGCGGGGAAATGTGAGTGATAAAGGTGGCCGAGGAAGAAATCGTTTGACAACAGTCAGACAAGATGCTCGAATACTACGAGAAGCGAGAAGTAACCCGAAAATAACAAGCCGTGTGATCAGAGAAAGCTTGTCCCTAAATATATCCGCAAGAACTGTTCGTCTGCGATTGGAACAAGAAGGGCTAAAGAACAAGTTTGCCGTACGCCGTCCTCACGTCAGTAAGGGTAATAGAATCGAACGATTGGAATTTGCGAAAAAAATATGCGGAAAAGCCCATTTCCTTCTGGAAAACGGTTCTTTGGACAGACGAAAGCAAATTCGAGCTGTTTGGTACCAAACAACGGCCGAGGGTATGGATCAAACCAGGCGAGGAACTTCTGGACAAAAATGTAAGAAAAACAGTAAAGCACGGTGGAGGCAACATTATGGTGTGGGGGTGCTTTGCTTGGTCAGGAGTTGGAGAATTGGTCCGTATTGAAGGAATTATGACGGCCGACAAGTATATCGACATCCTCTCCGAAAATCTGGAGGTTTCCTTGCTGAAGGTTGGGCTCGAGCATGACTTCCTCTTTCAACAAGACAACGACCCAAAACATACGGCTCGTAAAACTCAAACGTTTTTCCGTGGATCACGTATCAAAGTGTTGGAATGGCCGCCCCAGTCACCGGACTTGAATCCGATCGAGAATTTGTGGTCGATATTGGATTCAAAAATGGACAAAACCAATGTTACCAACAAAAACCTGCTCTTTGAAGCTCTACAGGAGACCTGGGAGTCAATTGACGAGCGTTATTTGCGAAATCTCGTCGAAAGTATGCCACGTCGTCTGGAAGCAGTCATCAGTGCCAAAGGAGGTCATACAAAGTACTGAGTTTGAGTCAGTTTTGATTAAATTTGATTACCTAGTTATACTTCTTCTCTGTGTACTTTTTTCTTGCCAAGCGAAAATAAGAGAATAAAAGAATTTCGAACTACTACGAAACAATAAGGGCATCTTCAACAGCAATTCAAATCGTGGATTGGATTTATTTCTTTTGTTGTAAATTTTGTTTTATACTGGATTTATTTGCATCATTTTTAAATTGGATATGTTATGATCTAATCTTGCAGCAATTTGAAACAGGAAAAATACCGATCCAAAACACTATACGCTACTTGATAATAGCAATAATTGAGTAAAATTTCAGATTTTACTAAACAATAACTCTAGCTTTATTGAGTATATTCTGAGGTTTATTTGCGAGCCGAAAAGTAACCGTGTTTGCAACGTGATGCTGGCGGTGGACAAAAAGTTGTGTTGCTCGCCTCGGATGCTGATAATTACCTCTAGTTGCTCCCGGTGCTAGTGAATTGCCTCTTCGTTTCATTCCTAAACAACGAATGCTTGTCTTAGTTTTTTTTACAACCACTGCATTTTCCGGACAACACTGACTAGATCGAAATGCGGAGGATTCCGAGATTCAGAATAGTATTTCAATTGCTCGGAAATGAAAAGTAATGAATCTTCAAAGTAAACAATCTGTTTATTGATAGACTGGTCATGATAAGCACTTGCAAATAGCTCATACAGATAAATTTTGGAGAAGCCTCTAGTTGACTCTAGTTGTCGCATAATGTCCCAGGAACACCTCCCTTGGATTGCGGAAACGCAGAAAGTGCTTCTCGTTGTAGGTTTGCGTGTCGCTAAAGTAGTCCTGGAACAGCTTCTGATGACAGGAACGGAAATCACGGTCGATGTTGGGGCGTCATCCCTCTCCGTTTTGGCTCTTGTTTATCCACTGCCAAAATACAAATCAGCATTATCTAATGTCGTTTTAATGAAATGCATGCATTCACACACTCACCTTCAGCCAAACGAAAAAAACAAGTATTCCTTGTCGTCAGCTAACGACGCACTACTGGCATTAAACATTATTTGGCCAAACCAATCAATGGCAATATGTTTGTGAAAAATCTGCGATCTCTTGAAAAAAACTTCTGATCTCTGATGTTGAATTATCGATAGGATGACAAGTGTTGGCGGGTTTAACAACAAGAAATACAACACTGGTGCTGGGAACGCAAAGTTGGTCTACTTTAACTAGTTCTATTCAAGTTTCGCTGATGCAAATCAGGTATAAGTTGATCAATATAGAATATACAACTGAAAGATTTCAGTCTTTAAAAAAAAATTGATATACGTTCGATTGTCCTTCGCACTATGGCCTCTTTTCGTCAAAAAGAATAATTTATTTGTAACTATAAAGATTAAAACCTGAAAATCACTGAAGAAAATGTAACACATGAGTGTGTACTTTTTCACTGATGCTGTACCAACTATCAAGTTGAGACGATCGAAACTTTGTCTCAAATTGTTTTACCGTTTGCGCAAATATCTACGTATTATGAATGCGAAGTCCACCGCTACGTTGCTCCGAAATCTTCAAAATCTTTACTGCACTCAACTCGTTTTGGTAACAACAAAGACTTTGCGTCACGCCATCGTCGAATCTCAACGTTCGGTCGAACCCGAACACAGCCAGGCAAGATTAATTGTTTAACCTCACTCTCTTTCTCTGTGGCGACGACGCTTTTCTTCGCCATAACGGCCAGAATATCGGCGGTCGCCGGTGGTAATTAGTTGGCGGATAGAAATTAGTGCGCGTACGCCAGAGCCAGGGCGGAGCCGTGAAATCAAACGCTCGCTCGCTCTCTGGCGCTCGTCGGTTGGTTGGCCGAGCTTCGACAGACGGGGTCAAAACACGAAACATGTTAATTATTCTTCGAAGAGCCTGAACCCGCTTCGGAGCAGTGCAGCGTTTCTTCGACGCCGGATGGGGACTAGTGGCAAGCAAATAATCTCCCGCCGATGGGAAGAAACTCGTTAGGAACCGACACTGGGAATCGATCCTACTGATGCCGCGGGAGCAATATTTTGATCTCGGAATCTACCGGGAATTTCTCGCAAGACGTCAACTGCGACGCCACCACCAGGAGGGCCCTCCGCGCGCCAGGGGCTGGAAAGTAATTGAATCAATTGCTTTGCTTCGTTTGCGAGGTCAAGGAGGCAGCGAGGGCCGGTCCCGATAAAATGTCAAACAATTGGAAACATTGTGTCCCGAATCGTGTGTGCACTTTTGTGTCGAATGTTTTGGTTGCAGCAGTTTCACCCTACGGGGAGAAAAGTTTTTAATAATTAGGATACTTTTGTGTGTGCTGTGCTGGGCTGGATGAAAACGGGCAGTCGTTAGTCAATGGGGACCTCCTGCTGATTCTTTTCTTCCGATTCGGAGCGGAACGAATGATCTTTTCAGTCCACACGCTTGCAGCCAGAAGGGACGAGGGACTTTTCATTCATTATCCTTTTGCTGTTTGGCAGGCATGAATGGAAAGGACATGCAGCGTCGTCGTCCTGAGAAAGACCCTGTCAGCAGTGGAAGTAACAATATTCGACGTCCCGGACACAATAGCGGTGAATGCGATTATTCTTTGTATGTAGTCCTTTTGTTCTCCAGTTTAGGCTAGGCAATAGGTAGGCACACAAATCTCACGACCATTAGGATGCTTTTAGCAAATTTCAATTTGCATAATGTTACCTGTCTCCGGTGGGTCTTGGCATTCGCTTGGGCCATGGTGGTCACCTGGCAGCAGACAAACTACGCAAGGATGCACCAAGTTCGACACAGGAAATTCATTTTTCAACCTCACGTCCGGCCACTGCAACTTTGACCACCGACGCCGATTCCGATTGGATTGAAGCCCAGAAGCTCCCTTTCATCAGTGCGCGGTCATTTCATTGCGGAACGTGAGGCGTTCAATAAACACATAAAAACGAAAAATTGGACCTACCGGATCGTCGAGGCAAGAATCCTCTCGCAGCACGGATCCAGGATGGGTGATAAATGAAGTTATAATCATTTCAGGCCACCGTTTGCGACTCTGCCCACCTGTGTATTCAAATGGGTGCTCCACTCGGCGGTAAATGTATAAAATAAATAAATACAGCCCACCCAAAACAAGCGCGAACCGATCGGGACGTTTACCTGACCATCACGGACAGCCGTCGACTCCTCGTACACCTTCCTTTTTTTTCTCCTGTCTCGAACCTAATAATTTAGGAATCCTCAATCCGATTCCGAGAGCGCGAGCAGAACGAATATCTGCATAATCATAATAGGTGGCCACCAGCGATTGCGGAGATGCGGTGTGTATTATAATAATCGCGTGCTACTTCACGGGATCTTCCGCCTACGGCGGATTGAGCTGTTTGCATGCGCTTACTCATTGAAGTCGTCGGCGGCGGTGGCGGCGGCGGCGGGTACAACCTCAATCAGGGCGAGGTCAGCAGGGATCAGCCACGGTAGCCGGTTATCAGTCTAGCATGCCTGTCCGTTGTCGCCCTCTTGGGGTCAGTTCATCACGCGGCTTAATTCAATCTGGAACGTAAGCAATTTCCCGCCCACATGTGCCGCTTGCTTGCGTTGATGGACGTTGCAAGTGAGTTTGGTTGTAGCAGTTGGTTCGGAAGATGAAGCAATTGTAAATGGATGCAATTATGACAATTACAGTTGCAATTGCTTTCTTGTGTGATTTAGCTGGAATTGGAAATTTTTCAAATTACGAAATCCGTCGCTGCATTAAATTCAATGTTAATCATATAAATTAAAATCTGCGCTTAGAGATGGTTAAGAGAACGATTTGGAGGAAGCGAACATTAAATTTTGAGAAAATCTGTACGAAAATCTGCTAATAGCACACAGTAAAAACTCGAGCCCGTCATCGGAATATCTATATCTATTCGATAGAAATCCCAAGAAGCGGTAGGCCGAAAAACCTGGATTGTTCTACAAATTACTGAAAAAGTTGAGGATATTCACAAATGATTAAAGGAAGATCTTGAGGAAGGCAGCAGAAGTTTGAAGAAAAGTACAATCGCTGTCAAAATTTTTGAATTACTAGAGCCTATCTTACGTGAAAAAGTCTAAGGATTCGAATGGTGTTGTTTCCGTTCAGTTACAGAATCGGGAAACTGTCCATTTTGCCACATTCAATCTTTATTTTGTGTGTTTTTAAGTGTTTATTCATATATCTATAATCGCCGCTGAATTTTCTACATGAAAAGGACCATATCGTACGTGATAAACACAGAGAAAATTTTACCCCTGAATGTGTGTCCTGTTGAGTTGGTTTCCACGTACAATATGGTTCTTTTCATGTGAAAAATGCAGCGAAAATTGTAGATATACGAATAAAAACCTAAAACACTCAAAGTTGGGGTTAAATTGGGCAAAATGGACAGTTTCCCGATTCTATAACTGAAAGAAAATAACACCATTCGCTTTCTTAGGCTTTTTCACGTAAGATAGGTAAGCCAAAAACTTTGGCAGCAATTGTAGCTGAAAGGGTACGAACAAGAAAACCGCAAATTAAAGGGGACACTGGGCAAAATAGGCCACTTTCCGAGCTCGAAAATGAATGAAACCTGTACCATGCTTCTATGCGGACAAACCATTCAGTGGCGTTTTTAGTTATATGGGTCCCAACTCAAAAAAACACATTTTTAGGGATAAATGGGGTAAAATGGACCATTTCCCGGGGCCGGAGCAGAATGAAACTAGCACCATTCAATTTTTTGGCAAATTTACCATAGGAAATGAAATATTTCAATCAGCAAATCCAGCAGCGTCCCATCTGTGAGAATTTGGGTCCGTTTTTTCCACTGTGCAGTGTGAAGTCTTGCAATAATTTTGTGTTCCTTCATTATATTGAATGGAACAGCAAAATTCGTATCGTGAATACGTGAATCGTATGAGAAAATCTGAGGAGTTCACGGATATTCGCGATACAACTTACGAGCACAGGTTTTGGACGCCACAATCTGCTTGTCATTGTGGTTCGGCAGAGTTTTCAACTTGAATGACCTGCTTCTTACCATTCTTACCATCGCTGCCAATTTCGAATAGACACTTGTAATATACACAAAGTGTGTATTTTCAAAACGAACAGACATACTTTCACTACGTAACGAAATATTTCACTCAGTTGAAATCGCAAAAAAATGTGACGTGGGAGTAAGGAATCATTCTTAATGTACAACTGCTCTTTAATGGTTATCGGACAAGTCCTTAAAGATCATTTATGGAAGGGAAGGAACGTTAGCTCGGTCTTCGTTGATATATACTACTGTATCCCTACGAGCATCTCAAGAATGGAAATTGTTAGTAGGAGGTTTCTAGGTAGACTTCAGCTTTGTAGATGAGACAATAGCTGGAGAAACTGCAACTGGGCATCTCACAAAAGATATATTTGAATATAAGTACCGATTAAAACTAACAGTATAAATGCTATTAGGGCCAGTTACAAATGATGTTGGTGCACAGAAAAAAAAATCTTGTAGTAAAAACTACCATTACTCGACTATGCCTATCTTCAAAACTACCATGAAATTTCAGTCGAATTTACTACGTTTATGGTAAAACGTTCAACATTTATGGTATGTTTGACAGACCTCATATTGATATTAACCGCACCATAGTTGATCTAATCGCGAGCATGGTAAAATCGAACGCATTTATAGTCAGGTGAGAATAATTGATGTTTGCGCCTAATTTAACCCTCGAAATGGTAGCTTCTACTGAGGTTTTTTTGCGTGTGGTTTTTCATTGAGAAAGCAAGGGTGATTTCAAGTACCGCCTGAGAACCGAGTTGGAGCGATTTCAACCATGAGTAAAGATGTTATACCGAAAAGCGCATTGTATGAAAGATGCACCTGGAGCACTGCACGACCAATCCCAAGTAACAATTTTAATTTTATTACAGCCACACAGCACCCCTCCCGGGTTTAAAAAAAAATACATTCAAAACTGTTTTGTCCGCCAACACCTCCTCTATGCTTCTTTAAAGCCGGAATATGTACAAAGCTGCCCTATCGTTAGACGGTTTGTGAAATCAAATTCATAAAACCTTTACAAGACCATAAAGATTTTGAAAATGTTCTAGTGAAAGATGTTATGACTACTTGACAACCTTCATAAAACCTATTGGCTGTCATTAAAACCAGCATAGGGCCAAACGGTCACAGCTGTCAAACCACACGGTGATATCGTGGTTGGTTTTTGTTATTCTGCTTTGTTCGATGCTCTGCCCTTCTAATTCATTTAACAGTAAATACTATCCACATTCCAATTATTTCATCCATTTCAATAATTGGATTGGAAGAAATCACAGTTTTGCCAAATGCCAATTTATCTTCGAAATGGTTACTATAAAACTATTTGGTAGTTTGGTTTCGAACCATCGAAAATAATAAAATAATTTTTAAAAGGCGAGTCAAACTACTCTCGTTAGTTCTGTAGGGAAAATCATACAAATCATTCTTTGAAATTGCAACTCTTGTATTTTCAGGGTAGTTGTGAACACTTTTCGATCATATCCACCATATGACCAAACAGGCCTTTCTGAAAATTGAATTAGGGCATTTAAGGAAACACTTTCTAGATATATAACAAACTGTAAACAATGACTTTAAGCGTCGATTTCTCTAGAATCTAAAAACACGTTTTCGAGTTGAAAACAGCAACTGGTCAAGGAATATCCGGTCTACCATATGATGTAGTTGGATATTGTAGGAGTATTGTAATTCTTGAGGCATCAGCATTCAAGTGATTGCTCACAATTGGTTTTTAGGCCTTGATCATGAGTTACTCGCGAATTCTACTTCGCTAACACAGCTCAATAAAACGGATGCATCTGTCTCTTCATATTACTACCTGAAAACAGGCACACATCACACACGACTGATGACATTCCCCAACTTTTGGAACAGTCCACACTCATACATAAACACATTGGATCTAAATTGTCAAGGTAGAACCATACCAACAATTAATAGGAAACTAGCGATTCAATTTTGGCTCACTGCCTTAGAACTCCCAAGTACACCATACAATATTCCATTTTATCGCTTAGCGGTACTAAAGGGTGTTTCGATCAAAATTTGGTCGACTTAAACTTGACACATTTCCTTTCATCGTGAATTTTGGAGATGTGTGCGTGTAGCATCATGCTTCTATTTTGATTTTGAAGTTAGCCCTTCAGTTATCAAAATGTCGTCGAAGGAAGAGAAGCAACGCATCAAAATTTTGCACGTGCATGGCGAAAATCCAAACTACTCTAGATAAATCAACTGTTACCAACGTATTAGAAGTGGTCGGTGATCGTTTGTCGACAGCCAGGAAAGCTGGATCGGGGAGAAATCGAAAGCCGAAGGACACAGCGACGACAAAAAGAGTTGCCCGCTGTTTCGAGTGGAACCCCAACCTCTCCGTCCGAGATGTCGCAAAGAAGCTGGGAGTGGCGCCTTCAACCGTGGATAGAGACGAGTTAGACTATCGACTTACAAGAAAGTTGTGACTCCAAATCGCGACGATGAACAAAACACGTCGGCAAATGCACGATCGCTAAAGTTGATCACGACGATGCTGACGAAGTTTGATTGTGTGGTACAGGAAGAACCTCAGTTAAGGCAGACTTTGAACAGCTTCCTGGACAGGACTTTTTTATGGCAACTGGACGGGAAAGGTGACAGATATTTTGAAGCACACTAAACTGTCAAAGTTTTGCGAAGAAAGCTCTGGTGAGGCAGGCCATCTGTACCTGTGCCTTGAAGAGCAGCGTTTATATTGCGACCGGAAACGTCCACCAGGAATTTAGCTGTCTACTGTTTTTCCTAAAGCTACACAATTGTGTCGTTCTATTTTGGCCGAATTTGGCATCTTGCCATTACGGGCGCCAGAGTTCCGCCCAATCGAACAATGTTTGGCCATCGTCAAGCGGAACCTTGAGAAGACTCAAAAAGTTGTTGTTCAAGGCAAACTAGCGTTCTGCGGCGAATAAAGTGGACGAGAAGACTCTTCAAAATCTAATGGAAAAAAGGAAAGAAAGGAAGTTTAGCTGAATTTTTCTCCTGTATTCTCTTTTAACTGAACTTGAAAAAAAAAATTGACTTATTAATAAAAACTTTGATTGACTCTTGATACACATTACTGTTTGGCCACATTTTGATCGGAACACCCTTTAGATTTTTTTTTTTTTGGTTTTGATTCTCTGTGTTATTTTGAAAGAATAATCTAGGGGTTACTCGTTGGGAGCTTTGTCCTGAGGGGTGATTTATTGAACCTGGAACCTTCGGCCCATAATCCGGACACCTTAAAATCTAAGTAAAACAAACATTTCGCATTATATTTCAATTGTAGTTATTTATTTCAGATTTATGTAATATAATTCAACTATTCACGTCAAAAAATACTTATTCGGTATTTGCATAACATATTCGACTTTGCACTTAACACATCCATTAGGGTTTGTGAGCAGGTGCATTGTCTTTATGAAAAATATTTTTTTTTCTGCTGTCCGGTTCTTCTTTCACAATTTTTTTTCACCCAACTAATCCAAATGGTTACAATAATAATCAGAGTTGATTGTCTTATCGGTTTGGAGATAATCTATTCAATAAAATTCTTTCTGCATCCCAAATAACTGTGGCTAACAGCTTCTTGGCCAATTTCTGGACACGAACTCGCTTTAGAGTTGAAGTTCCTGGTTCATACCACTCCTTAACCTATTGTTTTGATTCAGGATCATGATGGTTGACCCATGTCTCATCCAAAGTTATGAATCGACGCGGAAAATCTTTTTTATCCTTCCGAAATTGCTCCAATTGTTGTTCAGAAAGTCGTATTCGAACGTGTTTTTGTTGCATTGTTAGCAAATGCGGCACTCATTGTGAGCACTGTTTTTTGAAACCCAAACCATCAGCCAAAATATGTCGTGTTGTTCTATGTGAGATGCCTAATGTGTCAGCTATCACATCCACAGTCGATCGGCGATCTTCCAAAACCATGTCCTGTATTTTCGCTATTATTTCTAGTGTTGATTCACTTTTTGGACGTCCTGAGCGTGGATAGTCTTGAAACGCTTGTATGGCCACGATTAAACTCCAAAACCCATCGGCGAACGGTTGGAAATGAAGGAGAAGACCTTTAATACTTTCACCATCTTTGCATGGATCTCAGTAGCCGATAAACTTTCCAAAAGAAAGAATTTAAGCACTCCATGATATTCGGGGTTTACCATTGTTAAAAAATACACTGATACGTCAACTTCAAATGGATTTTAAGGAGAAGAATTGACAGATCGAAATGATATTATGAGTATGTTCTTATACTTCTTGTACAAATGTTGCAATCTGCAAGACGCACCACTGAGGATTTTTTCAACCTCATGGAAAAAAAGTATTACAGAGATGAGCTTAATCAATTATGTTAAACAAGTTGCCTGGAGTCAGCAAATCATAGCATGCTAATTATTCATTTCTTGATGTGAACATCAGTTCCTATAGCAACAAAAACTCTCGTTGAACATAATTGTTTAATAACAACAAAACTCGACGGACACGTGCCAATAAAAATTGAACCACCAACAAATTCACAATATCGCACCGAAGATGTTTGCAACCATGTTCAACAACCATTCGCGCGCCCCGTACAAAAAGTGCATTGTGTGTACGATTTAACGACGGAGGTGAAAGGATTGTGATTAAAATGGTAATGCATGCTCAAGAGGAAGATGATGATGAGACGCAGCGATCCAGCGGAGCGTGTTGAAATATAGTTTTTCATTATTTATCTCATTAGGATGGAGGCAAGAACGGGCGCATAGAACAGCGAGAGGGAGGCAATTAAGATGCTTCATGAAGCGTTCGCTGAGCTGCCAAACGGTGTTTTACAGTATGTTCTACTAGATCTTCAACACTACCGACCGGTAATGGTTATTAAAACTATCATCATATCGTTCGGAGCAACAACAGCAACATCAACAACAGGCAACCAGTAGCTGCGAGCATTAAGAGCATCTCCCCCGCGCGTCGTCGTCGCCGTCATCCGGGATGGGTTGCATAATTTGACGGCTCGTTCAGTTTGCGGTTCGGTTTCGCTCTATTGTGTTTTGAAGTCGAGTTGGCGAACGGAGTGTAATTGAAACCCCGTTTGGTTTCGGAACGATTGCATCGGGCAGATAGCCCGGGAGAGCGCGCGAGCCGAGCAAATCTGGGCTATCCATCATCCGGAACAAAACTTTCGCTCTCCCGAGCGCACGAGCGAAAGGAAGGGTGTCCGATGGATGCCTTGGGCCACCAAAATCGGATAATTAAATTAAAAAATATATGATACACCTATTTATCTAGATTCGCATTGTTCCCGGGATGCCCCATGCAGGCCGTAACGAATAGATATGGATATACGGCCGGCGAGTGCCCTTCGGGTGGGAATCCTTCTCCACCCACTCTCCGGCCATGGCCATGGCGATGGGATGGCGAAACATAGGATTATTCACTCATTTGTTGCAGAAGTTCAGTTCGGTTTCAAGCCCGGAAGGAACGGGAAGATGTATCACATTCGGTCCTCGACTTTCATCCTCTGCCTTTGTGTCTGGCTGGGTGTGTTGGGATCTGCTTCTTTGGGCGTCGGAATCGGGGTGGGATGGGAGCCTTGAGCAACGAGATAATTTTGAGGTTCGTTGGGAGATAATTGATTATGAAACCCCTTTTCGCAGCGGTATGCTGTTGCTGTTGCTTTGGTCCTCGTGTCGTCGTGATAGATCGGGAAAAGTGATCCCTGTGAAATTATACATTATTCATAAACACAAAAGCGAGAAGACATGGCGGCGGCGGCAGAATCGGTCACATATGCAATATTGTAACACCCGTGTCGTCGTTTGGGCGAAGAGCTGTATGTCCGGCAGGCATTATGTCGGGTTTGTGTGAATGTGTGTGCAAGCATAGAACGGGATTGAACTAGAGCAAACCGGAGGCGCAATTTTTATGCTGTTTTATAGAATGTTAACAGGAAATAATTTTGCATAAATTTGCATAGAGCGCAGCAGCTAGAATTTGGTTATTTTTTTGGTCGGCCACAGTGACATGATGATACCGCAAACCGACACCCGAAGAAGTGGGACATCAACATACAACACAAGGGCCGAAGTTGCCGGCGCATACATCACAATATTTAATTCAGTTACGTTTGATTAAAAATCAGCAAGTTTCGACGATTGCCACGTCAACTGGCCGGACACTCACGGAAGAGTCACACACGTGGCAGGGTGAGAGTTATCGAGTGTCAAAATTTAATAAATTTAATCATAAATTAAAGTCAGGAAACCCTTGCGAAACATCTATCCGAGTTGGTGTGTCGACAGAGGGCTGCCTCTAGGGAATGGGTATATAATTTTCCTCTCAGCGTGGGTGTGTATTTTTCCCTCCTTGTTGGCCCCGGTGGACCCGATGATCACGGTTTCCTCCGTCATGGGCAATCGATCATACGAGCACGTTTCACATGAACGAAAAAAAAACCCGGAGATTCGTGGTCGGAGAGTGTTGTTTCTTCGCCTTGTTGTGGAACGCGATATTAAAAGGTCCCATCCTCACATCCCTACACATTTATTGTATCTCGCGCAGGTCCACGGAAAATGTATATAGAAAATAATAAATTATTTTCTGATCGACGATGATAGCGATTTGTTGGGCGCGCGCGAGGACGATGATCTCTGCTGAAGCGAGGCGATTCAAACTGGGACGGGAAAATCGTTACCATCGCATTAAATCTTACGCGGCGTGACTCCGAAAGCTGGCAACCCTGCTTGCATTGACAGAATCCCCTCACCCCCAATGCCCTCGACCACTGCATTTGGCTCTTATTACTATTGTTTAAGTATAATTAAACCGTTAACGGAAAGATGCGCGCATTTCTCCGCACTGGAACTCGGTTGATTTCGGCCCCCGTCGTCCCGAACCACGGAACAAAGGCCAACAAAACCAAAGACACCAAAACGACTCTCATTGCATAAAGAATAAGATCACGACTTTCGGTGGTACTTATGAGTTTATTTCTTTCGATTTTCTTTTCATTTCCTCGACACCCCAGCCAGCGCACCGGCCGGTGCTCATTTGGCGGCGCGCGCGGGGCTGATCAGAACGGGCAGATGATCCGGCAGGCCCGGGTCGTCGTCTCTGGCGCCTGTGGGCTAGCCCTTTCGTGAGATCGCCCCGGTCGCCCGCTGGACCGGACCCGGAGATTGGCTCGCATTGCAGGGGTGACTTACTGGCTATTATCTCCCGATCCGTCGTCGTTTGCCTCGTCGTCTTCCGACCGGCTCGCAGTGGCAGTTGGCTGGGACCTGATTTCGGATGACGGGGACACGGAGGCGTGCAACAAAATAATATTGAATTAAAAGCGATTGGAATTGAAAGACGATCGATACGAGGGGGAGAATTTTTCGCGACGTTCCCATAGGGAGGATGTACTTGAACGCGATGCGTGGGGCGAATTACGGATATACCAATTGTAATCTACGCAATTTGAGACCGAAACCGATTTGTAAATTTGTCATTTGTTCCCAAGTTTATGATTTTTTTTCCACTGGCATGAAACTTCTAACAAATATACTTTCAATAACTAGATAGTATTACTCTCTTCATTGAAAAACTGGACAGTTTTCGGACGGATTTGATAAATAAACTTTGGCCAATTTTTCCTTTAATCTTACATTTGTGCAATATTTTTCAAAAATTTACATCTATGCAATATTTTTCAAAAAACTTACTTTTATGCAATATTTTTCAAAAATCTTACATTTATGCAATATTTTTCAAAACCCTTACGTTTATGCAATATTTTTTTAAAAATCTTTCATGTGTGCAATATTTTTCAAATATCTTACATTTATGCAATATTTTTCAAAAATCTTACATTTATGCCATATTTTTCAAAAATCTTACATTCATACAATATTCTTCAAAAATCTTACATTTATGCAATATTTTTCAAAAATGACCAGCACCCTTACAGCAGTTGGAACCTTGGCCATAGACGTGAAACAAAACAATGGTGAGCTATTTTTCAGCGTCTTCCTTGCTTTGTCGATCAGCTGCTGCTAGGATTTGGCCACAACATTTGTGGAGCAGATCCTGCGTTTGAAATTGGCCTAGAAATTCTCGATTGGCTACAACTCTTCGGCGAATCAGTGATTTTAAGGCGGTCCTTCTCTTCCATTCGCAGCAAGTTCTGAGGCTAGAACAGGGGCTTTAAAACCTCTTTCTCAATGATGGTCAAGCACAAGGAAACGAGGGCTATGCTCGACCTTGCTGCTAACCTCTTTAGGGCGTTTCGCCGGGAAAACCTCCTTGACCATTATCTTCAGCTGCTGCTTCTGGGCGGCGTCCTGCTGCTCCGAGACGACCAGTTTGGGACAGCGTTTCCGAATTTTGTCTGATTTCACCTTTCGGCTCATGATTTTCGACTACGGAAGGATTTCGCCATCTTCCCCTACATTTTGCCCTTCAGCATCTGCTAGACTGTTGAACGGCCAAAATGAAGCTACCTCTCAATGCTGTTTCCACTGTCCATTAAGAGCTTCTGTTTCCCACCCACACGAAGTGTCCCACGAAGGCGGATTTCTTCGTTCCAAAGTGCATGCAACAGTCAGAGTATACCATTGAAACGGTGATTATTACTACTTTCGGCATGGCTTTTGCGAAACAACTGATATCATTCACAAAACTTGACAAATTTTCAAACTTCCGTAACTTGTTCCTTACCTGACCGAAATCAACCATATTTTGCCTAGCTTCTATTTAAGGTGTATTGTTTACATCCGCCCAGTTGAACAGTTGTCAGTGAGACTCCAGTCGAGATGGAATAAAATTAGCAAAGCGTTCGCGGAAGGACGTCGGTACTTGTATCGCGTCCTGTGAAAACTGATGCAGACGAGGGATACCAGCTTCGAGACGAGCTGGCTCTACCAGGAACAGAAGTCAAAACTGAAAGAGAGACAGGATGGCTCGGGTGTTGAAGTACATCGGTTGGGGATGCATGCTGGGGACGCCTCGCTATCCACTCTAAGAATATACAACCGTTAAAGCTAAGGTTCGAAAATAATTATGTTTATTTTTCCACATAATTTGAATGCAATGGGTAGGAAAGGGACCATCAGGGCACCGGATTGACGCGATTTGAATGGGAAGAGTGAAATTGCCAACTCCCTGTTGATAACATTTCGTGAATTTACAGCGGGCTCTTCTTCCCACTCAGTAAATTTAGACAGTAGGATCATAGTTGGTCTGAATCTCGAAATACAAGTGATACAAATAGTGCACATGTACACTCGCACTACGTAGCGAACGAGTTTTGAACTAATGTTTACACCATCCGAAAGGCCTTGAACACTCGAACATATTTGCCAACGGTGCACCTTCAAATATGTCAAGCATCTCGAGATGCGCGTTATTCAGAATTTTACATGCACACTAGCGCAGCGTAGTGAGATAATTCTGAACTTTGAATGTCGATCACCTATAAGGTCATGATTTCTCAAATAACTTTCCCAAAGGTAGTAAATTCATATTCAGTATAAATTCAGTTGCTCCACGTAGCGGACGAATTCTGAACTAATTTTTACACTATCCAAAAGGCCTTAGCCACTCAAACATATTTGTCGAAGACTCCAAGTTCCTATATTTCAAGGATGCAAAGATTTGGGCTGTTCAGTCATTTCATATGTACACTAGCGCCACGTAGTGCTATAATTCTAAACGTTCTAACTTCAAAAAATCACGAGATATTCTATGCTGAAACCAAGAAGGTCAAACCCCCACTCGATATCCTCTTCAAGAGGATCCGCGGTAATCGGGGGTTTGATTGTACTTTGCTTTTTTTTGACAAAACATGCTGCCTCTAAACGGTAATAACTTTTTTCTGTTAAGCCGGATTGAAACATTTTCTTCGGAAAAGTAGCAATTTTTGATGCCAATTTGTGTAGAAAAATGCAAAATACGATTTTTGGTGGTTTTGGGACCCAAGTTGAAGGATATTGCCATGGAACTCTGGGCATCAAGACTTTTTCCGGATTTTGTGGACCAGTGTAATGTTCATGTACATAGGATGAAACTTACACCCTACTAAATTACTATTTTATCCTATTACTCATATCTTCTTTGTTTATGAACTAGTCAACTAAAAAATTAATAATACTACTCTCTCCCCTGTTCGATTGGACATTTGTTCCAAATCTCCATTTAATTTTGTAATTGTATGCTGAACTAGCTGAATCCGGTGCGAGCGCTGCTACGCTTGCAACTAAATTATTGAAAATTCAATAGAACTGGCACGTTTGTGGCTGTTTTTAAGAATGAGTTTTTTCATTGATTGAGAAGAGGTTTAAACTTCTATCGGAACATGCTTATGACCCAAGAAATACACATTTTGTGTTTTAGTTACCTGGATAATTCTCAAGTTTGGTTGAAATTTGTGTTTCATTTGTATGAGAACCCCCCCCCCCTCCCTTCATAGGGGGGGGGTTCAAACAACCATACAATCATGGTCTTCAAAACCCCGCACAGACCAAATCTGGTTCCATTTGCTTAATTAGTTCTCGAGTTATGTAGAAATTTGTTTTTCGTTCGTATGAGAGCCCCCTCCAACCTTAAAAAAGAGTAGGGGTCTTGAACTACCATAGAAACGTTTCTTGCCTCCAAAAATCTTCATATAGCAAATTTGGTTCCATTTGCTTGATTTGTTCTCGAGTTATGTAAAAAAAATGTGTTTCATTTGTATGGGAGCCCCCCTTTTAGAGGGTGGAAGGGTCTCAACCCACCATAGAAACATTTCTTGCCATCAAAAATCTCCACGTGCCAAATGTGGTTCTAGTTGCCTGATTAGTTCATGAGTTATGCAGAATATTGTGTTTCATTTGTATTGGAGCGCTCCTTTTCCAGAAGGCAAAGGGGTCTCAAACCACCATAGAAACATTTCTTGCTTTCAAAACCCTCAAATTGCCAAATTTTGTTGCTTTAAATGTCAAATTTGCTTGATTAGCTCTCGAGTTACGCTGCAATTTGTGTTCTTTTTGTTAGGACCCCCCTACTCTCGGAGGGCGGAGTGGTCTCAAACCACCATTGAAACATTTCTTGCCTTCAAAAACCTCCACATGCCTAATTGGGTTCCATTTGCTCAGTTAGTTCTCGAGTTATGCAGAAATTTGTGTTTCATTTGTATGGGAGTCCACCTTTCTAGAATGGGGAGGGGTCTCAAACCACGATAGAACTATTTTTTCATATTAAAAAACTCTCACATGCTAAATTTAGATTTCCCGGTCCCAAAACCCCTCCATACAAAATTTCACGCTGATCGGTTCAGTAGTTTTCGAGTCTATAAGGTTCAGGCAGATAGACAGACAGACTGCATTATTCGCTCTATCGAATCAATTAAGCCGAATTTATAAAACTTGAAGATCGTGTAGATCATCTATGCAGCTTAACCAGTGAAATCAAGATGCCCCAAAAGTTCAAGAAATCGAAAATTTGGCGGAAGTGAACAACTATAAGTTGATTGATATTGTCTCAATTGCTTTGGATTACATCGGTCATCGTAATAGCAAGACGAATTTGTTGAATATCGCAAAATTAATGACATATTTGGAATGAAGGAGCTAGGCTAACATTAATCCCGTTACCCTATATCTTTCAAATGAAAAATTAATGCTATTATTTGGTTGATTTGTTTTGCTGTAATTCCATATTGTTTTAGTGACACCTATTGTGAGACACCCTGTAAGTGTATGGTTCAAACCCGGAGGCGTGAAGATTTTGTGCTGAGTGTGACATGTGGAGGTTAGATGGTAATAACAGTTGTAAATGGGAGCGTTGGCTTATGTCAGTGGGTTTTGTAATGCGCACGTGTGTGTGAGAGAGAAGGATTGAGAGAGAGAGAAAGAGAGAAAAAAAAGAGAAAGAGGCCCATCCGCCCATATCGGTGATAGAAAATCTTACTCATCATGGCTAGAACAATGAACAACTAGCTAATCACTAATTCCTGTCAAATAATAAACTTCATTCATCGAAGTTAACTCAACAGTTCATCTGAGGTGTCATCTTTTGGTATCCTGTTCGATGATCCATAGCAAATTTGTTGGTTTATCCCTTTCATCCGTAATATTTAAGATTTACAAAACAAACGCTATTCATCTACACTAATCTTTAAACACTATTTACAGCATGTGATAGAAATTGATTATTGTTAAATTCTGTACCGACGAGAGATCCTTCAAAAAATTCCAAAATTATCTATGATTTGAATTAATATTCCCGAGCTGTGTCACTAAACAAAGAAAATATGCAAAGTTCACCTTTTGCGACCATTTCAACCTTTTATGATTTAACTGAGAACCTCCCCATCTCCTAAAACACCTATCAAAAAATGACATCCAAAATTCGATCGATGGCCTTCTGTCGGGCAAGAAAGAAGAGCAGCTGTCTGTAAACAACCAAGTGCTACTAATCCTTTTAACATATAAATGGCCGAACGAAACCCTTTCGGTATTCAGAAACGAGTGGGTGTCACATTTTGGCCAAACAGACACCAAGAAAAAACAACAAAAATAAACAAAGAACCCATGGATATCGCCTCCCAGTTCCGTTCCAGTTGTGGAAGTCGGCGTTTCCAAAATGAAGACATCCACAAAACATATCTACCAGCGGTGGGAAAGGATTAACTTTCGGTCCTGCTGGCTTCCGCCATTCGGCCGTCGACGGACGTTGCGAAGGGAGGGAAAATATTACTCCCGTCGCTTAGGAAATGCGTTGAACTCTTCACGAACTTTGGCTCGTCGCCTCCTTTGTTGATTTATGCCCGCGTAGAATGTAAAAAGTTAATGAAAAAACCCTTTCTTCTTTTAGCATAAGCATAACTATTTACTTAAAAGTGACCTTCTGCCCTGTCTATGACTTCTGGCTGGTGGGTGATTTATGAACAATAAGCTCGCCGTTAGTGCTAATAGAGAGACCGACTGACGCTCGCTTATCAGGCGTTATAGCTACCGCGGTGGGCGAGCAATAACCGTCGCATGCCGCCGTCCCAGCGGTCGCGTGAGGGTGAATAACGAACTTCCAGTGGCGTCACGTGATTTGTTCCGCTGCTGAGGGACTTAGTTCAGCGAAACTTCAAAAAGTCAACGACGATGACCAACCGCGCTCAACACTTTTTTGACATTCTAACATTCACAGAGGGTTAAACGAGTGTGTGTTTGAAAATAGAGCGCGATGCACCCCTGCCAAGAGTGATGGCGGAACCCGAGGCCTCAATATCTGATAATCATGACTGGCTGGCTTCCGCGTCCGAAGCGAGAAGGGACGGGCGATGACGATTATATTGATCGCTTTCATCATCATCACTGCCTTATTATTAATAAGTGAGGTTCAGCGCGGATGATGAAGATCAGCCCGGGCGAGTTGAGGATGGTGCGGTTGTGGGTTCGCGAAATTATAGACAGAGCGGCGGAGCAGAGAAGAGAAACGACGCGAAGGGCCGACGGACGGACGACGACGACGACGACGCGGTTCGGGTGACGCTGATGCGCGCAAGCAAGAGGCGAAGTTGCACAAAGCGCGACTGCCGAGTGATCACGGGCGCGAGTAGGTCACGATTTCTTGTATTCCGCCATCACTCAATTTAGCGATAGCTCGTGCGTCCTGCTGGGGCCGTTACCGCTATCGATCGATACCGGACAGGAGCAGGAGGATCAGAGCAGTGTATCGAACGGCGAGAGTACGATTGAGGTTAATAGTTAATAAAATCTCAGCAGGCCAATAGTGGTGGAGGATCGGTCAGCGCCAAAAGGGCTACAAGACCTGCAGATGACCAGCAACGGCACCTGAACTTCCGTAAAAGGTTAGAACATGCAGGAAGTACCCTCGTATTCAAATCGAATTACGTTGAAAGACGTGCTCATTAGCGTGTTTATCGGGGAGCTTCACCGGAACGACATTGTTTGCGTCGTCGAGCCGTCGCCGTCGGGTTCCCAGAACGCAAATCGACTGTATCCTGTCGGGCGAAATAGGCCCCGAAAAAAGCAATAATCCCCGACGGAGACAATTCTCTCGTTCGTTTCCGCCGACACGACATTCAGAGCGTGGGCAGTTTGGCACCAAGTTTGCGGATTAAGCCGCTTACCGGTTTTCGTGGTAAATTGCCAGTGGAAGGCGTTCGTAAACCCATTTCCAAGATAGTAATCTAGACCGGCTGATAAAGATAGTTTTGGTAATTGACCAGAGCGTGGGGAGAGATCAAAGCCCTCCCCACGTGTTCTTGCCCGTTTGACGCCTTTTTCCATTCGAGCATCGTTCCGTGTCCGTGCGCTATGGTCAGTGATTAAATTACTTAATTATAATTAATATCGGTTTTTATAAATCAGCGTTCCAAGCTTTCCCACAGAGCGAGCGCGAAGCCCCAGTTCCGAACACGACTGTCTATAATTTCCAACCGATAAGATAACCAGCAGTCTGTCTGTTCTCGCGTTCTCGTTCCGCCTGTCGAGATCGTGAAGTGATTGACCGACTGGCCGGGCTGGACTGGACGGGAGATTCAAAAATCCGTGAAGTTGTGAGGTTTTCGCGCCTCGCAAAAATCTTCCGCCGTTGTTGTTGGCTGCAAATGCGCATGTTTTGAATAAATTTAATGCCTGCAAGTTCACTGCCGGTTCAGCCAGCCGGGCGAGAAGAGCACAGAGCAGACAGACAGGTAAAGTCAGTCAGCTGCCGTCTTTCCTGTTGGTGCTGCCGCTGGCTGCTGCTGCCGGCTGAACAAGATGATAGATAGGGAAGCGTGCACTCACCTGCGACGGGCTAGGCGCACGAACCAATGCTTTCGGGCTTCAGAATCGGGATGCAGTGGGAGATCTCTGCAATTTTTCCGTGTTTGATTGGTTGAGAATTGTTTGATTGAAATGAAATATCTGATCATCGCCTGGGTGAGCGGTAGGATTTTAGACTTCAAAGTCGAACGACGGTTGGATCCATTTACCACTCACCCAAAACTTTGTGAGTGTCCTGTACACTGACAGAATAATATTGATATAAGCCAGACAGAGTCAGCACTCAAGTTATCTCAAACATATAAATTACAAAATTGCAAAACTTGAAGTAACCATGAGCAGAAATCGCTAAGGAACAGTTAGGCTACCATAGATGAAATTGAAGTTCAAGAAAAGGGATGCCCATGATTCAGCTTACCCCTGCTCGGAGTTGCAAAACAACTAAAAACATAATTAAATCATAAGCAAACTTGGGTGAGATTTGCCAAAAAACGGGAGCAAATTTCTTATGAATGCTGAACCGGTTGTGCCGCAGCGCTGATCTGAGTAAGGTTCCACGGTTCGGCTTAACTCCTCAGCAGGTAAGCTTGCTGAAAACTTTTCAAGATTCTCAACAGGATATGATTTTAGAACAACCGATTCGTTTGATTCTTTATGTAGAAAAAGCGACAGGTTAGGTTCTTTACTTTGGAGTTTTTCAACCACGCATTGGCTGATTCCGAGTGATAGAAATTTCATTCATTAATTTAAAAATGTTTATAACCAATAGCTTTTTAATATTGGAATTGACGCGTAGTGAACGCCTGGATAGATTGCTGCAAACATTTCGAAATTGATTGTGAAATGACCGAGTTATTATGTTCAAAATTCAAACCATATTTCGTGACGCTCTAACTTTTGTTTCCGCTTTGTGTACCACAGTAATAAAAATACAGAAGTAGTTCTCGTCAAAAGCGATGTAAAACTGGCTTAGTGTTGTTCTGTTCTGATCGTGGTAGTTGGTAACGTGGTACTTTGTGGTGTCCTTGCGTTGCGCCGGCCTGAGGTGAGATTTGTCCAGATGGGGCGTCGTATAGTGGATCGGATCGTTGTTATATTTTGTTGGCCGTATGGGTTTGAGAGAGTTGATTGTCTAATACATTTTCTTATCAACACGGTTGGTAAGAAAAACAAAATTAAGTTGACAGGCAGGATGATTTGATGATATTTTTAAAATTATTAATCTGGTGCACTCTGATTCGATCTACGGGCATACGAAAACAGGGTGCGCTATCGGACTCGTTTGAAACACGCAAAGGACTTCCACAAGGCCTGCCACCTGTTCAACATTGTGCTAGAAGGTGTTATAAAACCTGCGGACTTTAACATGCGAGGTGCGATTTTCAATAAATCCGGCCAGTTCATCTGCATCACTGACGACGTGGACATTGTCGGCAGAATGCACCAGATGATAGCTGATCAGTACACCAAACTGAAACCTGCAGCGGAAAATGTTGGACTGAAGGTGAATGCGTCGAAGACTAAGTATCTGTTGGCTAGACGAACCGAGCGTGATAGAGCAGGCATAGGCAGAACTGTGACAATCGACGGAGATGAGTTCGAGGTGGTGGCTTAGTTTGTGTACCTCGGTTCATTGGTTACAACTGCATCAGAGAAATTCGGAGACGCATTATAACCGAAAGTCGTGCCTCTTATGGACTTCACATGACCTTGAGGTCTGGTAAATTTCATTCCCGTACAAAGTGTGCCATGTACAAAACGCTGATAAGACCAGTAGTTCTCTAGGGGCATGAGACGTGGACAATGCTCGAAGAGGACCTTGGAATTTTCGAACGATGCGTGCTTAGGATCATCTCTGGCGGTTTTAAGTGAACACAGTGTATGGAGGAGAAGGATGAACTACGAGTTGGCGCAGCTCTATGGCGAACATAGTATCCAGAAGGTCACTAAAGCTGGAAGGAAACAATGGGCGGGACATGTTGTAAGAATGTCGGACAACCTCGCAAATGTGGTGTTTGTCTCAAATCCGACCGGTACAAGACGCACAAGAACACAGCGAGCTAGGTGATTAAACCAAGTGAAGCATGACTTTGGAAGTGTGGGACATTTGACAAACTGGAGAAAGCCCTCAACCTTGTTTTATGGAGAAATATGGTGACGCAGGTGCGGTCCTAATAGAACGTTGGACCAGCATAAGTAAGTAAGCATACGAGCATACAACAAAAGAGAAATGATTTGTTTCAGCGCAGCACCTACAAAATACCCGAATGGCAACGTTGCAGATGAGCCCAAACATGCTCTGCACATTCTTTATCTCATTTTTTCAAAGGCGTCAGAGGCGAGAAATCTACACGCCGCTGAGAGAATACTCAGAAAAGGTTGGACTCTACTGAGATTACCTAGAATACGTGAATTCCCCTCACCCAATTCAATGCGAACTTGTACTGCATTCTATCTTTTTTGATAAGAATCTTGAGCTGAATTGAAAACTCGAACCAATCAAAATAATAATAAAAAAATGTTCTAATTCTCGGGTCAGCTTTGCTAAAATTGAGAGCAGAGTTTCATTCAGAATGATGGATAAAAAAATCTCACAAGTTATTTTTTTTAAGGAAGAGTTAATTTAGCGTTCAATCCACAATAAACAACAACTATGGACTGAATCAATCAGAATTCTGTTCAGGGATCTGATTGCTCCGACTCCTTTAAATGTTCGTGCTGATAATTCTGAGCTAACCGTTTTTTTTTTGTTTCGGGTTTTTGTGATTTTTAGCCTCGGGTATACTAGCTTTTTGTCTCCACAACAGCTCAAAATCGTCGGGGCATAGATTCTACGAGCCTTGCAGTAGTGTCCGACTCAATTTCATCATTCATTGTTGATAGCCTGCCTTAATAATTGAACACTTGTTAGATGATGCTGCTGGACGTTAATCTTTAGGATAGACCACATATGTTCTATTGGATTTATATCTGAGTTCCACAACATTTTTCTTACGCTCCTTGAACCAATTTGATACCAGTTTCGAGGTATGCTCATGTTCTCCGTCTTGCTGAAATGTGTCCTTGGGCCTTTTTTTTGGATTTTGAGCTCTCCAGGGTCCAAAAATGCCAGCGAACCCCAAACCATGAAGCTTCCTAAATATGTATATAAAGTTATAATTGGAGTTCCTACGATACAAAAACTTTTGATAATCAATGCTCCGCCATGTTCTACTAAAGGTCTTAAGCTCTGCTTTTTAAGGCTCTCTCCTGGTCGTCTCAGTAAGAATTGCACTATTTTAATCTCATCTGACCAAATAACTCGTTTTCAGCTATCCATTGCGAGCGGTGATATTTAGTCAATTTCAGCCTAGTCTTGATATTTTGAGACTTCTTAGGCGCAACTTTGCCCTAGAAATTATGCTCGTACTACCGATTCCAAATTGTTTGTGGTGTCACCTTAATACCGTGCTCATCTTCCAGTTCTCATGTCAATTTATGAGCGGATAATTCCCGGTCTTGTTCCACCCTTTTCAAAATGGATCTGTTCTTCCTTGAGGTTGTTTTCTTCGGACGACCTTGTCGATGGAAGTATCAAATCACCCTTTTTTAAACTCTGCACTATTTTTGCCACGGCACTCTTGGGAAGTACAACCATTTGTAGCTTTGATTATGTTCTTCTATCAATTGACGGATATTCGCTGGTATTAGCAAAAAATGATGCAAAGATATAACAGTTTTAATTTATTAATAACAAGCCCTTTCGAATAAGCACTCCGTAAATGGGGTGCAAGATCTCTTTGAGCTTATGCTCATTACTAAATCAGTAACACACGCTAAGATGAGAATACCTAAAGATCGTTAAAAAGTACTGACAATCACTCAAAAGTGCATGCACCCAAATTGTGCGTAAACACAGATTACCAACACACTTACACACTTATTTTTTTGTCACAAATCTGTAAAATTTTACCAAATTCTCAATAACTTAACGTTCGGTAATCCAATTTTACGGATTTCGGTGAAATTTTACAGATATTTATAAAAAAATTAACTGATTTCGGTAAAATTTTACCGAAATCTGTTAAATCGGATTACCGAACGTTCAACTGTTGAGGTTTCAGTAAAATTTTACAGATTTCAGAAAAAAAATCCGAGTGTGTAGACATTTTAATTTTACACGAGACGTAAATCATCTCTGAAAAAAATCGGAGGAGGAAAAAGAAGATTTCGTGAAAATTTATATCCCATGAAATTGATACTTACGGAAAACGACAAAAGATATGCTTGATTGAATTTTTTTCTCAACTCATTCTTATGTGTAATATTGAGAATTAAAGGAAGATAAACGTTAAAAATTACCAATTTTTTTATCGTTACTTTTTACTTAAAATTGAGTACTGTTTGTAGTTTTATTTGAATGTTAACATGCTTCAAATATGACTTGCAATTTAACAGTTTATGCATTTGGCTAAGTATTCTAAATCTTGCAATTAAGCACTTTGAATAATATTTGGTGTACCGCATGATAACAATCTTTACAATCGTAAATGGATTCCTGTGTATTTCTGTAATAATTTTGAACAGTTGCTTCTGCACAAGTGCAGAATTTAGAATACTTATCCGAATGGATGGGTTGTAAATTTGCATGCTCTTATTGAAGCATCCTATAAAATAAAACTACAAAAAATATCCAATTTTCAGTAAAAACTAACGATTAAGAATTGTTCTCAGTGTTAGATAATCTGTGTTTACACATGATTTACGTATGCGCACTTGTGAAGGATTATCGATACTTTTTAACAACCTTTAGGTATTCTCATTCTAGCGTGCGCAGTTATAATGGCATCAATTCAAGATGTGTTAAAAAATTACGATCAAAAATTGAAAGGGCCCGAGGGTCGATCACAAATTACGTTTGCGATTCCTTAAAAACTTACGAGTATGTAATCGTTTATCGTTGGGATCAGGGAGTTTTTCGACATTTTGAAAAAAAAAATGTAATTCACATCAAACGATACTACAACAGTATGATCGCAGTTCACTTTGATTAAATGGCAGATCATTGTTCATGCACGCTTAAGCATAAGTGAAAAATTTAAGTGGATATTTATTTTTTGCAACACATTTGGGTGATGTTTTTGATTTTGTTCTGAATTGGCATCAAACATAAATACAAAAGTGTTTTGCAAATAAACTTTGTAGGAGAATGAGGAATAAAGGTAACCTGCGGATTATGTCATAGATTATAATGATTTTAACCGACAAATTCATGTAATTCCCTAAATTTCCTCAAGGGTCAGGGTGGCCACAGACTTGGAAAAATCGGGAAATGCGGGAATCCAAAATCATCGGTAAATTTTTTTTTTCATATGGAAGATACCATACTCACGCCTTTTTCAAACGATTCGAGTAGCGTTTTTGTCATATAATCGGTCCAACGATCATGAACGGAATGAAACAGTGTTTGACATTGGCATCCCAAGTAATATTGCAAAAACCATCGAGCTTTATTAAGTTTTATTAAAGTTTTATGAAAGCCATCAATTTAGGTTTCGAATTTTATTCAGGTTTATGAGAACCTACACAACTTCCATACAACGATCTTAAAACCTTGTTTTCGAAAGTTCCTTTTACTTCTCATGGTTTTATTTCGACTTGAAACTATTAATAAAATGCTGTTTTGAAATGCCGTTTAAGGACTCATACCAATTAACTAATCATGGTCAATTTAAAAAGCATTTTAAAACCATTTTGCTAAATGCATTAAACGGCAAATTGGCATTGAGGATAGCCACCAAATGACCAAATAGTTTTATAGTAGCCATTGCGAAGATGAACTGGCTTTTTGGCAAAACTATGATTTCTTCCAATCGCCATATTGAAATGTGGAAAAAAAAAATTCCAAATTTTAAATGTAATACGAATGAACTGTAGATCAGAGGCTGATTTTCGCATTCTTTTTGATAACCTCATTGAATTCCATAAATTTTCATGAAATTCTTGATTAATTTATCGAATATATTTTTTTCAATACGGTTTTTGATGATGTAAATTCCCATCCGAATTTCCAATTTTTGTTCTTATTTGCAAAACGACTAAAGCAGGTTACGCAATACGTAAGAAGACCGATTTGTGGCTGTTACCCGTCATGTTGCCTAAATGAAACAAGTCAAAATTTCAGATTTGACCATTTTCACGAAAACGTCAAAAACATCTATAAATGCAATTTATATTAACTCATTTTCTCAGTCGGGAATGCAAAGAGACCGCTGCAAGATTTTTTTACAGCGGTTTGACCACTTTCTGTGTTATAAATTTCACGGTGTTTCGTGCAGTCAGTCAAAAGTTATTCCAGATGGAAGCCGAGAAGAGAGAAAAAATTCTGCACACCCACGTTGATAATCCACTGTGGTCCGTAATAAAAATCGCAAAAACGTTGAAATACGCTAAATCAACCGTGTATAATGTGCTCAAATGTTTCAGGGAACGAAAGAGCGCGGATCGAGTGCCTCAAGGTAAGCGTCGTAGTGGAACATACGACCGCAAGCTGAACCAGAAGGTGTTGAAAACCGTCAGAGCAAACCCTGGACTATCAGATAATGAAATCGCACAAAAATACGCTGCTGCTCGCACTACCATTCGAAGAGTTTGTTTGCGAGCAGGATATCGTTCTTATCGAGCCAGCAAGCAACCAAACAGAACGTTGAAGCAAAGTTTCGTCACCAAAACTCGAGCTCGGAAATTGTATCAGCAGGTTTTGACGAAGTACCAAAGTGCTCATCGACGATGAAACCTACGTCAAAATTGATTTCGGACAGCTTCCTGGCCAAAAATTCTACATGACGACGGCACGAGGAGATGTTTCTGCGAAGTTTAAGTTTGCTTTTATGGACAAATTTGCCAAAAAACTGACGATTTGGCAACGGATATGTATCTACGTAGCACAGACCAAAGTGTTCGTCACGAATAAAACGATGGACTTGAAACTGTACAAGGAAGAATGCCTCAAAAACCGCCTTCTACCTTTCATTAAAGCCCATAAAGGTTCCGTGAAGTTTTGGCCAGATTGGGCGAGTTCCCACTTCAGCCGGGAAGTCATCCAGAGGTACTGCGATAATAACGTAGATTTCATCGATAAAAACATAAATCCACCCAACTGCCCGCAGTTCCGGCCCATCGAGACATTTTGGGCAATAACGGAGCGGAAGCTTAAGAAAAGTGAAAAACGGTTCGGAAGCGACTCTGATGACCAAAATGTGGAACAAATGTGCCAAGGAAGTTGACTCCGAAGGTGTGCAGCGTTTGATGTGAGGAATAAACAAGAAAGTGCGAATTTCATTATAGACGAAGAGAAATAATTTGTATTGAGATTTTTTTTTCCCTAAGGGGGTACAGTTAGAACGAGAAAAAAAACTCATTTTTGAAAATCAATTTTCAAAGGAAAGTTTTTACTCAAATCAATCGAAACATCTTTACAATTATAAATGTATCCATGTAGTGTACAAAAATATTTTTCCAAATTCTTTTCAACAAAATGGTGGCCGTCAGAGTGCGTTGAAAAAGTCGTTGTATTTTGCTTGTGCCGGCTCTCCTGGTCGTCCTACTTACCGAAAAATATTACATTAATTACTTTTACAGTTAGTAGATTAATTGAAAAAAAAAGTTTAAAAAAATTGCACTTTTGGCGTAACTTATTAAAAAAATCCATTTTTCCGCCATTTTATCACATTTTTTCATATTTAATAATAAAATATTACAATAATATTAATTCATATCACATATATCATTAATACTATAATAAAGAAATCCTATAAGTTTCTACTTATTCGAATAATTAGTTTTCGAGTTATCACCGGCATAAACTCCGAAAGTGCTGTTTTGAGAAAAACACATTGAAAATAGGTCTTCTCGGTCAAGTGTCTCTTTAAGCCTGCTGCGCGCGAAAAAGGCGTCTTCGAAAAACGATGAAAACAAACACTTGGAGTTTGAATTTTGAAAAAGGGGTTTCAGGGGCGTATTCTACGAGAAATTTACTAGCTTTGTACGTTAAAAAAATAAATTAAATTTTTTGGCCATTCTAACTGTATATTCCTCCTTAAAGAACACTGAATTACCTTTGTTTTGATGTATTAAACTTATTAATACGTCAGTCAGCTACTGAGATACAGATGATTTTATTATTCCGGATTCTAAATGAACATAGCTTTAAAGTCCTGTTGGCAGCGATAAATTGAAAAATAATAAGTATCTTTGTAGGCATCTAGAGCATCTGCGATTTCAATGTAGCTTGAACATTGATACTGGGAGGTATGAAAAACATCATAAC